>JAMPIT010000838.1:600000-927500 GCA_026261815.1 Monarcha castaneiventris obscurior | reverse complement strand
CGGGCGTGGGCCCTGGACCCCTACCCCAGGCCCTGACCCTGCGTGCTGCCCCCAGACCCGGGCGTGGGCCCTGGACCCCTGACCCTGGGTGCAGGCCCTGGGTGCCACCCCCTGACCCATGCGCGGGGCCTGGACCCCTACCCCGGGCCCTGACCCGGAGCGCTGCCCCCGGGCATGGGCCCTGGACCCCTACCCCGGGTCCTGACACTGGGCACTGCCCCCGGACCTGGGCATGGGCCCTGGACCCCCGGCCCTGGGTGCGGGCCCTAGGTGCCGCCCCCAGGTCCAGGTGTGGCCCCTGGACCTATACCCCTGGCCGTGACCCTGGGTGCTGCCCCCAGACCCGGGTGTGGGCCCTGGACCCCCACCCCGGGCTGTGACCCTAGGCGCTGCCCCTGGACCCGGGCGCGGGCCCTGGACCCCTGACCCCGGGTGCGGGCCCTGGGTGCTGCCCCCAGACCCGGGCGCGGGCCCTGGACCCCTACCCCAGGCCCTGACCCTAGGCGCTGCCCCTGGACCGGGGCGTGGGCCCTGGACCCCTGACCCCGGGTGCGGGCCCTGGGTGCCGCCCCCAGACCCGGGTGTGGGCCCTGGACCCCTACCCTGGGCCCTGACCCTGGGCGCTGCCCCCGGACCTGGGCGTGGGCCCTGGACCCCTGACCCTGGGTGCCGCCCCCAGGTCCAAGTGTGGGCCCTGGACCTATACCCCGGGCTGTGACCCTGGGTGCTGCCCCCAGACCCGGATGTGGGCCCTGGACCCCCACCCTGGGCCCCGACCCTGGGCGCTGCCCCCAGACCTGGGTGTGGGCCCTGACCCTGGGCACCGCCTCCAGACCCGGGTGTGGGCCCTGGACCCCCACCCCGGGCCCTGACCCTGGGTGCTGCCCCTGGACCCTGATCTGGGCACCTGGGCCTCATAGGAACCTTGGAAAGCCCCACCTGGATGGCCGTGAAACGCTGCGTGGAGGGGGTGTGCGCGGCCCTGGGCGTAGGGGGCGGAGCTGCAGGTGTGGCGGGGGTGTGGCTGGGGGTGTGGCACAGGTGTGGTGTGAGGGGCGGGACCTGACACCTGATACCTCTGCTGGTCACCTGACCTGAAACCTGACACTGTGATCTGATCCCTGCAACCTGACACCTACCGCTGTCACCTGATCCCTGCAACCTGACACCTACCTGTGACACCTGACCCCTGAGACTGTCACCTGACCTGACACGTGACATTGTAATCTAATCCCTGCAACCTGACACCTATGCCTGTCACCTGATCCCTGACACCTAACACCTACCTGTGACACCTGACCCCTGGGACCTGACGCTGTCACCTGGCTCCTAGGACCTGGTGCACGCCATTGCCAACTGACCCCTGGTCCTTGACGCTGGCACCGGACGCCTGCCCTGATGGCTGATGCTGCCCTGTTGCTCTTGGCATCTGACCCCTACTTCTGGCGCTGCTGCCTGGTGCCTACCCTGACGTCTGGTGCTGGCCCCTGGCACCTGCTCCCGATTCCTGAGCCCTGGCCCTATGCCTCTATGGTCCCGACCCCTGCCCCTCTGCTCCTGTTCCTTGGCCCCCTGCGCCCTAACTACTGCTGTTGTTTGTGGCCCCCAGGTCCTGCTGTGTGCCACTTTGCCCCTGGATCTTACCTGTTGGTCTCTGGCCTGTGTACGTTGTCCCTCTTGTTGCGGGTGTCTGGAGCTGTCCTGGTGGTAGGCTTGTGGTATTGTGGTGATTCTGGCCTTGTCTTGGCGCCATAGCTATTACTTGTAGGTGTGGGGAGGGTGGTGGCCTTGCCTTGGTATTGGGGTCATTGCCTCTCTGTGGGGAGGCTGCTGGCATTGGCTCGGCATTTGGGATTGTGGCCTCCGGCTGTGGGGAGGCTTGCTGCCTTGTGGCTGCTTTTAGGGGGAAAGGGGTCTTGTTAGGGGTGCTGGTTAAGGTTAGGGTCAGGGGATAGAGCTTGTGAGTCTGCACCCTAACTTGTATGTCGTGCCCTTTGTATGTGCTGTGTAGTGTCTGATTCTCTGACCCTCTGTGTTTATTCCCTGAGCTTCCCCATGGCTCTTGGCCTTTATTATGTCCCTGTGGAGTCTTTCTTCTTAGCTCCCACCCTCTGTGGGTGTCCCCCTGTGGCTGCCCCTGTGGGCTCTTGGCCTTTATTATGTCCCTTGTGGGGTCTTCTCCCTCGGCTCCCACCCTCTGTGTGTCCCCTTGTAGCTGCCCCTGTGGGCTCTTGGCCTTTATTATGTCCCTTGTGGGGTCTTCTCCCTTGGCTCCCACCCTCTGTGTGTCCCTGTTGACTCCTCCCTGGGCTGTCAGCCTTTATTGTGTCCCTGTGGGGTCTCCCTCCTGGACTGCTACCCTCTGTGTGTCCCCCTGCAGCCACCTCCCTGGCCTCTTGGCCTTTATTGTGCCCCTGTGGGGTCTCCTCCCTTGGCTGCCACTTCTGTGTGTCCCCCTGTAGCTGGCCCTCTGTGCTCTTGGCCTTTATTGTGCCCCTGTGGGGTCTCCTCCCTGGCCTCTTGGCCTTTATTGTGGCCCTGTGGGGTCTCCTCCCTTGGCTGCCACTTCTGTGTGTCCCCCTGTAGCTGCCCCTGTGTGCTCTTGGCCTTTATTGTGTCCCTGTGGGGTCTCCTCCCTTGGCTCCCACCCTCTGTGTGTCCCCCTGTTACATCCTCCCTGGGCCCTCAGGCTTTACTGTGTCCCTGTGGGGCCTCCCTCGTGGACTGCTACCGTCTGTGCATTCCCCTGTAGCCTCCCTCCTCACCTGCCACCTTCTGTATGCCCACCTGTAGTCGCCTGCCTGGGCTCTTGGCCTTTATTGTGTCCCTGTGGGGTGTTGTCCTTTGGCTGCCATCCTCTGTGTGTCTCCCTGTGGCTTACCTCTTTGGCTGCTAGGCTCTGCGTGGCATCCTGATGTCTTTGGATGTTTTCCTGACCTTTTTTGTCCGGGCGTTGTCCTTCTGTGGGGGCTCTGGTGTCCTCCTGGTCCTGGGGTGTCTGCCTGCTGCAGCTGTGGGTGTGAAAATGGTGATCTGAGGGGCGCTGTGGGGTGGTGCAAAATGGCGGGAAGGGGGGGTGCCCTGAGGGAGTGCAAAATGGCGGAAAGGGGGGGCCGTGGGCGGCAGGGGGCTCCCCTGAGGCAGTGCGGGGCGTGGGGTGCCCTGAGGGGGTGCAAAATAGCAGGAAGAGGGGGGCCGGGGCAGCGGGTGATGTGGGGAGGGTGGCGTGGGGTGGGGGCTGCCTTGAGGGGATGCAAAATGGCGGGGAGGGGAGCCGCAGGCGGCGGGGGAGTGCCGTGAGGGCAGGTGGGGCCGGGGGTGCCTTGACGGGCCGTGAAATGGTGGGCGGGGGGAGCCGCGGGCAGCGGGTGAGGTGCTGTGAGGGCGGGTGGGGCCGGGGGTGCCTTGAGGGGCCGCGAAATGGCGGAAGGGGGTGCCGCGGGCAGCAGGGGGTGTGGGGGTGCTGGCGGACCGGCACAGGAGCGGCCCGGGGCCGGCGGGGGTGTGGGTTGGGGCAGCGTGGGGTCGGTGGGTGGGCGGCTCCAGGCGGCAGAGGGTTCCCCGAGAGGAGCCGTGAAATAGCGGGGGCCGGGCCGCGGGCGGCGAGGGAGGTGCCGTGAGGGAAGGTGGGTCTGCAGGTGCCTTGAGGGGCCGTGAAATGGAGGGGGGGGAGGGCCGCGGACAGCGGGGGGTGTGGGGGTGCAGCGGACCGGCGCCAGACCGGCCCGGGGCCAGCGGGGGGGCGACTCCGGGTGGTGGCTTACCTAGAACCGGTGCGGGGCCGGCGGGTAGGTGGCTCCGGGCGGCGGTGGGTGCTGGACTCGTGGACAGACGTCTCCTGTTGCCGGCAGCAGGCGTGGGACTGGCGGGAGAAATTCCCGCCAGCGGCAAAATCCGTGAGGGGTGAGGGGAGGGGCTGGGGCGGAGCGACGGGCGGTGCCGGAGGCGGACCGAGGGGCAGGGCGCCGTTATGCTCGTGCGCGCCACGGGTGGGAGGCACTGCGAGGGGGCGGTGCCGTGCGCGAGGGGAGGGGCCGGGCCGGGGGTCGGGGCCAGGGCGGTGCGACGGCGGCGGGACATGGGCGGGGCGGGAGGTGGGGCGGGGGCGATGCGGCGCGAGGGGCGGAGCCGCGTGACGTGTACGGTGGGGCGGGGCCGGGGCCGCGTGACGCATGCGGTGGGGCGGTGCCGGGGGCGGGGCTGCGTGACGTATGCGGTGGGGCGGGGCCGGGGCGGGACCGTGTGACACGCGCAGGGGGCGGGGCCGAGGGGGGCCGCGTGACGTGGGGCGGGGCCGGGGGCGGAGCCGCGTGATGCATGCGGTGGGGCGGGGCCGGGACCGCGTGACATGTGCAGTGGGGCGGGGCCGAGGGCGGGGCCGCGTGACGCGCGGGGACGGGACAGGGGGTGGGGACATGTGATGTGCATGGGGATGGTGCCAGAAGTGGGGATCTGTGTTGCATGTAGGGGGTGTAACAAGCAAACTTTTTTCTTTTTTTATTTTTACTGCAGGGATCAGATTACACTGTCAGGTTTCAGATCAGGTGAGAGTCTCAGATGTCAGGGGGTTTTTTTACTCCCAGGGAGCCTGAAAAATCCAACTGCTGCTTTTTTTATTTTAAGCTATAAATAAAAATATGTTCTTATGTTAGAAATAAAGTTAGAAAGAAAAGTAGAGTTAGAGGGAAAAGGAAAGAGAAATGGAGAAAGAAGAGTTAAAGAAAAGAGAAAGAGAGAAAGAAAATTAGAGTAAGAGAAATAGAGAAAAAGTAGAGTTAAACGAGAAATAGAGAGAAACAAAGAGTTAAAGAGAAAAATAGAGAAACAAAGCAATAAGGAGAAAGAGAGAAACAGTTGAAGAGAAAAAGAAACAGAAATAGACTTAAAGAGAAACAAAACAAGAAGGAGGAGAAACAAAGCAATCAAGAATAAAGACAAACAGAGAGTTAAAGAGAAAAAGGAAAAGAGAGAAACAATGCAATAAGGAGAATTGAAACAAATAGAGTTAAAAAGAAAGAAATAGGGTTAAAGAGAAAAATGGAGAAATAATGCAAAAAAAGGAGAAATAGATAAACAGAGTTAAAGAGAAATGGACAAACCAAGAAATAGAGTTAAACAGAAACAAATAGTTAAGGAGAAACAGGGAAATAGAGCTAGAGAGAAACAGAGGTAGAAAGAGGGAGAAAAAGAGAAACAGAGTTAGAAACAGTGAGAAAAACAGAGAGACAGAGATAGAAACACAGAGAGAGAAATCAAGTTAGAGAGATAAAAGTAAAGTGAGGAATAGACTCAAAAGTAAAGCAAAGCAAGAAATAACAGTGAAAAAAATCACAAAACCACACCAAAGAAACACAGGAGCCAAAAGGGGGGAGGGGGGGTATATTTATTAGGGTTTATTCAACGTTATTAAATAAATTTCTTAATTTACACTTTAGCAAAACATACAGGAGCAACAATGGATACAAACAAAAGTACAACTACAATCCATATAGACACTGGTAAAAGTCCAATTTGAATATAGAGCAATACAGGCCAAATACAAGCCAAATACAGAGGAATACAATATAATGATTTTTCTATTTCTGGAAAACATACTTCATTGTGTTTATTGTTGCAGGAAACCCAAAAGAACAGCAGCACATGGAGAACATAACACTCATCCACCACACAGACCTTCTTCAGCTTACACACAAACCCACCCTCACTCTCATCTCAACCGCTCTCCCCACCCCAGCCCCCAGGAACGGGGTTCCCGGGAGTCCTGAAATCGTCCTGCCTGACAAAACCGCGGTCCTGGGTGGTCCGCATCCAAACCTTGGCGATGAACGTCACCTCGCAGACCGGCCAGGACCGAGGAAAAGAATACCCGGCCGGGGGGAAAAAAAACCCAGCTGGGTTTTTTTTATTCTAAATTTAAAAATTAGTTGAAAAACCTGAAAGGCAAAAATCATACACACAAGCAGACAGACACAAATTCACAGACAGATACAGACAGGCGCACCCTCACACACAGTCACACACTCTTCGGCTTACACCCTGACTGCAGCCCTTACTCAAAATGTTCTAGCAATAAAGATGCTTCGACACATCTTCTGGCTGTAGTTCCTCAACATCGAACTGTAGATTCTGGGAAGATCGGTAGCATCGGTGACCGTGGAGATCCTGAGCTGCCTCGGGGACCTGCGAGACAAGGTGAGGCGGTCAATGAGTGGCCCACAGCTAGGAGGTATCCCCGTGCCTGGCCCGTGAAGTTCCTGCTCAAAACCCCACAGAAAAGACATGAACCAGTAAGTTTTATGACCGTTCTACCTAACCGTGACTCTATGTGCCAGGGCAGGGCAGGGCAGCTCCGAGCCGAAGCAGCGCACGGACGGGTGGTGCGTCAAACATAAGAAAAGATGATGCGAGGACGTGAGATGAGTCTCCGTCAGATTAATTCTTGAGCCCCGTATGCTTTGAGGCTATGGAACCTGAACACCACCCCTGAACACTCAACCCAAAAGAGTGAACTTAAATACTCTCTGTGTTCCACACTATCTTCTTCACAGTGTCTTCAAAGCCTCTATTTCTTTAGAGACCAAAAGCATCTACTGATAAAAAAGCTGAGATAAGCTGAAAGACCCCCTTCATTGACATGAGAAGAAAGCTCTTATCCCAGTGAATCCCAGACAGGGAATGAAGGCCTTTGCCAAAGGCTGGGGTTAATATACCCCTGGCTGGGCCCGCCTCTCGTTCCCACGCTGCCCGGGAAAAGGGAGGAGGCAAATACCACAAGGTATAAAAGCCCTCAGAGGAACTGCTGCTGTTTGGCTCCTCTGACTTAAATTCAGGGTGGGTAAAGGGCTTAATAGAAAAGAAAATTCTTCAGGGAAAATGACAGTACTTTCTTTTTTTACTTCTACCTCGAGCTGAAGGGCAGATAACTGGTAAGAAATAAAGCTTTGTGTTTTGGCAGCATAGCTAGATAAGTTAAAGGATAATTTGTTGTTAACTTGCATGATTATTCCTTATTGATTACTAAGTAGTACTCCACACATGGCTAAGTAGGGTGGAGAAGAATAGTAATTATATGAGTGGTGGACCTCATTTGGACCTCTAATTAGCACTATATACCCTATAAATAAAAATTATATTAGGGTTACGTATATGCCAGGCTCGCTCCAGTACACGAGACATTTGGTACTGGAGCACGGGTAGAAGTGCCCCCAAATGCAGATTTAAACCCTTAAAATGCTGAAAAAGGGAGAGCTTCCTTCCACTGAACCCCTTAAAGTGAGGAAATGGGGGGTGTTTACCTCCACTTAAACTGATACAATGGCAAATAAATGGCTTCTCCCCTTTAATTTAATCCCCTAAAATATTGGGTAAAGAGGGGGTTTCCTCACTTTAAACCTCTAAAATGATGGAAAAAAGGGGGATTTTTCCCTCAGTTTAAACCCTTAAAAAGGAGGACAAGCTGGGCTTCCCCCTCAGTTTAAACACCATGATTATGAAAATACAGCAGTTACCCTTAATTCAAACCATAAAATAGCACGGTCGAGGTTTTTCCCTTCCATTTAAACCAGAAAATAACGGAAAATTGAGAGTCCCTGTCAACCAATACCCCTAACAGCATAGAAAGGGCAGGGCTTCCTTCAAATGATACGATTAAAATCGCAGGGGAAGGGGATTCAATTTGAACACAGACAATTATAGAAAAGGAAGCTTTTCCCTCAATTTAAACCCCTTTTCTCCTAATAATCCCTCTCTTTTCTGGGGGCACTGTAGAGGCACCAGGGGCTCTGGGGAGGAACCGACAAGATAAAAGCAGAAAGCTGAAACTTTCCCACCGGCACCCCACATGCTGCCCCGCCTGCTCAGGTGCTGCCCCTTGGCACGAGGGCTTTTCCCTCGGCATTTTCTTGAAGCGATGCTCCGTGCCTAGGTGCATCCGGCTGCTCTCCAGTGTCTGCTGGATGCTCCAGCCATCGTTCCTGGAGGGACGCTTGGGATACCCCCACTGGCCTCTCTGGACTAGCAGCTCCCTGCACAGGTTTGTCCGGGTAACCCTCTGAAAGCAGCTGGTCACACCTGAAGCTGCTGCACCTTGGAGCGGGGCGTGAGGTGGAGAACGGTCCTGCGTGTTGTTCCTTCCCCTACACAGTCTAATGTCTGCCCCTGAAACAGGAGTGGTGGAGCTGTGGGGATGATGGAGCGGGAGCTGCGGGCGGTACCCGCAGGGGCGGGGCCCCGGGACAGGCGCAGCACCGGGGGCTGCGGTTCCGCCCCTGCCCACCCCCGCGTCCGCCAGAGCGCGCCCCGCGGCGCAGAACACGGGGGTCGCTCTCCTTCGGCCGCCTTGTTCCTGCCGTGCCAGCGGCAGCTGTGCCGGGAACGAGCTGTCCTGAGTTTGGCTTGGGCAGCTGTGGAGTCTGCCTCCGAAGCTCCGCACTCTTCACTAGGATCATGTTGAGCCACACGAGCGGCTGAGGGTGCTGGGCTTGTTCAGCTGGATAAGAGATTGAGCAGAGAACTCTTTAGGGTCTGCAACTTCCTCCCGAGGGGCAGCTCTGATCTCTGCTCTATGTGACCAGTGATAGGACCCGGGGGAACAGCTGGAGCTATGCCAGGGGAGGTTTAGGTTGGATATCAAGGAAAGGCTCTTCCCACAGACGGTGGTGGGGCACTGAACAGGCTCCCCGGGGAACGGTCACGGCCCCATGGCCGCCCGATATTCAGGAGCGTTTGGACAGCACTCTCAGGGATGCACAGGGTGGTTTGTGGGGGTGTCTGTGCAGGGCCAGGAGTTGGACCCGATGATCCTTGTGGGTACCTTCCAACTCGGGATATTGCACGGTTCTATTCCATGCCTGTTGTCGGGAAGAGGCCGGCTTTAGCCGGGGATTCTGTGCTCCCACGCGACCCGAGACTGTGAGTATCTCAGTCCTTTGCCCAGCGCGGTGACTCAGTGGTGGCTCAGTCTGCACGGCTGTTCCTGAGCCTGTCCCTTGGGTTTTGCTCCTCGTAATAACCCCGCAGGGGGACTTAGGGCTGGCCGTGTTCCACACACGGCTCAATTTGTTTGAACCACAGCTCCGTCCCACCGCGGACCCAGTGCCCGCCCCCCATCCCCTCCCTTCCGGGGCGGGCGGCGCACTGCGGAAGGACGCGGGGCCGGGAGGAAGCGGATCCCGCCGGCTCCGCGGCACCGGGCGGGGCGGGTGGGCGGTGAGCGGGGCGGTGTCGCCGGGCCGGGGGTCCGGGGGGAACTCGTATGGGCTCGGGTGCCAGGCGAGATAGAGCGGGCGCTGCCAGGCATCTCCCGCTGCGCTGTGCGGGAAGTGCCGGCCCGGCGGTGGCAGCCCCGCGGCTCGGCCGTGCCCTGAGCCCGCCCGGGCGCGGAGGGATCGGGGACGGGCCGGAGCGGGAGCGGGAAGTGCGTGTTCGCTTTGGAGGTCAGGGAGCTGCCGAGAAGGGAGGGCAGAAAGTCGCGTTCCGGGGCAATTCTCCTTCGCTGCGTTTTCCCGAGCCTTAGCACGGAAAACGTGGCTGCTCTCGCGTTTGTTTATGATTTGTTACAGTGTGCGAGTTTTTGTGGGTTTTTTTTAAGATCTCACTCGTGTGTGGCTGGCGGGCAGCGTCACCAGTACGACACTGCGATGTTTCAGCCGCCGCAGGGCAGGGTTTAAATTCAAACCAAACCTTGCTTTCGTTTAAAAAAAGGAAAAAAAAAAAAAAAAAAAGTCGAAAATACGTTGACGTTTTTGTATTGACGGCTTCAGTGTTTAAAATATACTGTCCTTTTGTACAAGGTCCGAATCAGTAAAACAGATCTACAAATTGAAGGCTGCCCCTCTGCTTTTGGCACTAGTTTGCCATAAAGCTGGTTGCTACTCTTCCATATTGCTGGTAGCGGAAAAACCTTCTTACCTTTTTTTTTTTTTTTTTTCCCCCTCTATGAAGAAATCTGATTTATTAAGTATTGGGGAAAGAAATTGCTTTAAACTAAAAGAGAGTAGTATTAGATTTAGGTATGTTCCCTGAGAAGGTGGTGACACCCTGGCACAGGTTGCCCAGAGAAGCTGTGGCTGCCCCTGGATCCCTGGAAGTGTCCAAGCCCAGGTTGAATGGGGCTTGGAGCAGCCTGGGACAGTGGAAGGCGTCTCTGCCCGTGGCAGGAGGTGGAATGAGATGACCTTTAAGGTGTCCCTTCCAACCCACCCATTCTGGGATTCTATGAACTGCAGCAAAGGGTTGATTCAAAGAGAAAAAGTTTAAATAACAGATATGGTGAAGTTTTGGACATTTATGAGGAAATTGTGGAATTCCCTTGTTTGTAGGGCCTTAAGGACGAGTCAGACAAGCACCTGCCAGGAATGACCTGGAAAGAATCACTTCTGCTTTGGAAGAAAATGTAAATCTGTAGTTCAGTGTACATCTGTGGGGATCAATAGACCGCACAGATCCATTAGTAGATACATCTGTAGATCACCATGAATCTGCATCAATAGGTCACTAAATGTGAACCAGTATATCTGTAACTCATTATAAATCAGTCTGGATCAATAGATGTGTATCTCATTGTGAATCTGCTTGGATCAATTGATCTGTAGCTCGCTATAGATCTGTCTGGATCAACAGATCTGTGGCCCACCAGCCATGCAAGCTACTCTGGTTTCACAGACATGCATCTCCGGTGGCTCCTGGTGGCACTTGCACCCTCTCTTTCTCCCTGTTCACTCCTAATGCGCTAAACCAACAAAGCAAGACCCACCCACAGAGCTGCACATTCCAAACGTGAGCTCCGGAGTCAGACCAGTGGATCTGAGTCCATGGCAGGGGCTGGAATGAGATGGTCTTTCCAGTCCCTTCCAATCCTGTTGCTGGTTGTCTGGGTGTTGCCCTCAGCTATGAAGGCATGGCGACCTGGTTCAAGGCCTCAGCACGGCAGCACGGCCTTCCCCGTGCCACTCGGTCCAGGACACACAGACACCAATGTGGTGGATGGTCAAATGGCGTTTATTATCTTATCTCCTAAGGTTATATAGTCCAGGGGCTTCTCTAGTCGGGAAAGGGGGATTGTGGGATGGCCAGGGTTAGCAGTGAGTGGAAAACTACTGGGGTGGAAAACTACTGGGGTTAGGAGGACTACATTCCTAAGGTGATGCTTATCAGTGGGATGAAGGGGGAAGGGAGATTCAATGCTGTCCCTGCTTCCCGTCACATCGCGTAATCTTCCGTTCGCCTGTCCCTTACATTTCCCCCCCTCTTATTATAAATGAATGAGGTAGTCATAGGTATAGGCACTGAAGTGAGGTACGAGGTAGTGACTTAACAAGGGAAAAAGGGGTTTGGTACACCTGAGTAAATTTCGCAAGGCGAGTTAAAAGGGTCTTGCGATTGACAGTGTTTACAGTTTGGTTTACAGCATTTGTTGGCGGCCTAAAACTAGAATGTTGGCCCGCTCTAAACGGGTCTGGATAAAAGAAACCAGTTTGTTCAGCAGGCACGGTTCAAAGGTAAAAGCTAAAAGCAACATTGCTAATGGACTTATTAATGTGGAAATTAGTGTGGTGAGCCATGGTGACTGATTGAACCAGGACTCGAACCAGCTTTGCTGAGCTTTCCTGTCTTTCTGTCTCTGAGCCAGTCTATCTCGAAGTTCTGCCATGGAGTCTCTGACAACTCCTGTGTGATCGGCGTAAAAGCAGCATTCCTCTTTTAAGGCAGCACACAAACCTCCTTGTTGCATGAACAAGAGGTCCAGTCCTCTCCTGTTCTGCAGAACTACTTCAGAGAGAGAGGAAACTGATTTCTCTAGAAAGGAGATGGATTTCTCGATCCTCTGCAGGTCCTCATCGATAGTCATTTGTAGCTGAGACAGTCCTTGGTGTCGGGTCGCAAGAGCTGAGATACCTGTGGCTGTTCCAGCTGCTCCCAGGCCGAGCAACATTGCAATTGTGACACCTGTTATCAGTTCTCTTTTGTGGAGTCGGCCGGGTTTTTCAAAAAGGTTGTACACCTCTTCATCTGAGTGGTACAGGACCCTAGGGACAATTAGAACTTGAACACAGAAGTCAGTGGAATCATTGAATTTGGCAAGAGACACACAAGGACTCACTCCAGATCGCTGACAAACCCACATCCCAGATGCAGACGGAACCACCCACTTATTCTTTCTGTTGGGCTTGGCTACTTTGGTGCAGATGTTGCCTTTCTTTGCTAAGGTCGCATTGCCAAAACATCTGCCCTTGCCCGTGACCTGACTCAGGGTGATTCCTCTGGGGGGAGTGTCCCACCTGCACTGGTGAGGTGCGTCGGCTGTGGAGTAACTGAAGGGGATATCTAAAGCAACTCCTTCGTAAAAAGGAGGTTTGACATCATAGCAAAGCCAGCAGGAATTAGTTAGGTTCGGGTTGGATTCATTCAGGGATAAAAAGGTGGCTTCTAACATACGAAGGACTGGATCTGGGTCAGATCCGGCTAGACTTATTTGGGAAGCATCTGCATGACCGATTAGGGTATCAGTGACCTTTGTGGGCAAGGCTTTGGAGTGGGTTGTGTTTTTCCCTTTCAGCACATCTTTAATAACTTTGTTGGGCCCGACCGCCCTGGATGCTCGTGGCTGAAGCTTAATAATTCTCACATTCACCCACTCTTTTGACCCTTGAATGACTACTGTCCATGTCCTGCCTGTGGCCCAACTAGGGTGATTTGGCTGCAAAACGGTCATGTTATAGTCAGTGCACCTCCGAGATTTAGTGAATTTATGACGGTTTCGGTAAAACTTCTCTTGGAAGATAGCAGGTTGCTTACAGCCGGTGGGTGCCCAGGTGAATTGTAAAAATTCATCGGGTCTTTGAGGCTCCCACCCAGGTCCTGATGGTCTGGCGTCTGTAACAATGGTTTCACAGCCCCAGTACCCACAATACCCCCACCCCGGGTAATTGCAGTACTTCTTTCCTGGGTTTGAGGCTGGGCACCAATAGGATAGATGCATATATGTAACACGAGGGGAATAGGGGTTTATTCTTGGCTTTCCAGGGAATAGATCAGTAACACGGATCACAAAAGATGGGGTGTTTGGTGTGGTGGTTTCTTTGAGCACCTTGTCATTTGACAGGTGTTGCATGACCCACCTGAATGGCTGATGAGAGTAATGATTTGAGCTGGCTTGTCCTCTGGCAACAAGCCCTAACAGCAAAATTACACAGAAACATTGTTGACGTCTGGGTCTCGCCGGTACAGAACTCCTTGGTGCTGCTTGACGGCTTGGAGGTCTGTCACTTTCTTCTGGAACAGGGGTGTACGCATTACGGGGGCGTCCCACAAGCATGTCCTGCAAACAGAAACTCACAATTTTCATTAGTCTCATTCTGCTCCTTTTGAAGGTCTGGCTTTATTGATTTCAGTGGACACCACCTGATTTTGCCCTCCTTTTTGACAGCTGCGTACCCTCGCCCTGTAAGCACCAACCTCCAGCCCCGTTCCCATTCGCCCAGCTCATGTTTGATTATAACCTTCGGGCCCTCCTCTAGTGCTCGGGTGGCCCAATGTTTTTGAGTGGGACTGTTTATTTCATCCCCCCTACAGAACTGATTCAGTGCTAGCAAAGCAGTTGCTAGTATACGCGCCTGGTCCCCTGAGGGGATGGAGTTTTCAAAGCCTTCTGCTTTTGCTAGTACTTCTAGCTTGGTTTTCAGAGTCTGATTTGCTCGTTCAACAATAGCCTGTCCAGTGCTATTATATGGGATGCCTTGCACCAAGGTGATGCCCCATTTCGCGGCAAATTCTTGCACCGGTTTGGAGGTGAAGTTGGAACCGTTGTCAGTTTTGATTTGCTTGGGGATACCAAGCCATGCCATAGCTGTCAGCCAGTGCTGAATTGTGGCTTTAGAGTTGGTTTTGGGGTGCTGTGTGGCCACGATCACTCCGCTGTAAGTGTCCACTGTCACTGCAAGCCACGCTCGGGGCTTCAGCAGTTGGCATAGAGTGAAGTCCGACTGCCAGATTTCTGAGGGCTTGAGGCCTCTCGGGTTGACCCCACTGGACCATAGGGGTGACTTCTGGCAATGAGGACAGGTGGCTACTACATGTTTTGCGTCCGTTGTCGAGATCCCGCATCTCTTCTCCAGTGCTTTGGCTCCGATGTGGAGTGATTCATGCAATTGACGAGCTTTTTGCAATGTCCACACTCCCTTTGCTGCGGCATCTGCCTTGTCGTTGCCGGTCTGGAAGTAACCTTTAATTGGATTGTGGCTGTTGACGTGAATGACAGACACTGTGCCCTGTCGCGAGGAGAGTGCTTCTTCCAGCATTAGGGCTGCTGCAGATGCTGACACACCTGGTCCTGACATGGCTAGGCAGAGCCTTGCCACGAATATAGAGTCCGTTACTATGTTGAGGTGTTCCTCCTGGAAAAGTCCACACGCCAAGACCACTGCTGCTGCTTCCAGCTGCTGGACTGACAATGTAGGATCACATTTCTTGATGCAACGCCACTGTTCTCCCACCTGCCACACCACTGCTGCAGTAGAAGTTGTGGAAGAGGCATCTGTGAAGACCGTCGGTCCTGGCAGTGGGCGGTCTGTGACCTTTGGTGGCATGTTTATGTCCACAATGTCCAGTAGCTGAGTCCAGGGTGGTCTGGCGGCGTAGGAGATCTCCCCTCCAAAACCTGCGAGAGCAAGGGCTAGGTACTCCGGTATCGTGGTTGATTCTGTCACTGGCTGCTTGCGGAAGGGCAGGTGGATTCTCGTCGGTTCAGTTCCCAGGTGTCTCAAGGCCAGTTTTCTGCCTTTCATGATGAGGTTAGCGATGCATTCGATTCCTGGGGAGAAAGCACGAGCCGGTTTTCCCAGGACTACCCATTGGATCGGTCGGGACTTATCTGAAGGTCCTTGAGCCAGTGCACCCACTCCTCCCTTCGGTGTGAAGTGGACATATAAATCAAGCGGCATGCTCGGGTTCCACCTGGCTAAAGTGCCAGTGGACATCTGATGTTCGATGAATTCGAGGGAGCTCGCTGCTTGTGGCGTTAGCTCCTTGGGTTCCCAGGGATGCTTTCCTTTCAGGAGGTCATATAAGGGATCCATGACCTCAGGAGGAATCAGGACGATGTTGCGGAGCCACTGCAGAGATCCCACGAGGAGCTGCACGTCATGAAGTGTCTTGATGTCTCGGCGGACCTTCACCTTGGGGGGTGTCACATAGGAATTTGTGATCCCCACTCCCAGGAAGGTCACGCAGGGTCCTTTCTTGATCTTTGCACTCGCGATCTTGAAGCCGTTTGCCTGGAGGGTCTCTGTGATTATGGACACCAAGTGATCTACTTGGCTTGTGGATGGTGCAGCGACGAGGATGTCATCCATGTATTGGATGATGGTTGCAGCAGGATAGGAATGTCGGACTGGCATCAGTGCCTTGTCCACGGTGATCTGGCATATGGTCGGGCTATGTACAAAGCCCTGTGGCAGCACTTTCCACTGAAAGCGAAGGTTGGGTCTGCTGCCATTTGGAGACACAACAGAAAAAGCGAAACGTTCCTTGTCCTCAGGGTGCAAAGGTATCGAAAAGAAACAGTCTTTGATGTCCAGCACTGCGCATGGCTGTCCTTCTGGGATGGCTGAGTTCATGGGCAGCAGTGTTTGAACCGGGCCCATGGGTTTGGCTGTCTTGTTCACTTCCCTCAGGTCATGGATGAGGCGGTAGCTTTCTCCAGACTTTTTGGGGATTACAAATACCGGGGTATTCCAAGGGCTGACAGAGGGTTCTATGTGACCCTTTTGTAGCTCATGGTGAACTAGTTCTAGCAAAGCTGCCATTCGAGGCTCTGACAGAGGCCACTGCTCCACATAGATAATTTCTGATGATTTCCAAGTCAATTTGATCGGCAGCTGAGGGTGCACAGCAGTGGCCTTCATCATAAATTTGTCATCCTAACTCCTAACAGAGCGAGGACGTCCCTTCCTATCAGGGGTGGAGAGTTTTTCAGAATGTAGGGATAGACTGCTATTGTCTGTTCTGGTCCCTTTTTCGTGTGGAGCGTTACAGCCACCAACTGGGTGCTTCTCCACGCCTGGGTCTGCCCCCCCACACCGTTCACTGGGGGGACTTCTTTGAAATGCCAGTGCTGGGGCCAATGCGCTTGTGGGATGACCGTGCAGTCTGAACCCGTGTCTGCCCAAAACTGAAGCCCTATGGTGTGGGGATCCTGACTGCCATAGAGGCGGCATGTCCCCCACACCATCAGGGGCTCCTTCCCTATGTTCATGGCCAGGGCCACCCAGGGACTCTGCCCTGGGGCGCCCCCTGCTGGCCCTGCGGCACAATCGCGGCTTGTGGCTGCGGTGGAAGCGAGGGTGCTGCTGGCGGTGTTGCGAAATTCTGCAATTGCACCGTTTGCGGGGGTGCAAGGCTGGCTGTCTCCTGCGGGGGCATGGGGAATAAGGGCCCCCCACCCCACTGGGGGTTGGCATGGATGGGCCGCGTTGTATTCGCAGTGGGAGGAGGCTGAGTGCGGCCGGCCCGCCCCCTCCCTCTCCCGTTTCCCCGGGGTCGGGACCTGCATTCCTTAGCAAGGTGTCCGTTCTTCCCGCAGGCCCAACAGGGCCCTCTCGCGCGTGCTTGAGATGGAGGCACCGCCGGGGGAGGCTGTGATTTCCGGGGACAGCCTGATGCAACGTGGCCTGCTTGGCCACATTTAAAACATGCCAAGGCATTGGTGAGATCACGTACAACCGTGTGAAGGGGAGTAATCTGCTCTTCACGAACTACGTGTTTTATCATGTCAGCCAGGCTGGCTCCAATTGGAACGGAACGCAGAATTTCCTTGGTTCTGGTATTACTTTGATGCCTTAAACAGTCTGAGACCACTGGGCCTTTTGCCGCTGCAGGCAGCGTAGAGGCTTCCACCGCCGCCTGTAGGCGGTCCACGAATTGCGTAAAACTTTCACTCTCTGTTTGCTTTATGGTGGACCACGGGGAGGGTTTGGCAACCACACGGGAAGCCGCTCTTATTGCTTCCCTTGCAGCCCGGGTTGTGGCTTTAATTTCTTCTGCCCGTAATTGTGCAGCTTGTTGCTGAGGTGTGATCATGTCATCATTTTTACCTGTTAGTCTAGACAGGGTTGAGCCATGGAGTGGCTGCCCTGCTCCAGACGACTGGGCTAAAAGGTTTGTGCATTGGTCTCTCCATTCTTGTTTAAAGACTATCATACCCGCCCCATCAAAAATCATACGACCAATCTGTATAATATCGAAGGGAAGTAAATTTTCATGGCAAAAAAGGCTATCTATGAGTGTAGAAACAATGACCGAGTCCATGCCTTTTTCTGAAATCGCTTTGACTATAGTTTGTATGTCTTTAGGATTAATGGGACTGTAAACTTGCTGTTGATTTCCGTCTTGCCCAGTAACTCTCACCGGGAAGGCATGAACTGTGGACATAGGAACCCACTCTGCACATGCTATTTTTATTTGTCCCCAGTCGGTAAATTTGTATTGTGTTTGCTTCCCAGTACAAATTATAGCTTTATTTGTTTTCGCTTTAAATTGCGTCTGTTCTACTTCTTCCGAACTCGCATCTCCGTCAGTTTCCGATGTCTCAGAGCTGGAGGAGCTGCTGTCGGACTCAAGACCGGAAGCCGAGTGCCACAGCACTTCCGGGATTCCCTGGGTTTTCCTGCGGCCCTGGCCCCGCTCCTCCCCCTGGGGGTGGCGCCGATCCCGCCCCCTGGGCTGGCCTTGCCTCCCACAAGGGGCGGTGTCTCCCTTAGATGGAAACAGCATTGAGCAAGGCTCTTGGCTGGGCATGCGCCCTCTGCTGCTCTCCCGCGCAAGCGCGCTTGCAGCTCCCTCTTCCCACGCCTGCGCAGCAGCAAACACCTCCACTCTTTGTTCGTTCCCGCCGGTCAGACCCTGGCCCCGCCCGTCTCTTTGCTCGCCCGCGCCATTTTTAGCCGGGTATGGCGGGGGGGCGGCCGCCCTCACCCCTTCCCTATGTCTTTTCTCGTTTTCCCTCGCTTCGTTTGTCAATTCCTCCCAAAAAGACTTCGCATATTGCTGCGCCTCCAGCATGGATTCGCTGGCTGGCGGCGGAGAGACGGATGAGGAAACCGCGGACGTTTGGGAAGGTTCCGCGGGGGGGGGTGGACCCGGCGGGCTTGGGGAGAGGGTCGGCAGGTTCCCTGGGGGTCCCGGGCCCTCTGAATTCGGGTTTGGGGAGAAGGGAAACGCGCCCGGTCCCTGCAGACCCCCGCTCTCCGATGGATCGCCCTCGGGATCTGTCTGTGTCCCTGCCCCCACCCCTAGCTGAGGGGTAGCTAATAAACATGCACGCGCGGCACTCCAGGTCTCTTGCTCCTCTATCGCCTGGCGTAAAGCCGTTTCTACTTTTCCCCACGATTTGAGACATTTACCGCTGCCTGAGGATTTTGTGTACTCCGCCAGAACGTGAGTACATTTCTCCCACACCTCCGGGTGCAAAATTTCCACGGGGCGTTCAATCGCTCCAAGTTCTAAAAGCTTCGCAATAGCGAGGTAAAAATCTTTAAGCTTACACTTAATTCCCCATTGTTTATAGAGTGAACTCACGACTTTAGCTAGCGCTTCCATGGAGATCGTGGATCCTCTCGAGGGCGTCCCCTCCGCCTGAGAACAGCTTCGCTGTCTTGGCCACTGGGTTTGTCCAGGTGATCCCCGCTGCCCCGGGCTTTTCTTCTCCCTTTTTCCTCCTTCTTTTCCCGGGTTTCGGCGCCAAAAATGTTGCCCTCAGCTATGAAGGCATGGCGACCTGGTTCAAGGCCTCAGCACGGCAGCACGGCCTTCCCCGTGCCACTCGGTCCAGGACACACAGACACCAATGTGGTGGATGGTCAAATGGCGTTTATTATCTTATCTCCTAAGGTTATATAGTCCAGGGGCTTCTCTAGTCGGGAAAGGGGGATTGTGGGATGGCTAGGGTTAGTATGGAGTGGAAAACTACTGGGGTTAGTAAAGCTACATTCCTAAGGTGATGCTTATCAGTGGAACGAAGGGGGGAGGGAGATTCCATGCTGTCCCTACTTTCCGTCACACCACGTAATCTTCCGTTCGCCTGTCCCTCACATCTGGGAGAAGAGACTGACCCTTACCTGGCTACAGCATCCTTTCAGGTAGTTGTAGAGTGATAAGGTCACCCCTGAGCCTTCTCTTCTTCAGGCTAAACAACCCCAGTTCCCTCAGCTGCTCCTCGCAGGGCTCATGTTCCAGACCCTTCACCAGCCTTGTTGCCCTTCTCATCCAGTCCAGCTCCTGGCCCTGCACAGACAATCCCACCCTGTGCCTCAGAGCGTTGTCCAAACGCTCCTGGAGCTCTGGCAGCCTTGGTGCTGTAACCATTTCCTGGGGAGCCTGTTCAGTACCTGACCACACTCTGGGGGAAGAACCTTTTCCCCTGACACAGCTCCAGCCTTTCCCTGGGTCCTGCCACTGGTCACAGAACAGAGGTCAGTGCATGTCCCTCCCCACACTCCAATCTATAATGTCCCTGTACAAATCTCTTTCTTCGCTTTCCTCTGCCTCAGATGCTTCTGTCACCAGTCCAGGAATTTTCTCTCTCCCAAGGCTCGTTTTCTAGCTGGAGGCTTTTCTGATCCTCCCCTCTCCAGGACACTCTCCTGTTCTGGAGAGACACCTGTGACCCAGGTGTGGGACATCCCCTCCCAGAGCAGCGTTCCCAGGGGATCCCCACAGTGAGGGATGGTGTCCATGGGGTGCTGACTGCTGTGACCTTCCTGGGGACAGTGGGCACAGCTTCTGGAGGTACCTTCTGGAACACCCGGAGATGATGTCACAGTCCTGTGCAGAGCTTTATCAGGCAATAAACATTAACATTCCTCAGCCCCGGCTGTCAGAGTGTTGCTGGAATGGATTTGTTACTTTTATGAAGGAGAAGATGAAAGACGGGTGGGAGAGAAGGCCCCAATAACCTGGATACCACCTGACTGAACACCCACATCCTCCCATAAAACTCCACCTCGAATGAGAGTGTTTTATACCCAGCCCTTTGTTGGTTTTGAGTGATCCAGCCTCAGGAACCAGGATCTGCAATTGCCCCTATTTCACACGGAACAAACATTATTCCTGCCATAAACTCTTTGAGGCAGGGCTTGTGTTTTATTTGCATTCCTTTGTCCAGCCTCTTTTCCAAGCCAGCTGTCTCCTGACGTCATGTAGTCACAAACCCCACAAGTGCCTCTCAGAGATGCCAGTCCCTTACTGATTTAACTGCTGGCTCTTTCTTGATGTTGCTCCTTGTGGGGAGGTGCAGAATTTGGGACCCCAACAGAGGCAAGGCTGCCACAGGCCCACCAGGCTCAGCAACACTGTGTATCTCCAGTAGCTGCACATCAGCCCAGTAGCTGCTCCTGGATCTTCCCCACTGACCCCTCCAGACTCCAAGATCTTTCCAGCGATTGGCCAGGCCCCTCTGAGCCTCTGGCAGTCAAATCCTCTGGTTTTCCCATCCTCGTGCACATGCAGCCTCCTGGCTCCCGAGGCTCTTACCGAGCTGATCGGCTCCTGTGGCTGGACACTCCCTGGAATCACATTCCCACACGCCCACACAGCTCCGGCCCCTGGCATGCGAGCTGTTTGCCTACGGTCCCACGCTGGGGGGGCTCTCAGATTTCTCTTCAAAGGGAATAAACAGTCCCTGACCCAGGAAAAGATTTAGGAATGGAGGTTAATGAGAAGCCAGGTCACAGTGTGCTGATCAGGATCACGCTACCCAGTAAGCTCTTTACACAGCATTGGCCGCTCTTGTCCCCTGAGCCTTATTTTTGTCCTGTGTTTGTTCCTCTCCAAATTCCATCAACCCCTCCATTTCCCCCACCTTTGGTTCTTCCCCTAAGCTTCCTATGGTAAATGTAAGCGGATCCTGAACTTCCCTTCCCCTGCACTTCCGAATGTTTCCTATATACCTATGCAGGGAGAAAGGGAGAAGAGAGAGGTTGGTTGGAGGGACCTTAAAGGTCATCCAGTCCCACCCCCTGCCATGGGCAGGGGCACCTTCCGCTATCCCAGGTTGCTCCAAACCCCATCCAACCTGGCCCTGGACACTTCTGAGGATGGGGCAGACACAGCTTCTCTGGGCAGCCTGTGCCAGGGCCTCACCACCCTCACAGCCGAGGATTCCTTCCCAGTATCCCACCTATCCCTGCCCTCTGGCAGTGGGAAGCCACTCCCCCTTGTTCTAGCACTCCAGGCCTTGTCCAAAGTCCCTCTCCAACTCGTCTGGAGCCCCTTTAGGCACTGAAAGGGGCTCTGAGGTCTCCCTGAAGCCTTCTCTTCTCCAGATGAACACCCTCAGTTCTCCCAGCCTGGCTCCAGAGGGGCTCCAGCCCTTGAAGCATCTCCATGTCCCTCAGAGGCCTTTGTTGACTGACAATGACAAAGTGTAGGTCACATCTTCAATATGCATGAAATGTCCAGGTTTACCTCAGGATGCTCCCTAGGCACAATCTCTTTTGCTCCGGGAATGCAACAGGAAGGGAATTGTTTGTGTGATCTTCTGTGAATTCCCCTCTCTCTAGTGATGAGTTACCTCAGCTGTTGACTTATCAGGGTTCAGACCTTCCGCCCTTCCCAAAAACAATCTGTTCAGCAGTTGGATTGCCAGAGTGTATAACCCTTTGTTATTCCTGCAAGTCCCTGTTGTTCTCTGTGCCTTTGTGTGCTCACTCACCCACATCTGCTGAGTTCATTCAGAGCCATCACAAGAGCTCTACTGAAGGCCCTGAAGTCTGAGTCAACAAGAGATCAAAGATAAGGAGCAGCTTTAGAGCACAAAAAGCCAAATTATATCAGACAAGGGGAATTTAGTGAAACGATCAGGCAGTGAGTTCAGAATAATTATAAATACTTGTTTTTCACCAACAAATATGCGCCACACTCAGTACAAGCTTCCAAAATAATAAAAAAAAACTCTTCCAGAGCTAATAAAACCCCATGTGGCTCATGAGCAAAATGAGACATGGGTCTTTGGAAGTGCCACAGAATTGTCACTGGATGTGCCTTTCTGAAGGATCTGGAAATAAGAGACCCTCCCATGATTAACCTGTTTCTCACAATTGCCCCCTTCATCCTTTTCCTCTCCTCTTTCCCACATTAAAGAAGTTAATCTCCCTCCACCTCATATGCCACAGACCCCTCACCACCTCAGTCACCCTGCACTGGATTTTCCAGTTTTTTCACAGGTATCTCCCAGGAGAGGGGTTGGACATCTACCAGAAGATATCAAAAAGTCAAAGTTGCTTGGGCTATGTCACCTGAGTGACTGTTCCCAGCTGGAGACACCAAACTGTGGGGTATTTGCTATTTAAAGCAGATGAATGCTAACAGGGATATTGGGATTCACTGTGTCACCTCATCCACTGAAATGGCAAAGCGGAACATTTACTGATCTGGTCAAAAAGTGTCTCACCATGACAGGAATAAAAACAGCAATAAAATACTTTTATCAGCAATTCTGAGTCCAGTGCCCGATAGTACAAATATCCCAGACAGAGGAGAACATGGGATTTGTCTTTCAGATTCCTGGAAAAAAACCCAAGTTAACATCCTGGAAAGATATCAAAATCTAAGAATGTTTCTATCTTGACCCTGATATTTTTTATCAGAATATGCAAAATATTTAATGCAAATTCTCCTTGGGTGTGCCATTGCTTTTATGGACCTTTTATTGCTTATAAACCAAATCATGTCATCGCTGGTACTTTCTCTGACCCTTTAGTTAAAATGTTACCCCAAGGACAATCATATCTTTGTGTGCTCAGTGTTTGCTGAGTACTCCAGGATCCTTGGATTTGCATGGGGTAGGAGCAGAGGCCCACCCAGGGATAAGACCAACCCCATCAACGCTGCCTGCAATCATTCTGTGTTTTTTCCAGGAAAAGCTTCATTTGAAATTAGCAAAAACTTCTGTTCTTCTATTTCCTAGGTGGATGCAAGTCAGAAATTCGCTGATACTAAACAGAAAGACGAAAAGAAGGGTGACTGAGCATTGGAATGGGCTGCTCAGAGAGATTGTGGAGTCTCCATCCTTGGAGACATCCAAAAGTCATCTGGAAATGGTCCTGGGCACTCAGGTCCCAGGGAGGTGGGACTGGATGACCCCCAGCATCCCTCCCAACCTCAACCGCTCCAGGATTCTGTGAAGAAATGGGTTTCAGCCTTCATATTTTTGTACCTTTGAAAGGAAGAAAATTTTTTTGCTGCTAAAACAACTTGTTTTCGTGCTTGCCTCAAGTGCTGTCTGGATTTATCCCTTTATGGAAAATTTAAAAAAAAAAAAAAAAGTGGGGGGGGGGAAACAAGGACTAACAAACATTCTGAAATACAGGAAGAATATGGGCAAACCAGGACGTGATAATTGCTGGATGGGTGGGAAGACAGAGGTTAATGGGGATAGAAGCAGATAAACACAAAATTTCTGGATAAAAGGGATACGGGAGTGGGAGTAGCAGGTAATGTGGGTGGGAATTGGAAATAAATGCTGGGATTAGTATTTTAATAGGATCTAAAGCTGGTTGGTTGAGAATACTGGTGGCTAGAACTAGAGGAGAGATTAAAAATATGATAAATATGTAGAAATTATATATTTTAAGCTAAGAAAAAATGATCAGTCCAGGGAATTTTGAGCTTCAATGAAATACAGGGAGAAATGGGCAGGGATATCCCATAAGGACCAAGGGAGTCATGGGGCAGGAATGAAAGGGTAGGAATAATGAAAGCTGGATAAAAAGCCACGTTATAGAACCAAGGAGAAAAAAAACCAACCCTAACTCCAAAAATTAGAGATGAGAGACTGGGGATGGTGCCAGTAGGAAGGACCAGAACTGGCAGCCAGTAGGTAGAATAAATGGATTTATCAGGCAAGGCCTGGAAAATGTGGAAATGTGAAGGAGCCAAGCAAAGTGAGGAGAAAGGTAGGAGAAATTTGGGGGGAAATGTGAGGCAAATTTAAGGGAGAACAGGCACAAAAGTCTGTGCATCCAATAATTGTGAGAAAAGGGAAAATCCCAACTTCCTGATGACTGTGGACATCAAAACACAGAATTACACAAAATAAAGGGACGAGGGGAATCAGGGGCTGGGAGTGGCAAGTGCTGGACACAGGGAAGAGCTACCAGTCTCTGGATTATTCAGTGCTTCAAGGAACTCTTGGAATTACAGAACTGATGGAATTTGTCATCTCAGTGCTCAACAGCTGCAAAAGAACTCCAGTGTTTGGAGTTGGCAATAAAGGAGCTGTTAATATTGCTGAGGTTCAGATGATGCCCGAAAGATACGCTGGAAATAAATCCCCATAGACCGATGTCTATAGAGCAGGTATTTGTTTATTGCAGCGCTGGTGGTGAGGGGGATTTCTCCTCCTAACTCACCCGCTTTTGTCAAGTGTGGTGGTATATTTATACAGTAAAATTTTGCATAATGTTGCTATGTCATTACAGCATCATCACATACGCACCGGAACTAATTTACATAGCGTGATCTCATGGTTATTAGATAATTCTTTGCACTGCGCATGCACTTTCCCAATTCGGGGGTCTTCGGGGGTCTTTGATGAAGGCTTCTAAAGTCTTCTTCACACTTGAACTTTTCAACTTTGTCTTTGAGGCATGCGCAGTTGGGATGCCCTTCAGTCTATCTGGTCTTAACTGGCCTAAATTCTTCGTTTTGTGGATAGTTGGCTTGGCTTGCCAATTTCTCATTAGTACTACACTTACTTATCTCTAAAACACACCTGGTAAGTTTTTATCTCTTTTCTTTTTCTCTATTTTGTGTATAAGTAACTAGTTAACTATATACTAGCCATTACATTGTATAAGAAGTTATTCATATTAGATTATATGGATATTAAAAGTTATTATTCAGGTTATAAGTATCAGGTTATAGGTATAGAAATTATCATTTAGGTTATAAGCATCAGGTTATAGGTATCAGGTTATATTAATATTCTTCAAGTTATATTGATAAAAGTAATGATTTGGGATATATTAATATTAAGGTTACATAGATATCTTGTGTCTCAAGCTGTGTAAGCACCTTGTTGTTGTGACCTGAGTTACATAGACATCACAGGCCTGGGCGTGTTAGGGCAGTACAGACCACACTACCCTTTCTATGGATCAGAAAGGAAGAGGAAATTATTCAGAAAGAGGAATTCATAGATTCTAAAGCCTGAAAGACCCCTCTGCAGATGCCCAGTGTGAACATGTGCTAGAGAAAGATGTGCACGTGTTAAGGAGGAATTCGTGTGTGGTCAAAGGATGTGGATGTAAAGTCTGTGTTTAAGAAAGATAATACAGGCAATATTTAATTAGCAGATGCTCAACCTCCCTTGCAAGCTGCTCATTATTTAATCACACACCCTGAAAGGAAATTGTGTCTAAAACTCTTGATTCTACCCACCTACCATTTTGTTACACCCCTGACATAGAATCCCCCTTTTTATCAGTCAGCTTTCCCTGTGTGCAAACCTCCCCCTGTGTCAGGGAGTTCTCTTGTCCTGGATAAAGTAACTTATGTAATACCCACTGCTATACACGTTCCATAGGCAGGATCATCCTGGCTTTGGGGAGAGCTGCCAGCTGTGGCTGCTGTCCTCATGGACAGCCTTTTGCTCCTACCTCTGTTCAGTGCTTCTACTCCAGAATTTCTTCCGAAGATCCAATCTAAATCTCCCCTCCAAGGCCATTCCCCCTTATCCTATCACTGCCTTGTTCTCGTAAAAAGTTCAAGCTCTTCATCAGAAGAGCAGAGGACTTTGTTCCAAAACGGAATGTTTGACACTATGATCACTAAAGGCTTTGAAATCTTTATCCCATGTTCTTCTTTGGAACTCAGCCCTAAATCTCCTTTCAGTCTCCCCCCTCACCTTGCTGCTGTACCCAGAAATGGGGCAGTTTTAGTAGACAGAGTAGGAGTTCCTTTAGGAGAGTAGAAAGTTCCTTTTTCTCCCTTCCAGCTGTACAATCTCCCTCCTGCAGCCCTGTGTTATCATCTCATATCAACAGAATTGGCTTGCACATGTTCTCATGAACAGAGTACAGATAAATTTGTGCTGCTTAATAGGGGCACTGTTATGCTACAAGAAGTACCCTATAAATTGGAGCAAATTCTCCCAAGTAATTAAAAAAGACATCACAGAAAATTGTGTTCCTTGTGTTCCTTGTGTTTTTTCCCTTTTAAAACAATGTTAGTCCTTTAAAGGAGTGAAAATATGCAGATAGCAGATTTGGGCATAAACATGGGCAAGTCCTAAACTCCAAAATTAGACTAAAACTGTCCCAGATCAGCCCATAAAAGCCTGTATTTGCTTAAAACCTGATTATAGAACTGAATATCTGGGCATTCCAGTACACTGGATGAGAAGTAGAAACCAAGGCCAAGGGCAGCTGCTGAGAAAACCCCGTTGTATTGGGGAAATTCCAAAACCTGAGTGTACTCAAAGTTTTTTCCAGTGGCATGTTCCCTTACCCAGCTCCCAGGGACAAGCTTCACTCCCAGAGATGTGTCCATGTCTACCCCATCCATCATTTGCAGTTGAACTTTGAGACGCAGCTGCAGCCTAGCAATATCTTGCTGAGATATGGGAAACTTCTGATGTAGAAAAACTGCTCAGTATTCCCTGGGATTAGGCTTCCAGGGGAATGTGCTGAAGATGATTGAGGAAATCTGTGCTGTACCTTCCAGAGCATTGCGGGTGGTGGCTGTCACCTGTCTGACCTCCCTATGGCATCACTGAGCCATGAGAATGAATATTAAAGGAAGCTGGTGTGTGCAACAAGGAATAAAGGACAAGGGGTGCCTGTGATCAGCTCCAAGGGTTGAAATGTGATTGCACCAATCTTCAGGTTATGTTACTCTCCTCAGAAAGCCCAGTCTGCACAAGACTAGGCATTTCTGCTGGTGAATATATTTACCTTTGAATTCCATTTCCCTCCTGAGAGATGTTTCTTGGACACACTGTTCTGATTTAATGCTCTTGGTTTAGTGCTGTGCACAATAGGTGGGATTTAGAATGAAATTGTGTGTCCTCCTGGTTCACTTCCATCACAACACTGATTAAACTCTGCCAACTCTTCCCAAGTACTGCTGTCAGACAGGGAAACCTGCTGGATTTAGAGTTTAGCACTGTGGTAAGAGCCCCAGTGACCCAGCCTCAACTTTGGTTAGAGGTAGACTGGAATTACAGTATCGATCCTTTGCAGGATCTGTTCACACCACTCCTACATCATTCCTTGCCTTATTCTGCCCTTTGCCCCCTTGTCACCAGTTTTGCATATTTCTTATGAACAGCAATACAGAAATATGATATGGAATTTTCTAACCAGAGCCCAGAGCCAAGAGCTGATTGTAAATCTCCTATGAGGAGAGGAGAAAGATATCAGCACCAGGCTGACGTCTGCCCTCTCATTAGCGATTAAACATTAATAGCAAGTCAGAGAATCGTATCGGAGAATCCCAGGCTGGTCTGGGTTGGGAGGGACCTTGAAGCCTATCCCATCCCATCCCATCCCATCCCATCCCACCCCATCCCACCCACCACTGCCATGGGCAGGGACACTTTCCACTCTACCAGGTTACTCCAAGCCCCATCCAACCTGATCTTGGCTCGTCATCCCCACAAAGCACTGGGATTCAGAAGTCACTTATAGATCACAAGTGGAGAAAAGGAATGAAATTTATACTAAGCGAAACAGGGGAAATAATGGATTTAGAGGTAAGAAGGGTGCATGAGGTAACACAAGCCTGATGGTTTGGTGAAAAATAAGGGAATCAACATCATCTTTTCTCAAAATACAAATTACCCAGTTGAATCGCCAGTGAGACAATTCATTGTAGCTCATTTTTCAGGGACTGAGGTGTTGAAGAACCATAGAATCACAGAATGGTATGGTATGGTTTGGTTTGGAAGGGACCTCAAAGATCATTTAGCTCCAGACCCTGTCCTGGGCAGAGGCACCTCCTACTGGACCCCTCAGGAAGGGCTTTGCACTGTGACCTGATGCCCAGAAGTCAAGTCTGCCCAAAATCAGTTCTTTCTGACATGGGATTTCACTCAACTCAGCATTTGGGCTATAAACACAAACATCATGAGGTGCTCTCAGAGCAGTGAGAACCATCTTCTCCCTGTGGGTTGGGGACTGCATATATAAAAATGGAGATAATAGTTCAACAGTTACAAAGAGGAGGGAAAACTTTAAAATATCTGATATGGACTTGCATTACCATGATGAACCTGGGGGTACTCAGCCTGGAGAAAAGGAGGTTCAGGGGGGACCTTCTGGCTCTCCACAACTCCCTGACAGGAGGGGGCAGCCAGGGGGATCAGGCTCTGCTCACAGGGAACAAGGGACAATATGAGAGGAGATGGCCTCAAGTTGTGCCGGGGGAGGGTTAGGTTGGACATCAGGAGGAATTTCTTCATGGAAAGGGCGGTCAGAAATAGGAAGGGGCTGCCCAGGGCAGTGGTGGAGTCCCCATCCTGGAGGTGTCCAAGGAAGGACTGGGCATGGTACTCAGTGCTCTGGGCTGGGTGACAAGGTGGGGATCAGGCACAGGTTGCACTCAATGATCCTGGAGGGCTTTCCCAACTCAAATAGTTCTGTGATTCTGTGGCTACAAATTGGTTTAATTTCAGGACATTATTAAAAGATGTCTTTTATTCAGGGAAGCCCCAGACATGAAACACCTTATATGGGGAAAAAGCAAGTAGGCAAGAAGAGTATCCTAAAACAAAACCCACCCCAAAACCCAGCAATAGCAAACAAAACAAAAGAAAATCCAAATTAACGCTAGTTTTTATTGCTTATACAGCATATAAACATGGGCAGATCGTTTCTTCACAATCTTGCCACCAATAAATAAAACAACAGGCAATGTTTTCATTTCAGTGTGATTCTAGCACTACACTTTGGAATTCCTTTCTCCCAAAGAGAGTTTAAAGAACCTCGATACCCAACCAGGAAAGAAGTGTTCCCGTGCTCCTCTACACCCATTCCCTAAATCAACAACAATCAGTACAAGGAACAGTCTGATTTCTGGATGTCAAAGTGTTCCTGAACACCAGGAATTTGTCTCAAGTTATTTGTTGCCATTCTGCTACAAAATCAAAGGTGTCACCTGCAGACAGGTGGAAGGGAAAGGGATCCAACACACTAGGAAGGAGGGACTGGGAAAGGGAATAACCCAGTGATGTTGTGTGTAGGGGAGGCCAAATCACAGGCAGATATTAATGATTAGATACTACTTATTGGACATTAAATATTAGATATTAAATATTAGCTATTAAAAAGACTGCAGGGGATGCTGAGTTTCACCCAGCTTGTTCAAATCCAGGCAAAACAGTGGGAAATGAAACCCGGCGCTTTTCCATTCCAGTGTCACCCAACTCCTGCAGCACTTGCACCTCTCAGGAGTCACAGCCTCCTTGTTGGCAGAACTGCTCTGCTGGTGGCACCTGATCCAGGTGCTGCAAGACTGCAGGGATGTCCCCACGAGCTGGCAGCTCCAGTTTGGCTGGAGTGGGAGATGAAGCCCAGGAATATTGATTGGTGAAAGTACATGATCTCGCCACAGGAATGCACTAACTTCCCAGCTGGACACATCTTCTGTGGGTTTTTCCACGTCCACTCAGAAACAGCCGGCGCAGGCAGCATTGGCACAGATCTCACACAGGTCGTCCTCGGCAGCCAGGCCTGTTTGGGAGAGAGGAGGGATTCAGTCAGATGCCAGGAGGGCAGAGCCACTCTCAAAGCACTCGGAGATGCCTTTGCATTCCTGTTTTATCATTTTAAAGATCCTTGTAGGTAATACTGCTCTAAGTAAAATTAGCTCATGCTAAAATCTGGCTTAAGGAATTAAATCATACCTGAATTCCTTGGGAAGCAATGGGAATATGTGGAAGCAAGAGGACAACAGAGCATGGCAGCATTTTGTCCTAAAGTGTCCCTTGTACTGGACAGTAGATAAATGCAATATAGTAACATAAAAAAGCAAACACTGCAGCAGCAGCCCATGGTAGAGGGACTTTGGACAAGGGGGAATGGATTAAGCTGAAGAAGGGAAGATTTAGATGAGATATTGGGAGGAAATTCCTCCCTGTGAGGGTGGGGAGGCCCTGGCACAGGTTGCCCAGAGAAGCTGTGGCTGCCCCATCTCTGGAAGTGTACAAGGCCAGGTTGGACGGGGCTTGGAGCAGTCTGGGATATTGGAAGGTGTCCCTGCCCGTGGCAAGGGGTGGAACAGGATGAGCTTTAAGGTCCTTCCAACCCAACCATTCAGTGATTCTGTTATTCTACTTGGATGAACTTTTCCATGGTCACAGCAGTGGGATATGCCCAGGGAACAGCTCAGCTCAGCACTGCAGGAATTTTCCTTAGGGGATTCATGGAGCCCAACCCTTGCAGGAGAAAGGGCAGCACAAAGGCAGCATAAACCCTCCCAGCTGCCCTAGAAGTGGCATAGCAGTAATTCCATGGCTTTGCCTCCTGCTATTGGAATGTTTAAGGTTGAAAAGTGTGGTAAAAATGAAAACTACAAAATATGAACTACATACTCAGCCTCCTAAAAATCATGGCTGCATCTCCCCTCTTGCACACAGGCCGGAATTCCTCAGGGAGGTGTTTTTCTTGGCATGGGGAATAGCTGGCCATGGGAACCATCATGCGAGGGTTGATGTGTCTGTTCCCATCCATGAGCTCCTTCAGCTTCTTCACAGACTGCAGGGAGAATTTCAAGTCACCATCCTGTGCAGAACCAGAAAAAGGAGGTGTCAGGAAGTCAGGCCTTTGGCAAATCCATTCCATTTCAACCAGGAGCTCTCCCAAAAAATAGAACAGAGGGAAAAGACGGTATTGAAAGAAAGCCCAGATAAAACCTGTGCTGAGTGAGGGCAGTGGACAGAAGGAGAATTCGGGCCTGGCTCATCCCCATGAGAAGACCCATAAAATCTGGGATAGGAAGATCCAGGCTGGGAATCTTCAGCCTAGGAAAGAGATGGGTTGGGTTGGAAGGGAGCTCTCCTCATTCTACCCCCTGCCACAGGCAGGGACACCCTCCACTAGACCAGGTTGCTCCAAGTGCCATCCAGCACTTCCAGGGATATGTGGTAGAGATTTACAAAATCATGAGTTGAGTGGGAGCAAATGGGAATTTATTTGGTTCACTCTTTCTCCTGACACAGCAGTGGAAGTGTCAAGTGTTGGCTGTGACCTGGCAAGGTGTGACCACACAAAAGCAGCTCTTCTTTCACACCACACATTGTTAATGATTTAATGATTAATGAGAGAAGAATTCCAACTCAAACTCCAGAGCTGCACTTCCTACTCTTTTATGCAACCTAGAAGCAGCTATTCTCATTTATGATTTTTTTTTTTTTTTTTTTAATGGCTACAAGTAGAAAACTGGGATGTTTTTCACTGGTTAGGAAGCTGTTTGCTCCTCTGGAGACTGTAAATGTTGAAGAATGGTTTGGGAGAAAGGAACAGCTTAAACCTGCTACCTCTAAATATCTCTGCCATCTGAAAGACAAAAAGAGGATAGTCCAGGACACAAAGATACCTTATCCCTGGAAAACTGCTGCAGACACATAGAGAGAGTCAATAACTGTTTAACAGGTATTAGTTTTCCTGGCTCCCCGAGGAAGTTGTTTATACTGCAATCAGACTGAAATCTCCCATACTGTTTCTCAGGATGAGTGCAGAGAGATCCAAAGCTCTCCCAAGGACAGACCAGGGCCCTGAAGTACCTTCTTAACCCCTTCCATGTTGCATGGAATATTGGCCATAGGTACTGTGTACTTGGAAAATTTCAATGAGCCTCCTCTAATCACTTTTCTGCCTATTAATATTTAATTGGATCCAACTAAGCTCTTCTTTGCCCTTTTTTTACAGGCTCCATCCAATAAACTCACAAACCATTTCCATAAAGAACTTCCTGCCTAGAACCAGGTAACACAAGACAATTTCTCCTCTGTCACCCCTTGTTTGCATCACTCTCTAAAGTCAGCACTTTCACAGCACGTGGCTTTAGGTCCAGGAGAAAACTCCAGGTATAAGTCCCTAAGGGATTTCAGAGCAGAGATATGGCTGGAGAAGATAAATAAACAGCAGCAGCTTTTAGTGATACCTGAAGTGTTTTACAGAAGGAAAACCCAGAGCACAGGGAGATGCAGGTGGAAATCAAGGCAGAGCAAAACAAAAATTCAGGTCTATTAATTTAGTTCAAGATTCCTGTTGCAGCCAGAAGTTTAAAAAATATCAGCACTTTGTTGAACTTGTAATACCAACAAATGAAAGAGAAAAAACTCACCTGAACATAGACTGCCTGGGAGACGTGCACCAGGACAAGGACTGCCAGGACTGTCCAGGAAAGAAAGATTTTCATAGTGCCTGAAAAGCCAAGCCTCTCCTCACCTGGATAGATTTTATTTCTTCTACCTTTTGCCTTTCTCCACCTTTTTCGTGTCTCTCAGACTTTCCCTCTTCTCCTGAGCTCTCAGACTGCCCAGCAGTCAGAGACTTATAAAGACTTCACACAGCATTAGGTTGGTAATCCATTAATCCAAACTTTTTATTGACATATCATAAAGCCTGATGGGACTCACAGTTATCTGCTCAGTAGCACAGCAGGTCAGTCACACCCAGGGCAGATCCTGGGATTTATGAGTTGCTCCAGCTTTGAGACACTGGCCATGACATGGGTGGGCAAAACATTCCAAACTGCAACAAATAAGTGGTGGAGATTGCGTTCTGGCAACACCTGGAAGTCCCCATAATTCTGGCCACTTTATGCAGAGCTGGGATTAAAATAAGCAGTTTGGAAGATGATAGAAAAAAACTGATCCAGTCAGTTTCCTGTTCTGGGAGTTCCAGGAACTAAGAGTGTAATCACAGAATCATGGAATTGCCAAAGTTGGCGAAGCCCTCTAAGATCATTGAGTCCAACCATCAACCCAGGATCTGGTGGTAGGTTGTTCACCATTAACCATGTCCCCAGATGCCACATTCACATATTTTTTGAACATTTCCAGGGATGGTGACTCCACCACTGGCCTGAGCAGCCCCTTCCAGTGCCTGACCACCCTTTCCACAAAGAGATTTTCCCAACATCCAACCTAAAGCTCCCCTGGCACAACTTGAGGCGATTTCCCCTGGTCCTCACCCTTGTCACCCCACTCCTGTTAGGGCTTTGGAGAGAGCCAAGGACCAAGGCAAAGAAGCCCAGGCTGTGCCTGCACATGCCCAGCTATAAAATGTCATCTCTGCTCTTTTCAGCCCCTAATTAAAATGCATGTGTTAAAAGGCACGGGAGGTGTCACTAAGGACAAAGGCTGCCAGGAGTCAAATGCATTTCTCCGTGACTTCCATGCTTACATAGAAACATGGGAAAGTCACACAGATGGAGAACACCAATGTGCCTCAGCTCAGATCCTTTAATCTGTAAATGATTTCTGGAATTTTGTGGGTTTGGATTAACACAGATGCCAGGAGAACAATGTTCCTGATCCCAGCAGAACAGGAGAGGGCAACAGTCACCCACTGAGCACCTTCCTCAAATCTCAGCAGTGCTTTATGCCCCAAAGGCTCCAGTTCTTGCTGTAACCCAAATTATTTTTCAAGTTACAGTGAAAATCATCTTTCTGCTTGGAGTAAAATTCCAGAATCCGAAGCAGCCAAGCCCCCAGGCAGGGGGCTTGAAGGAAGGGAATGGGACTTTTTGGATTCATTATAACCCAAAAATTACTTTACTGTAGAGTTGAATCTGAGCTGACAATGCAGAGTGTGGGCTGACAGACTTCGCTTCTCTCCTCTCCACCAGCCTCATCCATGAAATTTAAAGCCCTGAAAGGATCTTCATTCCAACAAAACAAGCCTGTTTTGTCTGCTGTAATGATTTCTCTGCTTTCTGCTGCCCTGGCTAGCAGCCAACAGCATTTGCAACCCCCACAGCAGCTCAGGCCTCTGCCCTTAATTACTTTAATGTGGGTTAAGGGTGGAACAGCAAAGGGCAGAGCAAAAATCTCTGAGAACATTTCCACTGGTAATTTTTACAAGCATTTTCTTCTCCAAAACCTGGTTTGTCCTCAACCCTTTAAGCCCTGAGTACAGCTTGGTGGAAACTAAACAACAGATTAAAGAGGCATTGAGGGAACCAGAGAATTGTTAAGGCTGGAAAAAAACAACAAGATTATCAAGTCCAGCCTTGAAGAGAACCCAAAGAGATGGACAGGCAATTTTGGAGAGGTGTCACAAGAGACAACACTGAACCAACAGACACAGACAGAGTTGTAGTCAATGGTTCTATGTCCAGTGAGGGGTGGTGTACCTCAGGGTCTTGCCTTGGACCAGTGCTCTTTGATAACTTATCGAGCACACCCTTAGCCTGTTGGCATGTGACAGGAAGCTGAGCAGGACAAGTGACACACCCAAAGGATGGGGCCATCCTGGAGGACCTGGACAAGCTTGAGAAGTGGGTCCATGGGAATCTCATGAGGTCCTGCACATCAGCTGGGAAAACCCCCAGTCTCAATCCACACTGGGAATGAAGGGCTTGATAGCAGGACTTGAAGTGGAAGAAGGACAAGAGAGGGACAAGCTCACTTCTGGACTGATACTGAAATCGCCCCAACCCATGTTCAGGACCTTGTATTTGGCCGCCTTGATCCTCCTGAGGTTCACATGGGCCCACTTCTGGAACTTGTCCAGGCGCCCTGAGTTGCATCTTGTCTCCCAGGTGTGTCACCTGCACTGCTCAGCTTGGGGTCATCTGCCAGCGTGCTGAGGGTGCCCTCGACCCCACTTTCTTTGTTATTGATGGAGACATTAAAAAGCACTGGTCCCGCTATGGACCCTGAGGGACACCCCTTTGTCACTGATCTCCATCTGAGCCCTTCACCACTACCCTGTATGTAGTACATCCAACTAACTCCTTATCTCCTGAGCAGTCCATCCATGAAATTTGAATTATTCCAATTTAGAGAGAAGGCTGTTTTGGCTTTGCTGTGCCCCTTTGCTCCTCAGGGTCACAGTGCAGGTCTGTGTGGGGCCACGACCCCACACCACACCCACGTCCCAGTTCCACTTCTCTCTGGGGTCGTGGAGCTCCAGCTGCTTGACCAAGCTCAGGGGGGACCAGGAACTGTTCAGTTGGAGGTATAGCGAGGAGGGCAGAAACCTTCTGCTCACCAGGTCTGCTCCTGGAGATTCAGTGGCCTCTGAGACACGCCTGTCCTGCAGATCCAGCCCTGCCAGCCCAAGACTTGGGAGAGGCCAGGCCCAACACCAGATGAACCCACTCATCTCCCACCTGCCCCATCCTGCTTGTGGCCATCCTGGGGCTGGAAGGTGGGTCTGGTTGTCCCAATCCCAGGCTCATTCCCTGCTGTGCAGAGCCAGTTCCCAACCTGAGGTGAGAGACCTCTATATCTTTATTCCAATTTGTGCACAGCAGGACCTGGGTGGTTCCCACAGACTTTGGCTCCCCGTTCACCGAAGCTTTATGTTATTTATACATTTTAGCAAGCAAAGGCCTCGATATTCATTGGCTGCATGTTACAGAGTTCTCTAATTAATATTCTACCTTCTATTGGTTAAATTATTTCTCTCTTCTCACACTAATTAGTCCACAGGTTCAGTCTTGTCCATCTTTGGAGTCGGTGGGATTCTGGAGTTGGTGGCCATGAGTCAGTTGTCATACTCCCCCCCTGCCAAAATCATCTTGCATAGAATGAACACCTCAGATTGATGAGCTGACCCTGTTTGCTCCTCCTTAGGCCCAGCCTCAATGGCCCTGAGGGCTTTGCAGCCCTCAGAGGGACCTGAACAGGTTGGGGAGATGGGCAGGGAAGAACCTTCTGAAGTTCAACAAGTGAAATGCAAGTCCTGCACCTGTGGAGGAACAACCCCAGGCACCCGCAGGCAATGAGGGTGACCTGCGGGAGCAGCTCTGCGGGGAAGGACCTGGGGGTCCTGGAGACAATGAGCTGTCCCTGTGCCAGCAGAGGGTGTCAGGAAGAGCACTGCCAGCAGATGAGGGAGTGCTCCGGCCCCTCTGGTGAGCCCTGGGAGGCACATCTGGAGTGCTGTGTCCACTTCTGGACTCCTCAGCACAGTAGGGACAGGGAGCTCATGGAGCGGGGCCAGTGGAGGCTGAGGAGATGAGGAAGGGCCTGGAGCATCTCCCTGCCCTGAAAAGGCTGAGGGAGCTGGGGCTCTTCAGCCTCAGGAGGAGACACAGCTAAGAGGGGCCCTCAACCCTGTCTCTCCCTGTCTGCAGGGAGGGCTCAGAGCAGGGACCAGGCTCTGCTCCAGGAGGCCCAGCAATGGGACAAGAGGAACAGGCAGGATCTGATGACCAGGAAATTCCAGCTGAACATAAGGCAGAACTTCTTTGCCGTACAGTGACCGAGCCCTGAACAGGTGGTCCAGAGAGGGCGTCTCCCTCAGTGGGGATATTTCAGACCCACCCAGACGCAATCCTGTACCATGTGCTGTGGGATGGCCCTGCTAGAGCAGGGAGGTAGGACCAGATGAGCCACTCAGGTCCCTTCCAATCTCACCCAACCTGGGATTCTGTGACTGGAGTTGTCCAGGTCTACCAGTCCCATCTGTTACCCCAACCAGTGGCTCAGTCCCTGGTGTGGAGCAGCAATTCACACACCAAGGTAATGGATTTCTAGGTCTTTATTTCATTTTCCGCAGTGTCATGTGGCATTCCTTGTTCCGTGGTGTTATGTGGCATTCCTTGTTCCATGATGTCATGTGGCTGCCCCCATGTCTCATTTCCACTGTCCTCTGTTTGTGGAGCTCCAGCTGCTTCACCAAGCTCAGAATCAGGAGCTGTTCAGGATTCAGGGAGGAGGGCAGAGACCTTCTGCTCACCAGGTCTGCTCTGAAGCTTCTGTAGTCTCCCAGACACCCCAGCCCTGCCGACCCAGCCCCGCCAGCCCAAGACCTGGGAGAGGCCAAGCCAGACAACAAAGGAACCCACCCATGTCCCTACCTGCCCCATCCTGCCTGAGGCTGTCACCTGGGGCTGGAAGGCACGTCTGGTTCAGGAACAGCTCCAGGACCCCCTATACCCACCCAGCAGCACAGACAGTGCTTCCCAGGGACTGCTGCCAGGCAAGGGAGGAATGTGCTGCCATAGGAAAATGCATCCAGTGCTTGGAAATACTTACCAAGGGAATTGTCATAGGACCATTTCCGTAACAAGTTGATCTGCAAGGCCTTCTTGCACTGCTCCCGGGCAACTTTGTATGGCTTCAGATTTAGCAGGACCTGTTTTGCTCGTGGGGTCCTGCAAAGCAGGGACAGATTCCCCTCTCACTCCCTGGCTGGAATCATGCCTGGCCCATCTCCCGCTGCTCCTGTGTCCACATTCCCTTTGGCCCCACCACCCCCTTCAGCATGGGTACATGGGACACCAGGATCAGGGGCTATCCCAGGGCATGCCCATGTCAGGGGATGTCCAAGGGACAATATCCAGCCCAGGGTTCAGAGCTCCTTGATCCCAAAGGGGTCCCTCCCACCTGCTCAACCCTCCCTGGCCCTGCCAGGTGCTGCCACACTCTTACCTTGGCTGTGGTCTCCCCCCACGAGGGGACGGTGCTTTCTCCTTTCTCTCTGGGGACAAAGCAGCAGCCACTCCTGCCACAGCAGCCACTCTCTCCTTCCTTAGCCTTTCAAATCCTCCAGGACAGGAGGCAGCAGCCTTCTTCAGACTCCTCTGCTCTGCCAGGGGTGGAAGCTGTTACATGAAGAAAAGGGAAGGCAACAATAAGGGTCCCGTCCTGCAGCCCATGACCCAAGAGACAGTTTGGATTCCTGCTCTCTCCCCCAGAGTTCTTGGCAGTGACCCTCTGCTTCCTGAAGAAGCCTGGACACCATAGAGGTTCAGTTCAGAGAAAGATTCCTTGCAACACAGTACAGATTGATGAAGTTGTTCCCACAACTGAATGGAGGACCCAAAAGACATCCCAGAACAAACACATCCAAAGGGATCCTTTCAACAGCCTCCCTGCAGTGATGCAGGACGCGATCCTACATGCATGTCACACACCTGGACACGTCTCCCCTGCCTGATGGGAGCTGCCAGCCCAGCTTTGGGCGCTTCCATCCCCTCGGTGGCTCTGCCCTTCTTCCCAGAGTTCTCAATTGGAGGCAGCAAACTGCAAAGACACCACACAAGCATTTTGTCTGAGAACAGTGGGAGCATCTTCTTCAGTGTGTTTTCCAGGCCTCTCCAAAACTCTGCTGCCCGCTTCCCATGCTGCAGGAACCAAGGCCTTGGCCATATGCCCATATCTGGCAGTACAAGCAGCATGGCCAAAGGTGACAGCTCCTCACACCTGTCCAGAAACACGGGATTACCCAAAGCCAGCTCTCCCAAACTCTCACCTCCCTCTCTGCACTCCACCATCAGCCTTTTTTTTTTCTCTTCCCTTCACTTTCACATCACATATACGACTTGGAGAAAGATGTGGACGAAGAAGGAGGCGTTGGTTGGGAGGATTCCCTGAAGAAGAAAAAGAGAAAGCTCCACTCAACTGCATCTCCAGAACATTTTGGATGTGAGGGATCTCCCAACCTTCCTGTCCCAGCCCAGTCCCCTTCCCTGAGGGCCATATTGCTCCATGGTCCTGTCCCACTGCTTCCTTGGGTCCCCATTCAGAAAAAGAGGGGCCTGCTGGGACATTTTTCTGGCAGGAGACAGAATTCCCTTTGGCATAGAGGACGTCAGTTCCTAGGAGGGAACACACCTGGACTTGTTCGGTGTTTGGTGTTGGTTTTGCTCGTGATTCCAGTGCCTAGTAGGGAAGCACTTACAGGATGTGGCTGGGACTTCCCATCTGCCTGCACAAAGCTGCAAAGAAGGTGGTGACACCAGTTTGAGTAAGGGCAGAAGAGTCCATGGCAGCCTCTGCAAAGAAGTTGTTCCCAGGCATCCAGTTTTCCAAAGGAGACAAAACACTGGAGCACGGGCAGAAGAGCCTCCCTCCATAGGCTCCTCCCAGCCGGGTCTCAGATCCCCCATGTCAGAGACACTTTCAAGAGAAAAGAGACCCGCAGTGACTGAGAACATCCCAGCCTCTGGGGCCTGTTGGCTCTCAGTCTTTCTCAAAGGAAAAGGAAGGAGCTGTCTGCTCCATGGCCCCCAACTGTGCCTCCAGGGTCATTCCCACAGAGGTGGAAAGATAAAGAAGGCCCTCTTCCCAGGGAACCCACCTGAAACACTTCCCAAAGAAGCCAGAATGGCCATGGACCTTACACAATTTCAATTCCAAAATTAAATACATCCAAGGATTCCTCCCACACGGGAGAAGCCTGGACAAAAAGGTGTTGATGGTTATCACCCCCCATGTACAGAAGCAATTGCACTCACTGCGGCAACACAAAGACACCTCCAGGAGGAATCTGGGAAATGTCCTTTTCTGTGTGGTCTATGAATAATGGCTTCAGATTTGGTGACTGCAACAGGGACAGAGACATGGCAGGATCCACAGGGAATTTACCTGCTGCTCACAAGGCACAAAACCCCTCTGCCACTCCCAGCCCCAGCTGCCCCTCCTCAACCCCCAGCCCCAGCTGTTTCTCCACCACCCCGTGCCCCTACATCATCCCAAATCCATGAGGTATCTCCACCACCTTGGCATTCTGGGACAACAAGGCCACACCAGCAGCATCTCCACAGGAGCCAAAGCCCAGGGCTAATTCCCTGGGAGCAGGAGGGCAGGCTCAGCTACCAGAACTGTGGGAAGCTGCCCAAGGCTGCAGCTGTGTCCCCAGGAGTTTGAGGGCACACGAAATACATGCAAGACTCACCTGGAGCAAACCCTCTGCCAGGTGCTCTGACTGAGCCACCTCTCGGATCAAGCCTTCAAAGAACCTCATGGCCACATGGCTTCCCCGGCAGACCAGGACGCCAATGTCCTTGAACACAAAGTCGAAGTTCTGGCCACTGGCCAAGGCCCACACACAGATCTTTAAGGTGGCCTCAATGCACATCACGATGGTGGCCTTGGGCTTGTGCAGGCGCAAGGCCACCTCAGCGCAGACCAACTCATTGGCCTTGGAGAGCCCTGCGGAGAAACCACCCAACACAGTCACTCACTCAGCTCATCTGTGTGGCCTCTTGAGAGCTCACCAACCCCCTCCCACCACAATGACTCTTCACCCAGCAGCAAATGTCCTGCTTTTGTGCCATGAGCTCCTGCCCCTCCACTGCCAGCTCAACCACCATGCTCCAGCCCCACAGAACCTCCCAGGTGGCTGCAGGAGCCAGCAGGAATGCTGGTTCCTGCCTTCCCAAAGTGGTGGGGATCAGCCTCACTGGTGCCAGGAGAGTCTCAGGAACACCTCCAGGAGTTCTCCAGCAGCAGCCAGCACACCCTGGTGCCCAGAGAGCCCTGGAGGGGCTGCTGGAGGGACCAGTCCATGTCCGGGGGGGAGCACTGGGCTAAGGGCTCATCTTACCAGGCATGGGGCTCTTCCCATGGAGGAGCTTCTTCCCCACCAGCATCGGTTTGTTCAGATCAAACTCCGGACTGTCCACCATGAAACCTTCCCCTTCTCCATGCCAGATGGGTCTTTTCATAATGTGTATGGTACCCAGGCCCATCAGCCCAACTCTCTGGAAGCAAAAGCAGGCAATCAGAGGGCAGACAGGAGGGAAAGCTAAGGGTGATCTGTGACCTTTCCAGCCCTGCAGCTCCAAGGCCTGAGATGGAGCCCCCAGGAAAGCTTTGAAGAAGAGCGTTTCACTCCAGATGGTTCCTCACTCCCTCCTCTCCAGGGTCTGCAGAGTGCAAGACGTGGGAGAAACTCCTGGGGCCTGGGAAAGCCCAAGGAGTGCAGGAGCACTGCCTGGGCATCCCTCCTTTCCAGCCATCCTGGGGAAGACTCCAAAGAGGAAATCCAATGTTCTCTGACTCAAGCGCCGCTTGACTTCTTGCCTGTGCTCACAGTGGGTCTCTGACCAAAATGCAGGGTCTGCCTGGGACACTTCTTCTGCCCTCTAGGCTGGGTGAGGGCCAGGCAGGATGGGGAAGGATCAGGAAACCCCCATGGTCTGAGGGAGGACCATGAGGAAACCAGCCCCACCTTCTTCAGCAGCAGGTCTTGGTGATAGCATTCAGACACACAATCCCAAACTTTAGTGATTTCTGTCAGAAGAAGAGAAAGGGCCATGTTGAAGTTAGGAAGTTCATCATCCCCCCCTCACCTTCCTAATGTCAGATCCCCTTCTCCAAAGGGACCATCTCCCTGGGCAAAGCCACCAACACATTCCCACCCCAGGGAGAGGAGGATGCCGGGACCTCAGGGGATCTCAAGGCCTTACCATCCTTGTGGAAGTACACGAGATCCGGAGACAGCGCGAGGAGGAAGCTAGGGTAAACCTCTGTCGTGGCTGCAGCTCCTCCTGCCCGACTTCTTCCTCTCCTCCTGTCCATCCCACCACAGCCCCAAGATGGGGGGACCTGTTGGTACAGTGGGGCACCACAGCTGGGCTGGTCTCTGGCTCTCAGGGAAGTGGGTGTTACAGTTCCATGGAAGCAGAACGTCCCATTGTGACCTCACATGTCACCAAGGGGCTGCAGAGCCACACACAGACACACCCCTGCCCCCAGGCTTCACCCTACAGTGGTAGGCGGCTGCACTCATCATTTTGAGGGGCTACCCCCACCGAGCCACTGCCCTTCCCGACGAGTCTCCCACAGCCACTGCTGAAGCACACGGGAAAATCCGATGGAAATCGATTTAGAATTATTTACACAAACACTGGGAATTGCTGTGTTACAAGTTAGAAATTTGGCAGAAAACAAACCTAGTGTCCCAGCTAGTCATGAGGGATGAGAGGGGCTGGGGGCAGCAGGGCTGAATTCCTGATAGGAGCCAGTTCCACCTGGCAGGTCTGGTCACATCCAGTGGGAACTTTCACAAACACAGATTCACCAACAGTGCAGTTTATTGGAGCAGTGGGTTACAGACTCTTGTTAGACTGAGAGTGATAAATGCACTGGACCTGCAAAAGCTGCACAAGACAAATGGTCCCAGGAATTCTTTGATGCAGCTGGAGACACAAACCTTTGTTAAGGGGTGTCCCTGCTTTGAGGAGGAAGGAGGACCAGCCAATTTATCTGTAAATTAGGGATATCAAGAGTGATAACGAGAGAGATTACAAAGGCTCTGGGTCTTGGCAAGGGCAGAGCAGAATGTGACACCTGAGCATCACTCCCTCTTCCACCTGACAGATTCCAAGGATAGGCCTCTGCCTGATAACCCATCACCCCCTCAGAAGGTGATCACACCCAGGTACTCCATCGCCACATATCCCATGGAAATCCCTTATCTCAGATTGTGGCCCTCATTCCTACACAGGCACAGAGCTTCAGCATAGGAGACCTCCAAGGCACTGATGCTTGCAGGGTCAGGAGATGACTGGCTTCAGTCATCAGTAAGTTTCCATCCTGGCCAGAATCCAAGTTATCCGAAACATTTGGAAATTGTTTTCAAAACTCCGGCACCAATGGTGCCGTTCCACTCAAGCTCTGACTCATGCAGGGACTGTTCCAAGGCTGTCAGGGAATCCCTGATTATCCTTTGTTCCCCACCCTGGACAGGCAGCTGCTGTTCCTGTTACACTCGGGAGTTCCTGGTACAGTCAGGGGATACTTCACCTTATCAGGTGCTTATCAGGAGCCCCCATAGAGCAGGGGGAGGAGGATGTACCACAATAGGTTATTGCAAAAACAGCCATAGGGCTGATGTTGGATGCACGAATAGTCCATGAAGTGTAGTTCTGGTGGGGTTCACCCAGAGCGGGGTCCACCTAGTGTGACACACAGGGTAACTGATCCCAGTTAACTGGATAAGCGATTACCAATTATGGGGATCCCAGTTACCCTGTACCAGGTCCATTCCTATGCTGGGCATAAGGAAAACAAACCTGCAGCACAGTCCCAGAGAGCTCCAACGATGCCATTGCAATCACAGATTCATTTCCTGTGTCAAAACACTTGATGTGGCTTTGCCCAGGAGTTTACCCAGGGGCATCTCTTCTGGGAAGGGGAAAGGGGACAACCCAAGGACATCCCTTCTGGGCAGGATGAAGGGGACAACCCCATAAAATTGTCTCTCCAAATTCCAGGCTGAACTCTCATCCCCTAGGTAGGTACAAAATTAGGGTACATTTCATACCTTACTAACCACGACTGTGCAAATTGCTGTGGGTGGGATCGGGGTCAAACCTCCTGTTCTCTGTGGTGCCAGTGTATGGAATATTCCTTGGTAGGAATTGTTGGGCATCAAGCAGAACGAGACCATGCCCTGCTCCATGTTCCTCTCAATGCCACAGCAACACAAACCACAGGACTTCACTCTGGTGCCGTATCTGCACCATGGGCCCTGTCACATTTGGGGCTTTGCATTTTCTTCCATGTTTTATGCTTCCAGCACTGGGGAGGCCCTACCTCAAGTACTGTGGTTGTTTTGGGCCCCTTGCTACAAGACAAACCTTGAGGCACTGGAGAGTTGTGGAAAATTGCCCATCCTGTTGTGTGGGCACAGAGCTGCTGTGAGGTGGGGGAGAAGTGATGGAGTTGTTCTGAGCCATCTCTGAGGTCGGCTAACCCAGGCTTTTGGGGCACCCTTGCAATGGATGAGAGTGAAAGGACTTTGAATGATTGGTGTTTATATACATACATACATATATATTTATATATATGTCACATTTATTTTAATGCTTTGATTGCAATGGAAGTCACCTATGTAACCATTTTGGTTATTTCCTTTAGAAGTATACCAAAATAAAAGTATAAAAATAACACTTTTAAAAATATATAAGAAAAAGGGGAAAAAAAAAAGGATAAGAGTAGAGAGTGGAGAGGAAAGGTCTCACCGCCCATGAGTGCAGTGACAAGATTTGCTTGATTCAATTTCAGTGTCCATGATCAAAGTGATGGTCACAGTCTGGATCCATCAGGGGTGGGGGAAGCTCCAAAAACACAAAGTTGCGTAGGTTAATACAGGCTCAGGCTCGGTGGGAACACCCAGGTACCTTCCCTGGGGTCAGAAGTTTTACACTGTCTGATGTAACACTGGCGTCATACCCAGTCCTCTGGTGGAAGGCCCAGAAATGAGTCTGTGGGCCCTTCAGGGTCTCTGATGGTTTGTGACCCTTCTAAGACCTGACTCTGCCTCTCCCTCAGTGTGGCTGAGCCAGTTCTGCCCCATCAGAAGGGATGAAACCCCTCAGCCCTCCAGGGGTGTTCCTGATACCTACCCCGGGGTCTGGGGTAGCCCAGGGCTCAGTGAGGGGTGTCTGGGGCATCCCAGGGCACAGCCAGAGGGCTGAGGATGCACTAAACCGCCCCACCACCCCCCCCACCCCCGCCATGCAAAGCCCAGGCAATGTTCACACACGCTGGGGTGTGCAGAGGAGCCCAAAGGCATACCCAGGGCTCTGTGACACAGAAAACCCCATGGAGAGGCTCTGTGCACCCCAAAAGGCTCCTTGAGGGCCGTGGGGAGCCCAAACAGGCCACAGCCAGGGACCGGGGACACCCAAAGGCAGCGCTGGGGCCTGGGCATGGCACAAAACAAACCAAGGGGTGGGGCTTCCCCAAAATGGAAACCAGGGCTTGGGATACCCTCTAAGGGACAGCCAGGGTGCAGAGGGAGCACACTGAGGGGTCTAGGGCTCCCCAAAACACACAGGGAGAGCCCAGGAAGCACAGAAAGGCCCATAGAGATGTGCAGCCACACTCTGTCCCCCGCCAATCTGCAGTTCTGATCCCACTGCTTCCCTCTTGGCATCCTCAGACCCCCTCCACTCCCTGTTTTGCATGGCCTGATCCCTCCCACTCCCACTCAAGCATCCTCAGAGATCGTCTGTTCCAGATGTATCTCCTTTCCTTTCCTGGATGCTCAGATCCCTCCTCTCTTCTGCCCCTATTCCATTTCCCTTTGCCCTTCCATCTCCCTTTGTCTCATTTCTGATTCCTCTGCCCATCGCATCCTGCCCCCAGAGCTTCTCTTTCCCCCCATCTTCCTTCCCTACACATTCCCATCTTCTCCCCAGTGCTCAGATATCCCATTCACCTCTGCACAAAGCAAAGGAAAGGCTGAGCGCATGGACAAATGGGAATGACACTGTGTGGGCATGGATTGTGGGCACAGGGTGAAAGGGAACTTCTCCAAGTTTTATTTATAAAATTTATAGATTTGGACTGGACTGGACAGGGAATTAGGGTTGAGGGAAGATACCCTTCACCCCACCCCTCTTCCATTGTACTGAGTTTATCTACAAATTCCAGCCTCCAGTGGATCTGGGATCACACACACATTTACAGGTGGGCAAGTGAAAAAAAAAAGCTGTGGAATCATTTAGTTGGAATATATCCCAGAAATCATGGCGTCAGTCCACTTGGCAATTCACTTTGCAGGCTCTGTCATCCCGTGGCCCCAGGAGCCCAAATCCTGCAGTCCAGGTAAGGCTGCACCAACATTCCCAGCTCAGTTCTCGGAGCCGAGGCTCTGGCTCTCATCCTGCAGCGGCGAGGCCGTGGGGGCTGTGGTATCCCCAGGAGAGGCTACATTCAGGTACCCGATCTCTGAAGGCTGCGAGGGGGACAGGCAGAAGGAAGAGTCCTGGCTCTCAGCCTCTCCCTCAGGCTTCGCGTTCTGTGGGGCCTTCAGGGCGCCGAGGGGCTCTGGGAGATCTCGGGGTGGGAAGCTGGAAATAAATTTCCATTTTCTGTCATTCTGTGGAGTCTTGGTGACCCTTACCCAACACCTCTCAGCAGCACAGGGCGATGTTGATGCTTTTCTCTTGGATCAAGGCTCCACATTCCTCCTCCAGCCAAGGAAGGGACACCTTCAGCCAGCCCAGAACCTGCTCGGACCATCCTTCACCCCAACAGCCGCTGGGGCTGTTACCAAACCCCCTGAGCTGCGTCTCCAGAGCGGCAGGGTCCCTTTGCCTTCTCCTCATCTGGTTTGGCATGGATTGGAATGGAGGAACACATCCCAGTGTGATGTGGGACACAGCTCTGGCAGCACTAGGGCTCCAAGTCTCACCACCTCTTGTATAAAGACTCCTCCAAAGCCCCTAAGCACCAAGATTCCTAAATCCCACAGTGTTCCCCAAAATATTCTAAAAATTTGACTTCTCCATCCCATCAGTTGACTGGCTTTAATAACATTTTAATGCCATTTAAATACCATTTTCCCTAAAATTTGACCAAAAACAAACAAAAAAGACCTCTGAGAGGGGAAAACACAGTGTGGAGCAGCCAAAATGCTCAAGTGGCCGCTCCTTGGCTCCTCCTCCCCCCCACAGTACCTGGCACGGGGAGGTGGCAACACCTTACTCTGTGGTTGGCGTTCAGAGCCAAGAATGATCTTCGAGTCCTGAAAGGAGGAACAGAGACTTTGAAAGGGGGAGGTGCAGGTCAGACCCTGAATTCCAACAGTTCCTGGTCTTCCAAGCTCTCCCCCAGCTTCACTGAGAGTCCTCTCCACCAACTGCAGCCCCACAGGGGTGCTAATCAGGGATTTGTCCTTTGGGTGTGAATTTAAACTAAAAAATCCAAACCAAGCCTCACCAAGGCCAGGTGAGCCCCAAACAGCCCTTTCCCCCCCAACAGCTCATTTCCAACCTACCTGGGTTCTATTCAAATTAAAAGTCCCAATAAACTCCTAAATCCACATCTGAAAACTCCTTGATTTCCTGGATTTTCTCAATTTCTCCTGCCAAATTTCTTCATTAACATGGCCAACACCTTCACTCAGCTCAGGAATTATCGCTCAGCTTGGCCTGAGGGAGGAACATTCCTCCTGGCAGGAGGAACATTCCCAATCTTACACTCAGAGTTGGTTCTCCTTTCCTAGAGCCAACTTTGTGACTGAGGCCTTTGAACAGCTCTAAATGTGCCAAGTGAGATTCCTGTCCCTGTGGAAGGGGATCCCATGGGAAGCAGCTCAGGGATGAGCAGGGGCTGAGTGTATGGAGCCTTCAGCTCCTCACAAAGCTCCTCCTCACCACAGCTGTTGCCACCTAACATACGAGACCCCTTTCCACCCCAAGGGTTGGATCCAGCTCTTCCCAAGCCCCTCAGACATCAGGTTCTGTGATTCCTGCTGATCCCAGCCCTCCCGGGGTCTCACCTCTGTGTTGGGAGCAGGGCTGCTCCTAGGAAGGTGCTGGGAGGTGGCCACATGGCTGGAGAGCTGGAGCTTGTCCTGCAGCCGGGCATTCTCCTCCTCCAGGATCTTCCCTCTGGGCATGGCACAAGGCACAAGTTATTTTCCTTCCAGCCACGTTCCATTTTCAAACACGAATTTTCTTTTCCAACCTCAGAGCTGTTGCTCTCCACAGCCTCCAGCTCAATTGCGAGGTCTTAGATGGGAAAACAGGCTAATTACATCCCTGCTTACAGCCATGAAAGCCACTGCACCAATGGCTGAGGCACAATCCAGACATTCCTCCGTAGTTCTTAAGAGAAAGAGGCACAAAACCAGGAAAAGGGAGAATCCTAGGGGATGGACATCAGCAGGGGCCTTACCTGCTCTGCAGGGAGGGAATCCCCGACCGGAGGCTCCAAGGGGACTCCTCCTGGTCTGATATTCTTTGTAGGAGCCGCCGCCTCTCCTGGAGTAATTTCTCATTCTCAGCAGTGATCTGGGCAATCAGCACCTTCCCCTGAAGGTGGTGGAGAGGGAAAGAACAACCACCAGTTGCAGAGGACTCTTCTCTGTCCTCTGCAAACCTCGAGGCTCTCCCAAGGGATCACCATCAAGGATGCCAACTCCTACAAGCCTGGAGTCACCACCCCTGCAAGTGCTTAAGAACTGTGTGGATGTGGCCCTTGGGGACATGGTTTAGTGGTGGTGGATGTATGGTTGGACTTGGTGAAGATCCTCATCTTAAAGGTCTTCTCCAGCCTCAACAACTCTGCAATTCCATAGCCTGTTTGATTTAAATACCCCAAAAAGAGGCTCTGGGATCACTTCCCAGCAGGAATTGCTGAGGCAAAGGAACATGGAGCTCAGCCAGTGTCAGATGGGGATTTGAAGATGTGGCTTCCTCCAAGGTCAATCCTGAGCCAGGAACTCCCTTTTGGCTTTTTGTTACTACAGATTGGTGCCCCTGGTCCCTTCCTGCAAGGAGGGACTTTGGACAAGGGCTTGGAATGCAGGACAAGGGGGAACGGTTTCCCACTGCCAGAGGGCAGGGTTAAATGGGATATTGGGAAGGAATTTTTCCCTGGGAGGGTGGGGAAGGCCCGGCACAGGTTGCCCAGAGAAGCTGTGGCTGCCCCTGGATCCCTGGAAGTGTCCAAGGCCAGGCTGGATGGGGCTTGGAGCAGCCTGGGATAGTGCAAGGTGTCTCTGCCCGTGGCAGGGGGTGGGATGAGATGAGCTTTAATGTCCCTTTCAACCCACACCATTCCCTGAATCCATGATGATTTTGGAAGAAGTGGTGCCCCTGCAGCCTCCCTTTGCAGAAGCCCTCAATGTGTCCTCTCACCTTTTCCACTTGGAGCTTTGACTCACTGAGCTCATTTTCCAGCTGTTTGATTCTGCTGTCCCTCTGTTTCACCTCGTGGATGAAGGTCTCCTTGGCCCTGCGGATCTTGTCCTTGTGCCGAAGCTGCATCTCGTTGTATTTCCTGGGAAAGCAGGGACAACCATCAGGCTGTGAAAGGCTCTTTTGCTCAGGGTCACCATCCAGGCAGGAGTGTCCTGGGTTTATTCAGGCTCCTCAAAGTCCAAACTCGGAGTCTCAGCCATCCCCCCAGCTCCTCCTGCCTGCCCAGAATGAGCACATGGACTGTCTGGACTCTTCCACTGATCAGTTTGGGGGTGTTTTTGTTGGAAATTTTAATTTTTAAGTGTCAACCAAATGCAAATTGATAAGGACCCAAAGCATTTCCAAAAGGGACTCCCAGCTTTACAAATCCTTGTGCTCGTCCCTCCAATCTCTATAACAAATAGGGTTAATAAGGGCACAAAAACTGGAAGTTCCAGGGAAAGGATAAGTTGGTTTTGTTGGTGGGGATGTGGATGGTTAAGGGAATGACTTTTGAATGGGAAGAAAATTTAGGAAAACCCTCTAAGATCATCAAGTCCAACCATTCTCCAGCACTGCCAGGGCCACACACTAACCATGTCCCCAAGTGCCACATCCACACATTGGTTGGAAAACTAAGAATGTTGAACAGCAATGGACAGGCCAAGAGGAGCAAGAAGAGCCACTTCAGTGGGAGCTTCTTTGAGCTGGGACACTGGGGACAAATATTTTTCCCTCCTGACACTTCTGATTTTTGCTCTTCCCCTCTTGTCCATTTGGGAAAAGTTCTTGTTTATTTTTATCCAGTTGGGATAGAAGGGAAAATAACACCAAAAAAGAAGAGAAGTTTCTACGATATAAGGGACATTTGCCCATGTTTGCTCAAAATTCATGATAAAAAAAGCTACTCTGTTTCAAATTAACCAAAAGGGCTCTGGGGAGAAAGGAGCAGCTCCAGGAAGTGTCTCTGCTGACACCAGACCCCAACCAACACCCTCCTGTGCTGCCTTCAGCTGCCAAGGAGAGCAGGAAGGCTGGGAGAGCTGGGGGTGTTCACCTAGAGAAAAGAAGGCTCCAAGGAGAGTCCCTGCCAGGCCCTAAAGGGGCTCCAAGAGAGCTGGACAGGGACTTTGGACAAGGGATGGAGTACCAGAACAAGGGGTAATGGCTTCCCACTGCCAGAGGGCAAGGATAGATGGAATATTGGGAGGAATTACTGGCTGTGAGGGTGGTGAGGCCCTGGCACAGGAGGCCCAGAGAAGCTGTGGCTGCCCTACCCCTGGAAATGTTCCAGGCACGGTTGGACAGGGCTTGGAGCAAGCTGGAATAGTGGAAGGTGTCCCTGTCCCTGGCAGAGGAGTGGAACAGGATGGGCTTTAAGGTCCCTTCCTCCCGAAACCTGTCTGGAATTCCCTGACAGCAGACAGGGAGAGTGAGCTCACTGCACACAGGGCTAGTGGATTTATTGATAAAAGCCTGAACATTGGACAGGAAAATCCACACCACAGCCAAATCCAGCAGCAGGCCCAGAAGGGGCCATTCCTCAGCAGGTTTTTGGGCATTACCTGACATAGAGATCCTTCTGGTTCAGGAGTCGGACACCTTCCTCATACAGGGCTTTGTTCTCTTCCTTCAGGAGTGCCAGCTGCTCTGAGAGCTTCTGGTTCTCCTTCTGGCACTGCACATGCTGGAAAAGAGTTACTTTTTACTCGTGTGTGTGGCCCCAGCTGGAGGGGCTCCTCTGCCTCCCACCTGCTTGGTTTCCAAATCTTCTCTCTCATCAATCCCAGTGGTTTCCACTACAGCCAATATCCAGCCAGCCAGCCCCCCAGACCACTCCCTCCTCCCCCTAACAAGGAGCAGTGGGATTTTGTTGCAGAGAGAGGCAATGAACCCTCCCAGAATGAGTCCCAATGAATGGACTCTGCCAAAATTTCCAAGCAAAAAGTCCAAGCTCTGCAAGAAAAAGGGAAGGAAGAACCCACCCAGCCTTCCTGTGCCCTCAGAGCTGCATCCCGGGAAACCAGCTGGCAATGGGATGCTGCTTTTCCTCCAGCTCCTGTTGAAATCAGTGGGATCTGCAAGGGCTCAGCCCCTGATCGGATGTTCACAATTCCGGCAGCTCCCAGGAGCAGATTCCAGCTCATGATGGTCCTGTTCCCCCTTGTATGCCGAGGAACCCCCTCACTCACTTCATCAGCATCCAGCCTCTTCTCATCCTCCAGGACGTGCAGGGTCTTGGCCTGGAGGTCCACATGCATCTTGGCCAGAGATGCCTCTGTCTCCCGGGAGTGCCGGAGCTGCTGCCGCAGCTCCTCCACCTGCTGCTCCAGGAGCCTCCTGGAAACACAACGGGGTGACAATGAGAGCTGGAGGGGGATGTGCAACCTGCCCCCAAGGTGTCTGTCTGTCACCCAAAACACGTCCTGCTCTCTTCCTGCCCCAGCTGACATGGAGGGGGCAAAGGAATCAGCACATCCCAGGTGTCCCCATGTCCCAGTGACACAGAAAGGGGGGATGATATACTGGGATCATTCCCAGCTGCACAGGGAAGGAGGCTGTTGGAATCACTGTGCTGACAGTGACACCACAGCCCTTCCAAGGCAGATGAAGCCTCCAAAAATCTTTTAAATCTCAGGAACGGGGAATCCCTGGAGAATTCCAGGGACGAGGCAGGTCCAAAGGGAAGACAGGAGGTCAAAGCAGTGGTTTGGGTCTCCCTGAACCCTCCCAGGGCAGCCAGGAGCTGCCGGAGGCTCCCAGGGCTGGCACAGCTCCTGCACGGCACAGACACCTTTTCAGCTGCTCCTCGTGAAGTTCCTGCTGCACTCGAGCTTCATTTTCCCGAGCTTCCTTCAGCTCCTCCTCCAGAAGCTTCTTATCGGAAACACGGGCCTCTGCCAGCAGCAGCTGGTGCTGGGAATCCTTCAGCTTTTGCTGGAGTTTTGCGATCTTGGATTAAAATGGACATGGATTAAACTTTCTGAATGTACAGGCCAGTGTCTGAATCAGATCTCTCTGATCCCCCAGTGTCTGAGGCATGGGAAGGAAAGATTTCCTTGTTTTGACTCTAAGTCCATTAAAAGCAAAACCTCTGGGATGGCTACCAGATTTTGGACCAAACACTATGTCACAAATTCCCAGCAATCTTTTTTTGACCAAATTTGATCCTGCACATTTCAAAAGAGAATCCAATGATTTCTGCAGGAGCATGGCAGAATCAGTGCCATGGAAAACACAAGGTTGTGGAATTTTCCAGCTAGTAAACAGTAAGAAATCTCCTCAGCAAGAACAGGATCAGGGTTCCCTGTGCCTGCCAGCCCCACTATCAGTATTTCAGAGATACTGGGTTATCAGATGTGGCTTCCATTGCCTTGATTATGCTCCCGCTAATTACAGGTTTTTTTCCTATAATATTAAGCCAAGGGATCACAAAAAGGAATTTGGGGAAGCAAACCTGCTTGTTTTATGCACGAGAGCTGCACAGAACTGTCAAACACACCCCAGCTTACACTCACCTTCTTTTGTGCTTCTCCTGCTCTGGATTTCTCCTGGGCCAGCCTCTCCTGGAGGCTGCTCTGGAGCTTGTCAGCCTGGGAGCACTTGGAGAGCTCCAGTTCCAGCTCCCTGACCTTCTGCTGGCTCCTCTCCCACTGTGCTGAGAGGGAGGAACATGTTTCTGTGGTGTCCGAGAGTTTGGCCCGGGCCTGCTTCAGCTCAGCTTTGACCTGAGATCCCAGAGAAGAAATCAAGTTTATACTTCAGCATAAATCAGCTGGAATGTCTTGGCTAGGAAAGGGGAACAGGATTCCAGAATGAGCAAAAGAGGAACAATAGAGGAAGTAAAGCATGTTTTATTTGGAGGCAGTGAAATTTGTCACAGAATCCCAGAGCGGTTTGGGCAGGAAGGGGCTTTAAGGATCAGCTGGTTCCACCCCCTGCCATGGGCAGGGACACCTTCCTCTATCCCAGCTTGCTCCAAGCCCTGTCCACCTGGTCTGGAATATTTCCAGAGATGAAGCAGCCACAGCTTCTCTGGGCCTCCTGTGCCAGGGCCTCACCACCCTCACAGCCAGTAATTCCTCCCAATATTCCATCTATCCTTGCCCTCTGGCAGTGGGAAGCCACTACCCCTTGTTCTGGTACTCCATCCCTTGTCCAAAGTCCCTGTCCAGCTCTCCTGGAGCCACTTTAAGCCCTGGAAGGGGCTCTGAGGTCTCCCTGGAGTCTTCTCTTCTCCAGGTGAACACCCCCAGCTCTCCCAGTCTGGCTCCAGATGGGCTCCAGCCCTCATGGCCGTAATTCCCATGGAGCTGAAGCAGAACAGACTGGACAGACTGCCTCTGTCCCTACCTTGGTGCATTCCTGCTGGAGCAGCAGATTTTGCCTCTGGAGGTCGGCGTTCTTCTCCCTCTCGTACCTGAGCTCCCTCTCAGCGGAGCTGCACAAGTTCTGCACCCGCCGCAGGTCTTGACGCAGCTGCTGCAGCTTCTCCTCCTGCTGCTGGAACCTTTCCTCAGGCAGACCCTGCAGGAACAGCAGAAGTGACACCGAAATTAACTTTAAGGCAGGATAAAGGTGATTAATGATAGCAGAAGCCAGCTGGATTTAAGGGCATTTGGTCAGGAAGACGGGTAAAGCCTGGCATTTCTCTGTCCCTACACCATGTCCTGCTCCCTTCTCTGTCCCCGCAGGGCTTTAAGAGCCATGTGGAAGTGGCACCTGGGGACATGGTTTGTGGTGAATATGCAATGCTGGGTTAATAGTTGGACTTGATGATCTTAGAGGCCTTTTCCGAGTTCAATGATTTGATGATTCTCTCCATCCCCTCAGAGAAGCCATTACAACTCCTGAGGCCAAAGGTGAAGAGGTGATAACCTGGATGAGGAAATGTTAAAAAAAAAATCCCCTGTTAAAACAAATCTGTCCAATCAAAGCAAAACCACTAGGCCACTTTGGACTCTTGTACCAGAGTCTCACTCAGGCATCCAAGCAGGAATGACACAGCCAGCCCAGCTCGCAGACGGGTAAGACCCAGGAGAAAGGTGAGTCCTAGCAGCGGGACAGGAACACAACAGGACAGAGCCTGGACACTGGGAGCTGTCACCGATGGTCTGCAATGGCTCTTGGGACATAACTAAGCTCCTTGGTTCACCCACCTTCCTGACACACAAACCAAAATCTCTGCTTGGGTTATATCAAAGCCTTTCTTTCCAGCATCACTTTCAGGCATCTCCGGACCTGCATTCCCACTTTGCATCTTGATCCTCTGCTCTTGGGACCAGATGGAACTCCCTGAAGACCAAATCTGCCTTCTCAGATAATCCCCAGATAACTTCCCAAGCTGTGAAAACGTCTTGATCCAGCACTGTGGGATCTGGCAGTGTAAGTCGTCCTGGACGTCCATTGGCTCCATTGCTTTTGTGAGGTTTTCCCCATTTGTTTCTATCTGGATCCCTTCCCATATCCATTGCACTCCTTGTGTCTTGCTCTGCTCCACCCAGATGGATTTCTTGGATACAACTGGACTCCGATCCTCTACTTCCCATTCCCACCCTGGCCATACAGACCACCCTGTCCTCTCTTCTCCCCCAAATCCTTGCACAGAAGCTGAGCTCCTCCTCAGTCTCCCTATTCCGAGTTCTTCCATCATTTCCTCCACGTTAGGCAGGGACACCTGCACCTCCCTTTCTCTTTCAGCTCACGAAGTGAGAAAGGTGAACAGGTTCCATTTAAATCACTTATTTCTGCCATGTGAAATCAGTTCAGTTTATCCAAGTTCCCACCACATCCAAAAGCACAACACAGGGAAATTAACACATCCCTAATTTCCAACCATCGCTCACACCACAGGACTGGCCTCCGGCCCACTTCAATTAAGTTTTGCCACTCAGTTACTGACAAAAAGCAGGGTGCAGATGACAAAGCTGCCCATACCTGTTTAAGGCTCCCCTCTAAACTGCCTGCCGAGTTCTGCCATGGGAGAAACCTGTTCTCTCTCTGCTCCAAGCCCGGGATCATCCTCCTCATGTCTCCGCTGAGGCCCTGCTCCCGGGCACTCCGGATGTCACATTTGAGCTGGGCAATTTCTTCCAGCAACATCCGTTTCTCTTCATTGCTCTCTTTGAGCTGCTTTTCCAGCTCCTCCTTCTTCTTGTTGCTCTCTAGTAATTCAGAGCTTGAAGAAGAAATAATAAAGGAGAGAGATAACTACACGCATCCAGGGAAAATACCCTTAAAGGGGAAAAACTTGGGAGATGAGAATCCAGTGAAACGCTCAAGTGCCTCAGTCAGCTCCAAAGAGGAATCTGTCCTGGGTGCAGCACTTCTGGGCAAGGGTCAGTCTCCCTGGGACACTTCCCACAAAAACACGCGCGTCCAAAGGCTCAACTCTCCCTGGGAGGAGGTAACGGGCTGGCTAAGGAACCCTCACAAAGGCATGGGAGCTGCTCTGGACTCAAAGTCACAGGAAAGCACTGGAATAGGGGCTCAGGTGTCCCAGTCCAGCTGTCTGACTTATCTTCACCCAAACTACATCCCCATTTTCTCCATCCAAGCCCAAAGCTGTGGCTGTCCCATCCCTGGAAGTGTCCGAGGCCCGGTTGGATGGGCTTGGAGCAACCAGGGATAGAGGAAGGTGACCCTGCCCATGGCAGGGGGTGGAACGGGATGAGCTTTAAGAGCCCTTCCTCCCCAGAACAGTCTGGGATTCTGTGATTCTATGTCCTGGAAGTCCAGGCACTGGCACAGGCTGTCCAGGCTGGAATCACCGTCCCTGGAAGTGTTCAAAAAATCTGTGGCTGTGGCACTTAGGGACATGGGTTAGGGGTGAACATGGCAGTGCTGGGAAACAGACTCGATCTTAGAGGGCTTTTCCAGCCTGAATGATTCCATGATTCCTTAGCAGCTCCCTACCTGCCTTCTACTAGTTGTACTTTATCCCAGTACCAGTAACTCAGGTCACTGTAACCATACTGGATTTAATCCAAGCTTTTATTTACTAAGGAGAGCCTGAGCCCAGACGCTTCAGCTCCAAATTTGTCCTGATCAAAAAGAGGAGTCGGACCAACACCGGCTGACACCTCCCCTCCAAGGACACCCAGATTCCAAGGACTCCCCAAATCTCCAGTAGGACTAGGACCATCAACTTCTGCCAGCAGTGAGCCCTGAGGAGCCCGAACCCACAACAGGAGAGTTTTGGGACCCTGTTAGTCCAGCTCCAAGGGAGGAATCCTCCTCCCTAAGGACAGCTCCCATTTAGGATGCTCTCAATCTGGAAGAGCTGCAAAAAAAAATCTTTCATCCTGGCCGATCCTGATGGCACTGAGGGAGTTCACCAAAATCAGAGATGCTGACCTGAGGACAATACGAAGACACCAAGCCCATTTTTGCCAGGAGCAGCCTCACGGGGATTTGGAAAATATTCAAAAATTAAGTCAGCAAAGACAAGGAGCAGAAAATACCACAGGCTTTGTTAAGGTTTACCAGAGCAGCTCTTGTTCTTCCCTCAGGTTTTTGATCTGTTCTTCCAAAAACACTACTTTAGCCATCTGTTCCTCATAGGTCTTTGCATCTGCACAGGGATCTTCCTGTTTCTGCTCCACTTTGGGACTCTGTTCTCTGTCTTGCAGGATTTCAGAGGCCTGTAAGGTCAGAAAACACCACGACTTGGATTTCCTTTGCTCTGATGGAAATCTTTTGAGCAGTACAGGGCAATCTGGGGACTCCAGCAAGACATGGCTTGTGATTCTGTGGCTAAATTATTGCAGTTCTTCCCCCTCGGAGACACGTGTGAGTCCTTTTTCCTGCACGGAAAGTAGCTGTGTCTAAACTACCACCAAGCCATGGTTCTGTATTTGATTTCATTCTACTGTGGCCCATCTGCAGCTCCTGGGGATTTACAGCACATGACAAAGCTCTTTTCAAAAGCAGCAGCTCTTTGCAAACCAGGTGGAACACAAGGTGTGGATTCAGATGGCTCTCACAGAGGTGCTCCAACTCTATGCCAAACACCTCTCTAGGGATGGCTTCTCCAATCCCAGTGTCACCTAACACTGTAGCACCAGGTAACAGCACACCCTGAACCTGAGACTTCAGGAGAAGTTGCCAACAAAATAAAAGGGGCAGGAAAGGAGGAATGCATCAGGACAGAGGAACTCCCAGCTGAATCACAACTGGAGTCTGCCCAGTGTCAGATCTGCTGCTCAGCAGTGATGGACCCAAATCCTTCAGACACAAACACCATTACCCTCACTAAACACCAACAGCAACTTTGATTCCTAAAGCTTTTTAATCAACAGCTCTTCCTGAGCTTTCAATCCCAGGTATTTCCTGGTATTTCAATTCCAAAGCAGCTTATTTACACCAAATTTGCTCATATTTGAGCAACACACCCCAGCAGCTCCTGCCTGCATCAGGCAGTCACCACAACAACTGGGAATTCTTCCCATGTCTCACCTCTGGATCTAACAAAGCACTGTCTTTGTGTAGCTTCTCATGGGATACATCCACAAGATCCCTGATGGCTGATGTTCTCTGGAGACTCTGGAAGGTGTTTCTGTGGCTTGAGAGCTCGGAGTGGGAGTCAGACAACCCCTGGAGAGGAAACAACAGAGTCAGTGGATGAAACACACCCTGAATGACAAGCTCAGAAAAAGATTTCTCCTCTCAAACGTCCAAAAATCTCTTAAAAACAAGAAGAGATTTCCAGGTGACAGAAACCAATGATTTCATGCCAAGCTTGTTTCCGGCACTGTTGGGAAATGATTCATTGCAGCTACTCCATCCAAAGGGAATGAGCCCATGTGGGAAGCCAGGAATCCAAACACATGCAAAAGTTTCTATGCTAAAGGCTGTTCCAGTCTAACACAGAGCTCTGTATTCTCTATCCTCCCGATCCCTTTGATGGGAAAACAGCCCCTCCTTCAGGGAGACCAGTGGCCAGTGGGTGACTGAATTCCAACCAGACTTTCAGGGGTGGATGATTTGGATTCAAAGGTCCCTGGATCATGAGTAGGTTGAACTACTGGGAGGCAAGGGTTAAAAAAAAGGACTCTTCCCACTTTCCCCAACAACCCCCAGATCAGACAATTCCTTTCCATGTGTGTACTGCTGATAGGCTGACCCAGCCTCTTCCTCCCAGCCAGGCTGTTTTCAACGCGAGCTTTGATCCCGAGTTTCAGTGTGGATTTGTTGCAGCACGACCAACCCCTGGCCTCTAGATGCCACTGTTCCTCCAGCAGCGCCTGTCTGTGCCAACAGCTCAGGACTTCCATGGATTTTTACTTGGATTCAAGGAAGTGACAAGACTCACAAACTGATCTAAGGCCTCTCAGAGTGCCAAAAAATGGGATCTGTCATGCCTGTGACCCCCCACTGCCAGTCTCCCATTGCCAGGTCCCTTTGTCCAGGCCACGGATCTGCCAACCTCCTAATTTTTTACCCTAATTTTCAGCCCTTGTCCTGACAGCCTTTGGACAATTTTGCTGGCACCACTCACTGTCTCTCCTCTGTGGCTCAGCTGGAATACAAGAGTTCCATCAACATTCCCAGCAGGGAAACCCCCAGGAGTTGATTTAGCACCTAAATTGGTTCAAGCCAAGTGTGCTGAGGTGCTTGGGGAAATCCCAGCAGTGCTGGGATCCCAGCAGGATGTTCATTTGGCTCTGGGGTGTTCGATTCTTGCAATTAATACCTGAGTCTGAAAACTCCCACTTTGCCCTCCAGAGAATCAGGGTTTGGCTACGAAGTTGGAATTACTGATTTGGTATTAGATTTACTGAAAGGAAAAGTAAATTCTGGAGTTAGAGATGGTGCCACGAGAGCAGCTGGATTGAAAACGCTTCGCCAAAGGTTTGAAAGTGGCTGGGCTGGAGAAATGCATCAAGAGATGCCAAGCAATGAGCTTAGGGGGCACCTGGGGATGCTTCAAGGAGCACCCAAAGGCAGCTGGCTCCTGCAGGGAGTCCCACCACAGGGGCCGGACATACCTGGCTGCCCAGAACCACCTTCTCAGCCTTCAGATCTTCCCGCAGCAACTCCAGCTCAGATGCTAGTTGCTTTTTCCGTTCTCTCCTCTCTCCCAGCTGACTTCCCAACTTGTCTATGGTTTCCTGACAGCTTTCCAACATCTGGAACAAGAAATGTTAAGAGTCACTCCCACAACATTGTTTTTTCTACACAGAGAGAAGCAGATTGCAGGAAATGTGTCTTCTAGGAAAAAAGAAGAGCAGAAAAAAGCTTCTCAAATGTTACCAGTGGAATTTCTACACCTCTTATCCAGGGCTGGCAGAACCTCTACTGACCCAAAACACCTTGGGAAGCTCCTCTCCCATCTCTGTCTGGCTGACACACCAGGCAGATCCAGTTGTTGGGCTAACAAGGAACAAATGGACAGGAAAGTTAACCCAGAACCTGATGGGAATCAGCTTTAAATGCACCTACACATCCCTCGGTTTCACTAAACCCTAAACAAGAATTGAGCACCTTCACACGGGTCAAAACTTCGCTCTCATGGGGAGACAACAAACTCCTCAGCTGACAGAGCTGAAGGCAAGACAAATTCCTAAGGGAAGAGTTTCCATGGAGATCATGTCGGCTGCTTTCCTCCAAAAATCCACCCATCTCCATGAGCTGAGGGGCTATAAATCCTCAGCAGATGGTGACAAAGAGCATCCCCAGGAGAGGGTCACTTCAGATGCTCATTTAAAACATTCACTTCATTTAAGATGCTCATTTAAAACATTTCTAAACAGAACAGTTCATTTCCCAAGGAAAAGCTCTCACCTCCTGCATCTCCTGAGCTCCAGTCACCACCTGCTTGTTCCTGTTCATCTCACTTTTGTTCTTCTGCACCTCAAGCAACTCTGTTTCCAAACTGGTGATCTGAACATGGACAAATTCCAAGTTAAAACCAAACCAGGACTCACAGCTAAATGCACAACTACTCCTAGAGTGTTCCTTGTGCTGCTGTTATGGGATAAGCCCCACGTTGGAAGGAAGGAACAGGAGGGGGTGCGCATGGCCAGCTCCAGTTCATCCCTCATCCTGCTGCTTCCAAGGAGGAAGCAGCCATCTGGACTCAAGCCAGAAAAAGCTCCACAAAAAGAGTGAAACAACCCAGGCACACGGTGAAAACTCAAAGTTTCCACACATTGTGGTGCTCCCCCAACACGGAGGACCTCAAGACACCCCAGTTTAGATGCTGGGTCATCCTTGTTCCCTGTGCTGGGAGTGCTGATCTCAGCAGATGTTCAACCTGGTCCACCAGGACTTGTCCTGGTCCCTTCACTGCTCATAGGAAGTTGTCAGTCCCTACAGAAGGGCCCCAAGGACTCGGGATTTGGGACAGCAAAGCGCTGACCTCTGTGACCACTGACTTCTGCTCCTCCTGGCACCTCCTGGCAGGTAGGAGTTTGGACAAGGTCTCACTCTGCATTTGGATCACCTCCCAAGGACATCTGCCCTTGGGTGAAAAGTTTTTGGTCCTGAAGTTAAAAAAGGCTCAAAGGAGCTTGGAGCAGCCCAGCTAAGAATCATCCCGGGGGAGCAGCTCAGCTTCTCCTCCCCATTAGGGATGCCACAGTCCCTTTTCCAAAATCCAAGTCTTGGCACTGGCAGCCCCCCTGCTCCGCTGCCAGCAGGAGCCTGGGCAGCTTCCCTTTCACTCCTTGGGCTTGAAATCCTGTTTGGGCTTATTTCTAAACCCCCAGGATGGACTGTCCAACTGCCTGAGCTTGGCTCTCCTGTAATGAGCTGGGACACTGGAGGGAGATAAAATCCAGCTCCACGGAGCCCCAGACTGGTCTGGGTTGGAAGGGACCTTAAAGCCCATCCAGTTCCACCCCTGCCATGGGCAGGGACACCTTCCACTATCCCAGGGTGCTCCAAGCCCTGTCCAACCTGGCCTTGGACGCTTCCGGGGATGGGGCAGCCACAGGTTTGAGGGCTCTCAAACGCAAAACACGCCTCCCCTCCTCACCCCCAGCCAGCCTTTGGTCAGAAGTTGTACCCAGCAAGGCATTTCTTTATCCTCCCACCAAGCCATTAACTTTTAAGCACTTAATTTGTGTTCCCAATCCCATGCCAGCAGCAGAACAATCCTCACTCTGTATCCCGCTGTCCTGGTCCTGAGTCACAGCCTGACCAGCCAAGGCTTCTGCAGCTGTGCCGGGACCAAAAACCCTCCCAAGTCCTTCCCAGCTGGGGCAGGGCTGGCAAACATCCAGCAGCACTGCCTTCCCCAGGCTCCAGCCCCTTCCATCCTCATCTCCAGGGCTCTTAAAGCCCCTTGGGAATGCAGGACACACCTCAGCAACCTGCTAAGCAGATGGATCTATACAAGCATTAAAACCCACCTCATCCATCCCGTCTCTGCTCCATGGCCCTGCATCCCTCAAAATGGTTCTTTTCCAGCTGCAGTAGCTGCCAAGCCTCTGCAGCCAAAATGTCTCACATCTCCTTGGCTCCAAAGCATGGCATTCCCAGGGATCTGTGTGACAACCCACAGATCAAAGCAGTGATTTGTCCAAACTGAAAACACATCATGTTTGATTTGTGGAGGGCTGTGTTTACTCTGCTGCAAGGAGGAAGAGTTTGGTGTGAGCTGAACAAGCCCCAAGTTAAACCAAAGCACTGCCATGGTGGACAGACCCTTTTCCATCCCATCCCAGAGCTGGCCCATGGATCCTCCGAGACAGGAGACAAACATGGTGCCACTGGCACCCTCATTAAGGAATTTAACTTGCCTTCAGCCTGTGCTTAGAGGCTTTTCCAGAGGCTACTGACAGGGAATTCCTCATCTCTTCCTTTGAACAATCCAGCTTGGAGATGTATATCCACATGGGATACGCCAGCACCATCTCCTACACCATGTTTTAACCCAACACTAGGTGTTAGGACATGTCATTCCTGACTGAAAACCTGGGGAGGACTAAAACCTCACCTCAGAAATCCCCTAGGGACACTCTGGACTGGTGCAGCTGCCAGTCAGGAAGGACGGATCAATCCAGGCCCACTGCAGAGAGGGTTTCCAGCACAGAGAGAGGGCAGAGGGCAAGACCCCCAGCAAGGAAGAGCTCCTGGCCAGGCTGCAGAGCCTCAGCCCAAAGGAAGAACCTCGTCAGCCAGCCTTTGTGGGGCGAATCCCACCTACTCACCTGGCCAGACCAAACTCTGTTTTCCTCTGTTCTCTCTGGCTGTAAATTCCCCAGCTGCTCCTCTGTAAGGGATCAGGTGCCCTGGCAGTGATGCTCCACATGGAATTTTCCCTGGGGAAGCAGTGCCAACCCAGCCTGTAGTTCCAGTGATCCTCACAGAGCTACTCCAGAGGGATGGAGAGTCCTTCCAGAAAACTGAGGCTAAAAACCACACCCTGACAAAGGTAGCATCAGCCTGACAGGCTTCAGCCACAACTTAATCCTTGTTCAGAGGCTGGAGGTGGCCCTGCAAGTGCTCAACAAGGCCCCCCGTGTTGCCATGGTTCTGGAAAACCAGATGTTCAATGAAGTGCTTCACATCCATGATTTCCCAAAGGTTCCCATTTGTTACATGCAAATAATACAGAGTTTCTATCCACCTCCAGAAGTCAAAGCATGATTTGAGTGCACTTGTCCTATTAACAGGAATAGATCCAGGTTGCCCTGGGATGAGGGTACCCAAAATCAAGGACCTAGGTTAGGAAGAGGTTGCTGAGGTCACATCTTGATCGAGCAGAGCTTCTCAAGATGGATCTCAGAGCTCTTCCAAGAGACGTGACCAGCCCCACTCACAGCAGCTGCGGCATCACAAGATAGGAAAATTCCCTGTCCCTCAATTTGTGTTCAGAGGGATGCTCCCAGGCACTGTAGATCCTGGTCCTTCACACCCAGCACTGTTTGACACATCTCCAAGATCCTGTCCCTGGGGAAAAGCCAAAGTGCAATCTTCTGCCACCAGGACACTTAACTGCTGATATTTTCTGGGACCAAGGAGCATCACTGTCCCAGACAGTAGGGTCAGATGGGATACTGGGAAGGAGTTCTTCCCTGGGAGGGTGGGGAGGCCCTGGAACAGGGTGCGCAGAGAAGCTGTGGCTGCCCCTGGATCCCTGGAAGTGTCCAAGGCCAGGTTGGACAGGGCTTGGAGCAACCTAGGGTAGTGGAAGGTGTCCCTACCCATGGCAGGGGGTGGAACTGGATGGGCTTTAAGGTCCCTTTCCAGTCAAACCAGTCTGGGATTCTGTGAGGGGGAACAGGAGATGGAAAAGACAACGCTGCCATAACACTGGGGAATCTGCACTTCCAACCAAGAGTCATTTACTCCCTGCTGGGATTTTTTCCTTCCTTCCCCCTCTCTCCCAAACTGGCAGGTTTTTCTGGCTATATTTCTTGTCAAACTAAACACAGCAGAGTACAGGGCCAGGTCAAACATCATTTTATTTTTCCAATCAGAGAGAAAAGCAGCTGGAATGAAAGAAACCCAAACCTTGTCTCTCCTATTCCTTACTCACTTTCTGGTGCAGTCCCTCCACCTCGCTCTCCAGCTGCTCCTTCTCTTGCTTGGTTTGGATCTGTGTCTCTCCCAGAACTGATTCCAGCTTCTCATTGCGCTCAACCAAACCCTCGCGTTCCTGCTCCAGTTTTTGCAGCTTGTGAAGGAGCTGGGAATTCCTGCCCTCGATGTTTTCCACGGCTTCCCGGCACCTGCACACCAAAACCCAGCATGACAAAGGCTGGAACTGCATCCTAACTGCTCCCCACCAGCAAGGAAAAGCTGAGGTTTTCCTCACACTCTCCTGCTGATTTCCAGTCTCACATCCACCATGGTCTGTGCCTGTCATTATTGAGATGGGAGTTAGGGGTGATGGGATCTACACAAGGAATGAAGTTCTGGGCAGGAAACAGGTCAGGCACGAGGCTGCCAACAGCAGAGAGACAACAGCAAATTCAGCTGCTTGAGGTGGAGAACAGGCTTGGGAACCTGAAGGGAAAAAGACAGAGGGATGGGATCAGCCCCCCTTTCCTCCCTGAACCTGCCCAAAGAGGTGCGGCAGCTCCTGACCAGGTATTAGGAGAACAAAGCTTTGAATTCCCTTAGAAATTCCTGTTTACATATTTATGGTTGAAAGCCAGATGTTTTGGTGCACTCCTGGAGAGCAACCAAATCCAGAGAAAACTTCCCAGCACCAAAACAGGTTTAAAGACATTTTTGACTGTGGAGAGCCCCAAAAGCCAAACTCCCTTCTTTTAGGAAAGCAACAAACTGGAGGAAGTGTCAGCATTTAACCGGAGGAAGTGATTCCTCAGGACTGCACCACCTCCAAATTTTCCCATTTGGAAGCAGAAGAACAAAGTCCTAAAGAGTATTTAAAATAATTCAATAATCAAATAATCCTACAAGATAGAGCACCAGAGGCACAGCACCAGGAACCAGTAGAAGTACAAGGGGTGAAGGATTTCTACACCTCTCACCTTTTGTGGAGAATTTCACCACCCTGATCTCCATGTTCCTGATATGGGGCAGCTCTGCTGGCACCAGCACCTCCATCAGCTCCTGCTTCTTCCCGTTTGCCCTGTACCCGAGAGAAAATCAACATTAGCACAGAACTAGGATTGAGATTCCAGAATCCCAGGATGGTTTGGGTTGGAGGGACCTTAAAGCCCATCCTGTCCCATGGGCAGGGACACCTTCCACTACCCCAGGATGCTCCAAGCCCCGCCCAACCTGGCCTTGGACACTTCCAGTGATCCAGGGGCAGCCACAGCTTCTCTGGGCACCCTGTGCCAGGGCCTCCCAGGGAAGAGTTCCTTCCTAATATCCCATTTAACCCTGCCCTCTGGCACTGGGAAGCCATTCCCCCTTGTCCTGACACTCCAGACCCTTGTCCAAAGTCCCTCTCCAGCTCTCCTGGAGCCCCTTTAGGCCCTGGAAGGGGCTCTGAGGTCTCCCTGGAGTCTTCTTTTCTCCAGGTGAACAGCCCCAGCTCTCCCAGCTTGGCTCCAGAGCAGAGCGGCTCCAGCCCTTGGAGCATCTCCCTGGCCTCCTCACTCAGCTCCAACAGCTCCACATCTTTCCCATGTGAGCACAGAGTGATTCCAAGGCCATCTGCGTCTCTCAGAAATAAAACACGGGTCACGTCAGCTTCATCTCTAGGCCCTACGAACAAAACCCTCTAACCACAGAACATCCAGATTCTCACAGACAGCTAGGGTCAGGGATGCAGAGGGAACTCTGTTTTTCTGGAATGACAAAGAGTGAGCCCTTGGAAACACCTGCAGTGAGGCTGCTCCAACTCCCTCAGCCGGTGGAGGCTCCGGCCGCTCGCTCCGCTGGTACTCGCAGATCTCCTCCTTGAGCTGCTCCACCTCCAACACAAAACATCCGCTTTGAGTTTTGGCAAACAATCAATTTTCATATTTATTATTAATTTATTGGTATTCCTTATCCTGAGGGATTGGTTGAGATCCTGTGGCTGCTCCAGCTGCTGAATGGCCTCAGACAAGGAGCAGCAAAAGTAGGAATGCACAAACCATTAAAGGGTGATTTTCCTGAATTTATTTCACTTCCTGACCACACCCACATAGTGTCAGATTCCAACTGCTATTTCTGAGGACACCTTTCAGTGTCTTCCATCCGTGGGATCAATGGAATTCCATTACCACCAGCAGCTCTTCACTCCACAGTCAGAGCTCATCCCAGACCAACTGCCCACCCTGTTCCTCTCCTGCTCTTCATAACCCACAGGCAAGAAAACACCTTTCAGGACACAGAGCTGCTGTAATTGGTAATAAAGTACATTTTCTACTTCTATAAATTAAAAATTGAGGGGTTCTCAACTTCTGTGCCAACAGTTAAACCCCATTCCTATGGAATAAAGGGAATTTGCTTTTAGCTTAAAATGTGACTGGAATTGATCTCAGTCTTGCTACATTTTTTCCTGTTCGGTGACCACAATATGTTACATATATCTATATGTTTTTTGTCTATATAGACATATATAGACAAATAAATAGATTTTAATATTATATTTCTACTTTATTATAATCTATAGATACACATGTGTATCCATAGTGACTGAAAGGAGCAATGTCCTACAGCAAGGAAAACATTATTGGGAATAAAAAAAAAAGTAAACAGAGGAATTTGAACTAAGTGATGGTTTTTTGCAGCTCCAGAAAGAGACTGTGCTGTAAACACAAGGTTTGTGGTGACAGACATGGAAGAACCAGCAACTTTTTTAAATGCAAGGAACAAAACTATAAAAAATTCTGTGCTATAAAAACTACTGTAAAATTCCAAACCCCTCAAATGGGAATAAATCCTATTCAATATATTATCTGATAAATCTTATTTGAAAAGTTATATTCTCAGAGATACTGGTATTAATTTAACAATACTCATTTGATATGAGAGAACTGCAAGACAGCCAAGAGCTCTCAGTGCTGGGATGGCAGAGGCAATTCCAGGCTCTCAAAGGCTGATCTAAGGAAATCACGAAATAAGAACAGCAGCAGATTTTGTGCCCAATGACACATTTTAATAGGAAGCAGACTCTTATATCCCTTCCCTGTTGGCAACCTCAGTAAGGAATTATCTGGTTGATAGTTCCTTAATTGTTCCTTAATTCTAGGTGTCATTTAGAGAATCCTGGCTGTATGACACCAAGCATTTAACTAATAGCAATGTAACAGTAACGTAATAAGAAGTCATTCCATTAAGAAAGTCCACAGAAAATAAGCAAATTAATCAATGTGGCTGAGTTAAAAACCAAAGGGGCTGAGAGGGATCAAAAATGAGCATAAATTTCAAATGGATTTCAAACCAGCTCCTGAGGGGTTTAAGATAAACTTAGGTAAACTGAACTCTTTAATCTAGTCCAGGGAAAGGCACATGTATTCCTTACTCTGTTTACACACCTGAATTGGGGTAAACACCAACCAGGAGCAGGGAGCTGATCCCTCTCCACGGACACCGGAAAATGTGTCCCAAAATCCTCAAGCCCCCACTCAGAGTCCCTCAAACTCTTCCTGCATGGAAGGAAGCTCCCAGAGCTGCATTCTGCCCGCTTCCCAAATTTTACTGCTCCATGAACCACGACACAGCCAAATTGCAGCTCTGGAAAGACTGGGCATAGAACAGGGAGGGGAAGGGGGAAGGCAGGGCAGGTTTGGGAGCAGGGATGACTTCCAGGAGCCAGCCCAGGATTGTTGGCTTCGTTTGGTGGATCCTCACCAGCTCCAGGAACGCTTTCCTCTCCAGGTCGAGTGTCTGGACCCGTGCCCGCAACGCCAGGATCTCCTTGTCCAACTGGCTGTTGTGCTCCATGGCCCTCTGGAGCTCAGTCCTGTCTGGAGACAGTAGCACCAGGAAAGTGGTCACTGGCCTGGCCCTGCCCACGCCGATCCCACACATGGGAAGAGTGGGAGGCAGCATGGACGTCCTCATGGGAACACATCCCACATCCACATGGGAACACATCCCACATCCAATGGAAACACATCCCACATCCATGTGGGAATACATCCTGTATCCACTGGGAATACATCCCACATCCACTGGGAATACATCCCACATCCTCGTGGGAACACATCCCACATCCACGCCCTCTCCCTCGCACAGCAAAGGTTGATGTCCCTGGAGGTCCAGATTCAACAGCAGTCTCTCCATCATTATTCCAGGGATTCGGTTTACCTCTGGATCATGGAGGTAAACCTCACTTAAATCACTCACCTCATTTCATATGGGTTTCACAAACTCTTTGGAAAACCTAAACAGCCACATTTTGAATTTTCATCATAAAATCCATCATTGCCGCAAGGAGGAACACAATCCCAGCCAATATATCCAGTTGTCCAGGCATTAAAATTTAATGGAATGGCCACAACTGGAAAAATTGCACACCAAGCCTTCAAGCCTGGATCAATGAATAAATTAATACCAACACCAATTAAAGCAGATTCCCAATATTTCCAGGGCAGAAATAGGAAAAGGTGTTTGTATGAAGAGCACATGTTGAGGACACACTGATATCCTCCCAAAAAACAGGGAGACAATTTTCCTTAGAGAAAAGGGAAGAAATATTTTTCCCTTTTCAGCTTAACACTGGGCACAGGAAATTTTAGTTTAAATTTGATGTCTATTCAGGCAAAAATAATAAACAAATCTCCTTATTTGGTTCCAGTTTGGAAAAAGAAACAAATTTCTTTTTCAAACAAGTATTCTGACGTTGGATTTTCAGTTGTGTCATTTAAAATAAAAAGCAAAGAACATCTTCACAGAATCACAGAATGGGTTGGGCTGGAAGGGCTTGAAGATCATCTCGTTCCCACCCCCATCTTCCACCAGAATGGAAATTTTACTCAAAAGCCTATTGACCACTACACAAATTGATGATAAAATTATACTAAAATAATGATTAAAAGAATGATAAAAGGATCATAAAATTCCAGCTCTTTTCCTCTTTCAAAAATCCTGACCACCCCCTATTTTCCCATTCCTTCTCCCGTTTTTCCCCCTCAGCTTCCTTCAGGGCTGACCACAGGGGTGATTCCACATGGAGAACAGTGTTTGGATGTGGCAGCCCAGTTCTGCTTTGGAAAAACCCCGCAACATTCCTTATGCACTTTGTTAAATACCATTTAAAGCCTTTCCTCGCCAAAATCCCACTAACTGGGCTCGAACTGGTCAGGAGTTCCTCCCTCTAATGCACACAAGTTATCACCGACCCAAAATAGGCTGTTTAAGGGGATTTTACTAAAGGTCAGTGATCCCAGTTTAGGTTTTTAGTAGCAAATCAATTGATTCCCAGAGCAGCTGGCTCGGATCTCGGCAGGAGGAGAAGCCGTGCAGAGATACAGAACCAGGGAAGCCACTGGGACTTTGTCACCCTCAATTTGCACACACAGCACAACAAACCCCAGAGACAAAACAAGCATTAAACTCTTACTCACAGTTTGCAAAGCCCTGTATTCTTCTGACACCTCAGAAAGCACAGATTTCCCTGCGCAGGCTGCAATCTGTGAGAGTCCCAGGCTAGAGCCCGTCCGTGCTCCAGAGAGCCAGCACTGGAGCTGCCACACCACTCACCCCATCCCTGGGGACTATAGATCAATCCCCACCCAGTACGGGGATGAAAAGGCAGGGAATGATGGGGCTGGAAGCTTGAGAGGAGCTGCTGGGGCTGGAGAGGAGCTTCTGGAGCTGGAAATGAGCTGCTAGGGCTGGAGAGGAGCTTCTGGAGCTGGAAATGAGCTGCTAGGGCTGGAGAGGACCTGATGGGGCTGGAGGGGAACTCTCAGGTCCTGGTGCTGTGTGTGTGAGCTCCAAGGGGAGCCCTAGGACCTGCAATTCTGCCCTAAACCTACCCGAGGTAGTGCCAGTCTCCTGAAGGGAGCTGGTCCCTGGAAAGGCACATGGGGCTGGGATGAGTCACCTCATCCCAGCTGCTGTTCTCCAATGAAATTCTGCATCACAGATTTGGGGACAATGCAAGGAACCCCCCAAAAGAACATCCAGACACCTGTGTGTCACTAAGGACATTTTCTATGGACATTTCACTCCAAGAGCAGCTTTACCACCAGAAAACTGTTTATTTCTACAGTCAGAATTTATAAAAAATCCTACTAATAAATAACACTTCAGGGCTGGTTAACAGTTATTTCAAGAAGGAGGTGAAAGGAATATTCGCAGCAAGGACAGTGTACCCAGTCACTTCCCCACTGCTGCACTTGCTAAGGAGCCTATGGAGGCAAAGTCCCAAACTGCACCTGGAGAGCCCTGGTATGAGGGGTCCAGCTAACTAACCCTGTGTACATAGTAATTCAGCTACTCTTCTTCCAGACCAAGGCATCATTCCCTCTCCATCCCCTCCTAGGGCAGAAATTTCTCCCTGGAGAGGAGCCAGGGATAGGAAATTAGTCCAGACTGTGCAGATGCATCACAGACCAGAGAAGCCCAGTCTCAGAATTAATGGATTTGTGACTGTTAACAACTGCATTCCCACCTCCTAGGGAGCAGGCTGACTCCTGGCACTGATTTTCCCACATTCCAAGCAGAGAGGACACAGGACAGGCTGCCCCCTCCTCCCCAGGGCTAAGGGCAGGCCAGGAGTGGCCACCAGAGCAGCGCTTACCTGCTCCACTCTGCTCTTTGCTTGGTGCTTCCAGCTCCTCTGTCACCCTCCGGATATCTTCCTGGGCCACCACCAGCCTCTGTGGGGCCTCATCCAGATCTCCCACAACTCCTGCAGGCAATGCTCGTTCCCCCTCCAGCCCTTTGCTGCAGAACTGAAGCACAAGGGTTAATGTGCCAGTGGAAATGAGGAACCCTGTGGTGATGTTGATGCCTTAGGTGGGCATCAGGCTCTACTCCCAGGAAACAAGGGACAGAACAAGAGGGAACAGCCTCAAGCTGTCCCAAGGGAGGTTTAGCTTGAATATTAGGGAAAATTTCTTCATGGAAAGGGTGGTCAGATGTTGGAATAGGCTGCCCAGGGCAGTGGTGGAGTCACCATCTCTTGGAAGTGTTCAAAAACCCTGTGCATGTGGCACCTAGGGACCTGAGTTAGTGGTGGCCCTAGCAGTGCTGGGGGAATGGTTGAACTCAGTGATCTTGCAGGGCATTTCCAACCTTGCTGATTCTACGAAATCTCAACTATGAGCCAGGTCACCAGCAGGAAAATGTGTATTTCCTTATTTCTGTCTCCCCAGGAAGCTGTGTGCATTCCTGCTGCTCTGGGAATTCAGCTCCCAATGCCTGACAGGTGTGAGCAGAGCCAGCCTTGCACAGAGAGATGTTCCTGAAGAGCAGTGCCACCAGCGCAGGACCATGTGTCCCTTGGCACTGCCACGTGTCCCTCAGGACCACTGAGGGGGATTTTCAGTTCCAACATATCTTGACTAGAAGGGGTTTTGTTATCATGCCTTATACTTGACGGGAATGTTTCAACCAGTTATCCCAAACCCTTGTGAAAATCCCTGTTTTCCCAGCTGCTCCTGGGAGCCCTGTGGGTTCACTACTTTTTTAAGACCTCTGATCTCCTGGACCTGCCCACAAGAGCTGGAGGGCTCAGTTTTGCCAAAAGTGTTGACACTGAGTGTGATTGGCTCACTTTGTCAGAGTAACACTGGGAGACCTGGAATCATGGGATCATAGAAAGGCTTGGAATGGAAGAGACGTTAAAGACCTTCCAGTTCTACCCCTGACCATGGGCAGGGACACCTTCCACTGTCCCAGGTTGCTCCAAGTCCTGCCAAGCCTGGCCTTGGACACTTTCAGGGATGGGGTGGCCACAGCTTCTCAGGGCACCCTGTACCAGGGCCTCACCTCCCCCACAGCCAAGAATTCTCCCTTGTCCTGGCACTCCAGACCCTTGTCCAAAGTCCCTCTCCAGCTCTCCTGGAGCCCCTTTAAGCACGAAGGGCTTAAGGGAAGGGGCTTTAAGGTCTCTCGAGAGCTTTCTCCAGAAGGACACCCCCAGCTCTCCCAGCCTGGCTCCCAAGAGGCTCCAGCCCTCAGAGCATCTCTGTGGCCTCACTCCAACAGGTCCTTCCTGTGCTGGGGATCCCAGAGCTGGAGCAGCACTGCTGGAGGTGTCTCTTCAGAGGGGAGCAGAGTCACGATGCTGTTTGGCCTTTGGGGTGCAAACACACACTCCTGGCTCACGTCCAGCTTTCCACAAGAACTCCCAAATCCATCCTGCAGGGCCAGTCTCCATTAATTCCTCCCCCAGCCTGTGCTCATTCTCAGATTTCCTCAACCCAGACACAGGGACTTAAACTCCATGAGGTTCCCTGGACCACTGCTCCACGATCCTCTTTTTTTATGGAGTTACACATTCCTGTTCCACTGCATCTGCACTGAGGGGGTCCTAAGGCTCAGCACATTGGTTGCCATCGGTATTTGGCACTTCAGAGGTTGAGTGAGCTGGCACATGCCACAAATCCAGAAGGCATTTCCCTATGGATTTCTCGGAGCTGACCACACAGAGAGGCAGGTTTGTATCCCGCCTTTCTGCTTTCCTGGGGATGCAATAAAACAATCAATTCTGCTTGAGCAGTCTGGCTAAAACCTGAATTCATCCCTGTACCAGACAGAAACGCGTCCGGCCTTTCATTCCAGGAGTGGAACAGGCCAGCTGGGAACGAGCAAGGCCACACATTCCGGTAAACAGAGTAAGAGGAGCAATTAACACATGAACCTATAACGCTGCTGCAGCTCTAATGGTTCTGCAAAACAAGTGGGATACTCCCGGGAACAATGGAGTGTTTAATCAACAGTTTCTGCTCCACAGGCACAGATAGCAATGACATCACTGGGGAGAGTAATCAGTCCTGTCAGGGAGACTGTTTTCCGGGAAAACACATCTCCAGTGTGTCCTTACCTGGTTAAAACCACAGAAAGAGTGCCCAGTGTAAGAACTGTGGAGAAGCTGTGGTTGATTGGAAACAGAGAGCATTAAATTTGTAACAATTCCCTGGAAGTGTTCAAGGCCAGGTTGGAGCAATCTGGTCTAGTGGAAGGTGTCCCTGGTCCCTTCCAATCCAAACTGTTGTGTGATTCCATCCTGTCAGCAGGAAGAAACTGAAAGGAACAAGAGCAGGAGCCCTGACCCCTATTTGAGGTCTTGCTCCCTCCTCACTGTTTGGGAGCTCAGGGACAAACAGCAGCTCCCAGAGCCCCAGAGCACTCCTGGACTCCAGCTCCATGGAGACATGGCCATAAGTCAGGAGTAGGTAGAAACTGGTGGCCTTGGAACCATAGAATCAGAATATCCTGAGCTGAAAGGTATCCACAAGGATCATCATGTCCAACCCCTGGCCCTGCACAGACACCCCAACAATCCCGTCTATGCTTCAGAGTGGTGTCCAAATACTCCTGGAGCTCTGGCAGCCTCAGGGCAGTGCTCATTCCCTGGGGAGCCTGGGCAGTGCCCAGCACCCTCTGGGAGAAGAACCTTTCCATGATATCCAACCTAAACCCCCCAGCACAGCTCCAGCTGCTCCCTCAGATCCTGCTCTTGCTCACAGAGAGCAGAGATCAGGAGAAGCTGAAGCCTACAGTGAGCTCTGCCCTCAGCCTCCTCTGCTCCTCCTGAACCCAGAGAAAGTCATTCTAACCCAGTGAAGATCCTCACACCAACCACATCACAAACTCCTCAATATAGTATTACAATTAATCCATTTCGCTGTCCCTGTGCAGATGTGGGAGTAAATCAAGTGCAAAGTATGAAAATTAAGAAAGGCACTGACTTAGAAGCCTGGAATCCCAGGCTGGTTTGGGGTTGGGAGGGATCTTCAAGCTCATTCCATTCCACCCCCTACCATGGACAGGGACACCTTCCTCTATCCCAGGTTGCTGCAAGCCCTGTCCAGCCTGGCCTTGGACACTTCCAGGGATCCAGGGGCAGCCACAGCTTCTCTGGGCACCCTGTGCCAGGGCCTCTCCACCCTCACAGCCAAGAATTCCTTCCCAATATCCAATCTAAACCTATTCTGTTTGAAGCCATTTCCCCTTGTCCTGGCATTCCAGGCTCTTGTAAATACTCTCCATCTTTCTGTTAGCTCCTTCAAGTATTTCAGCCCCAAGACTCCACAGTGGCCTCAAAGACAGGAGAAACAGTTTTCATTGCAGAAATATCCAGAAGATATTCCTTTCCCAGAAGCTCTCAGGCAGCCAGGGCCACGGAGCAGGAGGTACCTGGAGTCCATCCGTGATGCTGTGGGATTCCAACTGCCGAGCTGCCACTTCCAGCTTTCCTAGCAGCGCCGCCCGCTCCACCAGGAAATACGCGACCTGTTCACTGGCAGCACTGCAGGAGATCTGGGATAAACCTTCCTGCTCCAGCATCTCCTGCACCTCCTTCAGCTGTATTTCTGCAAGGCAAGGCAAGGCTTGGTGTCAGAAGAGGAACAAACAAAGGGCAGGGTTTCCTGGAGATCTGTCCCAGCTCCTCTAAACATTCCTCACTGCAACAGCCCCATTTCTCCTGGAGCCTAACAGCTCCTCAAGTCTCTCCTGCTTCCCAACTCCCTCACTGCCTCCCATTCCCTGCTATCCATTTTCTCAGCCCTATTCCCTCTCCCTCAAGGTTTCTCTTCATATACCCTTCCCTGCCTGGCAAGCATGTGATAGGACCAGCTCCCCCCAGTCAGAGTTCCCCCAACCTGGTTTACCCTCAGCCCCTTCAACCCTAAGTACAGCTTGGTGGAAACTAAACACCAGTAAACAGATACTGAGAGAACCAGAGAATCATTAAGGTCGAAAAGACCTCCAAGATCATCAGTTCTGACCCTGAGACCATCAAGTCCAATCTTGGAGAGAAAGCAAACAGACGGACACAGAGTCACAGACGTCTTCTTTGGCAAGAGACACACAAAATACCAGATCACTCCTGGAGAGCATCACTATTTTCCCAGGGAATGTCTGGAAAGGAGGCAGATCTGAATATCTTTAAGAATTAAACTGCCAGTGCTTCACCATTTATCCAAAAATTATAGCCAGGAAGACTGTACTGGGAAAAACTTCCAGATTCAAGGGTCTCTAAGGCAGAAAGGTGACAACAAGACTTGCAGAAGTCAGTTTATGGCTGGGCACCATTGTGTTTGTGCAACAAACAGTTGTTAAAAAGACCCCCTTGTTGGTGTGGTTGGAATTTACCTGGCAGGAGAAAATGAGGAACCTTTGGTGTCCGGCATGGTGAGGGCAGCAACTCCTGCATGGGATCCAGCAGCTTGTGGAGCCAGGGGAGGGCTTTTCAAACCCTCCCTGTGTAATTCATATTAAAACCAAAAGCAATAGACAAAATTTCTAGCCCAAACCAGATTATAAAGGCTTCCAAGTGTTGTAAGATGGGAAGTGCAGGGAGCTGTATAGAGGTAGGAGGGATATTCCCACTCTTTTCCTACTCAGGGATCTACAGTTGGACAGCAGAGGTTCAGCAGAGCAAATATTCCTTGGACACAGGACATACAGAGCCCTGGACAAGCCTGTCCCTCACTCCCACGCACTGATTTAACACAGGACCCAGCACAATCACATCCCGAGGCTCCAATCAATCCCATGTTTCCACTCCGTGCTTCGCAGCCGGCTCCATCCAGCCCTGTGGATGGAAAACACCCTGCGGTTTCCCGGGCATCTTCCCCAGGGACACAAAGCATAGCCTGGTCAATACAGGGTCAAACAGGGCTCCCCAGAAGCTTCCTGCTGCAGCAGAGCAAACAAGGCAGTTTGCAAGATCAAAACTGCTCTGTGTGCCTCGGGAAGAGCCCATGGATCACACTAAACTGAACCCCAACCTGCCTGGCACTTTCCTCCCACAGTTTTGCCAAATTCCAGCTAAAATGAACAGAAACTGCTCTGGTTTATGGCCAGGATGGGATCCCCTGTGCCCTGAACCAGCTTCACCTGCCAGTGTTCCCCTTGTCCCCAGCCTGCAATGCAGGATGAAGTGGTATCATTTTAGATCCCACACATATTCCAGAGGCTGGAGAGGAAAAAGGATTTGTGAGGATGAGGGGGGTCTGCCCACACAGCACAGGTTACCTATGTGTAAATCCCATTGATTCCTTACAAGCCCCTTCCCTCCCCCATCCAATGTCTGGGAAGACCCAATCCCTGCCCCAAGCACTGTCACACCACAGCTTCCCTGGCATCTCCCACCTCTGTCCACGCTTGTTTGGAAGCAAATTTTACATTAATATTTCTATTTTCCTACCCCAGGAATACTCTCAGAAACAGCAGCCACCTCACCCCACCACAGCCCTGCATCCTTCAGCCCTGCTGGGTGTGTTTAACCAGCCCAGCTGTTAAAACAAGCTCAGACCATGACTGTTTATTCTTTATATTCCACTTTTTAAATAAATCCAGGCGGCTCCCCCAGTGCTGTGTTTCGCTGCCATTCCAGTTGTTTTTCAGGAAGGCTTTTGGGAGCACCATCGATCTGCCTCCAACAACACCCAGTGTGTTCAGCGAGAGAATCAGAAACGGATCAGGAACTGCCTGGAGGGAAGGAAAAATGTCACTCTGGGTAGAGGTATCAGATGAGGTGATGCTCAGCTTGATGGCCCAGCACCAACCAGCCTCGGCTGCTCCCTGTAGGAACCTGAGAGCCCGGGATGGGCATGGAGAAAACGTGTGAGCAGAGATTGACTTTTTATCTTCATAAACTGCTCAGTTTTAGTCACCAGCACTAATTATCCTCAGGGTCTAAAGGTGGGCTGGAGAGAGGCTTTGGTAAAGGGCCTGGAGTGCCAGGACAAGGGGAAATGGCTTCAAACAGAATAGGTTTAGATTGGATATTGGGAAGGAATTCTTGGTTGTGAGGGTGGAGAGGCCCTGGCACAGGGTGCCCAGAGAAGCTGTGGCTGCCCCTGGATCCCTGGAAGTGTCCAAGGCCAGGCTGGACAGGGCTTGCAGCAACCTGGGATAGAGGAAGGTGTCCCTGTCCATGGTAGCGGATGGAATGGAATGAGCTTGAAGATCCCTTCCAACCCAACCCATTCCATAATTCCATGACTTTATGAAACAGCTTTTAGCAGATCAAGTTGCTCTGAGTGATCCCAGACCAAGCAGAGTTTCTGATCCATTTGCCTGCTGTTGGAAGAGGGAGTGTGCTCAGACCGAGAGCTCACCCAGGGGTCTCCAGGCTCCCTTCCCCAGCTCTCAGCTCAGGAGTATCAGGACAGATCCTGTCCCTCGCCCTGCATCATTCACAGCTCAAGCCCCTCCTTTGTACTACCGGCTTGAACCAGCCACTGTCTCCAGCTGCCCCTTCCCATTCTCCTTTCAATGCTTCCAAAAGCTACCAACCACCATCCTGTCCTCTTGCCTTGCCCACGTTTTTAACAATCCCAGTAGACCAGGTCTGTCTTTCCACAAAGTCCCTTCTCCAGCCCGATCCCCCGGATCATCCTATGCCTGCTGAGACACACGGGTGCTTTGCAAAAATAACAGGGGGAGCAAGACCTGGAGCAAAAATCCTATGGGGAGCAGCTGAGAGAGCTGGGGGGCTCAGCCTGGAGAAAAGGAGGCTCAGGGGGGACCTTCTGGCTCTCCACAACTCCCTGAGAGGAGTGGGCAGCCAGCGGGAGGTCAGGCTCTGCTCCCAGGGAACAGGGACAGGAGGAGACGGAATGGCCTCAAGCTGAGCCAGGGGAGGTTCAGGTTGGATATTCACGGAAAGGCTGGTCAGGCACTGGCACAGCTGCCCAGAGAAGCAGAGTCACCATTACTGCAATTGTTCAAAACACATGTGCATGTGGCACTTGGGGTGAACCTGACGGTGCTGGGGGAATGGCCGGATTTGATGATCCTAGAGGGCACTTCCAACCTAAACATTCCCATGATTCCAAGAACTCTGATGAAAAGCAGAGGCCTGGGGAACAGACACAGGGATGTAGCATAGTACCCTGCAGCAGGGACACATTAGAGACCTGGAGCAGCCCAACAGAAGCCTTTGGGATTGTGCAGCATCTCCAGCACAAGCACATTCATGCACTCCGTAAGAGAGATGGATGGGGGGATTTTTTTAAGAAGAGGCTGACCTAGAACCTTGGAACCACAGACTATCCTGAGCTGAAAGAGGATCATCCAGTCTGACTCCTGGCCCTACACAGACACCCCAACAATCCCACCCTATGCCTCACAGTGGTGTCCAAATGCTCCTGGAGCTCTGGCAGCCTCGGGGCCATGCTCATTATTCCCTGGGGAGCCTGGGCAGTGCCCAGCACCCTCTGGGGGAAGAGCCTTTTCCTGATGTCCACCCTAACCCTCCTTGGCACAGCTCCAGCCGTTCCCTCATGTCCTTTCCCTGGTCCCAGAGAGCACAGATAAAATCCTCTTCCAGAGGAGCTGCAGCCTGGGATGAGCTCTGCCCTCAGCTCACCCTCAGCCTCCTCTGCTCCAGCTGAACAAACCTGGATAAAAGGACCAGTCACTCAATAAAGTGCTCCACAAGGACCCAAAACGTCTCGGGGCTGGCACCTGTCCCTGCAGGTGACAGCCCAGAGGGAGCAGGGCTTCCACATTCTTAAATTATCCACACACATCCCAGGATGGCAGCCAATGCCAGCAGTGAGTCAACAATAAGTCTTGAACCTCAAAATCAGAGTAATATCCCCCAAAAAATCCCTCCAGAAACACTCTACAGTACCACACAACCCCCTCAAGGACAACACACTGGGAACAACTGGATGGCAACCAGTAATCCTCCCTGGATACACCGAGATCCATGGACAAGGATCTCAGCTTCCATTCCAGAGGTACTCATTGCTCAAGAGCCTCAGGAATCCCTAAGAAACGGAGAAAGTCCAGAGGAGCAGAGCTGCCAGGAGGGAATTACTGCATTCCAGCTTTGGAGATAGTCTATCTTTCTACTGCCACCTTGTGGGAAGGGAGAGAACCAGGAACAGAGTTTTCCGCCACAGCGAGGCTCCCAAGAGCTCATTACTCATTTTAACCTTTGTAAGCAGCCTTTCCACCACAAACTACGGCTTTAAGCGCCCAGAAAAATCAAATTTTTAGGTAAATCCATCCTTGGAAAGACACACCACCAGATGTGCTCCTTGAAAACCCAACAGATGCTCAAAATTTTCCCCAAACTCCTGTACTTGATGCCCCAAACAAAGCCTGAATCACAAAGAAACCCTTTAAGTTGTGTCATCACCCCTAGTTGTATCTTAGGGCCAGGATGATACACGTCATGAAAGGAGTTAATGGTGACATGGGCTATGAGCACCACTGAAAGTGCACCAGAACACTGAAAAAAATAAAGAATTAAACCCAGAAAAAGGGGCCCTAGAGTTTGAAAATAAATTGTTTGAAGTTAAATAAGTGAAATACTTTGTTTAAACAAAATTACTGAAGCTCTGAGGAGCCCTGAACAACCTGGTCTAGTGGAAGGCATCCCTGCCCATGGCCATGGGTGGAACTGGATGAGTTTTAAGGTCTCTTCCAACCCAAACCATCCTGGGATTCCATGACAATGAGCACACCCAAGTTGTGAATCGCCAGAACAAACAATTCCTGTCCCTCACACTGTTTTAAAAAATGTGGAGTTTGTGTAAACCAAAGCCAAGAGCAAATTCACTGACTTGGTGGGAGCAGGTAATTCAGAGTTGGAAACCAAAGAGCACCATCAATTCTGGTCTTCAAACAGCCTCTAGAAGATGCTTTGTGCAACAACAGAGCTACATGGAGAACCTGCCAAATTCCCTGAATAAAGGCAGTAAAAGCAGGCAAGAACCTCTAAATCAATTACAAATCTGTTTCAACAGCTCATAAACACTTCTAGCAACTGTTTGAACAACAAAGCACTGAGAACTCCCTGAGAACTCCCAAAAAAACGCTTCTCAGCTCTCCAAGAAGCTTTCCAGACCCAAACACCTCCCAGTGCATTCCCGGGGCCCGTGCTCTGGAGGGATTACCCTGCTGCAGCTGTAGCTGTGCCAGCTCCAACCTGAGCTGTTCATTCTCCTTCTCATACTCAGAGGCAATGGCATCCCGCTCTTCTGTCAGGGTACGGACATGGCCCACATAGCTTTCCACCTGAAATACAAAAAATCCGGCTATTTCCATGTCTGCCGGCACCTCCAGTGAGCCAGCAGCACAAAAAGTTCTCCGCCCCATCATGTTTACAGGATAACCTCAAATATTTGCAGGACAACATCTTATGCCTTTGGAACACCTGGTGGATGGTAAAACCTTGACTGAGATGTCAGCAGGTCATGCAGCTATGTGGGTGCTGGGATGTGGGGAGCTTTTGACCATGGTTCTGTGGGAGCTGCTGGGCTCACCAGGTGCTTTTTGACACCAAACATGAGGAATGGGGACATAAATCCTGAGTTCCCGAGGGCAGCAGTGTGGCAGTGACACCCCCGAACTTGATACAGCATAGAGGGGGATCAGGGGATGCAGGTCTGGGTGGGTTAACTCGGGGGGTATCCCACAACCACTGAGGCTGGAAAAAACTCCCAAGAGTCCAACTTGTGATGAAACTCCACCTTGTCACCAGACCAGTGAACTGAGTGCCACGTTCTGTCATTCTTTTAACACCTGCAGGGATGGGGACCCCATCACTGCCCTGCACAGCCCCTGCCAATGCCTGACCACTTTTTCTGTGAAGAAACTTCTCCTCATGTCCAGCCTGAATCTCCCCGGATGCAGCTTGAGCTCGTTCCCTCTCCTCCTGTCCCTTGTTCCCTGGGAGCAGAGACTGACACCGCCCCCCCCCCACGGCTGCCCCCTCCTGTCAGGGAGTTGTGCAGGGCCAGAAGGTCCCCCTGGAGCCTCCTTTTCTCCCTTTCCCAGCTCCCTCAGCCGCTTCTAGTGCTCCAGCCCCTTCCCCAGCTCCGTTCCCTTCCCAGGACAGGCCCCAGCCGGGCCCGCCCTCCGGCCCTTACGTCTCTCATGTCCTGGGCCCGTCGCCGCTCCAGCTCGCCCAGCCGGGTCTCCGCTCGCCGCAGAAGCCGCCAGGCTAGGCCCAGCTGCTCCTCGGCTGGGGCGGCGGGGTCGGCGCCCTCCGCCCTCAGCCAGCGCCGGATGGTGTCTGCCGGCACCGGGGGCTCCGCCTGCGGGGCAGCGAGAGGAGCCGTGAGCGACGGGGACGGCGCGGGTGCCCCGACACCCTCGGGCCGATCCTGGGTGTACGACCGACCCCCCGGAATCCCCCCCCAGCCCAGCCGGTGCCGGGGGTACAACCAATAACCCCGAACCCTCCCCTGGGCTGGTCCCGGGGGAACAACCGGCCCCCGACGCCCCCGGGCCGGTGCCGGACACCCACCAGGGCGGCGGCGGCCGCGTCCATGCGGCGGGACTGACTCCCCGGCGCCATGGCAACAGGCCACGCCCTTGCCGCGGCCACGCCCCGATCAGAGATGTATTGAATGGACTGCGAGGCCACGCCCCATATGACGTCACGTGCCGTTGGGGAGGCTGCGCCCCCGCCACGCCCCCTCCTCGCTCCGTAACGCCCCCTGGCGGCCGGCAGCGGGCGCAGCGCCGCTCCCGCCGGAGTCACCCTTGGGTCACCAAAATGGGCCAAAAACATGAACAAAGGGGCCAAAAGTTTTCTCGATTTTCTTCTAAACCCCGAGTGAATCTGCTAGAGCTGAAGGGGAAGCAGGCAAGTACATGGAGCTGAAACTAGATAAGAGAAGGCTTTAGGGAGACCTTAGAGACCATGCCAGTTCCTACTCCAAGAGAGTTGGAGATAGATTTGGGACAAGGACATGGAGTGACAAGACAAGAGGGGATGGTTTCCCACTGCCAGAGGGCAGGGTCAGATGGGGTATTGGGAAGAAATCCTTCCCTTTGAGGGTGGAGGCCCTGGCACAGGCTGCCCAGTGAAGCTGTAGCTGCCCCATCCCTGGAAGTGTTCCAGGCCAGGTTGGACGGGGCTTGGAGCAACCTGGGATAGTGGAAGGTGGAATGAGATGAGCTTTAAAGCCCCATGAAACCCAAAGATGATTCCATGAGACTGAGGAACTGCAGAGCAAAGTAAGTCCATCCTGCAGAATGGACTCACTGGCTGAAGACAGTGCACCAGGGGATGGTAGAGAAAGGAGAAGACCGGGACATGGAGAAGAGGGACATGGCAGAGTCCAGTGAGGACCTGCCACTGAGCCCTCTGGGATCCTCAGAAAGCAACAGACAGGTCCTGGACTTGCAGGAGCCACTTCTGACTTAGATACCACAACCAGCATTCCCGGAGTGCTGGTGCCCAAACACTGCAGGGACGGGAGCATTCATGGGCTTGGTTTAACCTCCCACATTAAGAGGTGCATCCCTGACATGGGATTGGGATGGCTGTGGCTCAGGTTGAGTTTAAAGAACCTCCTCAACCTGCACTTCACAAGTAGGGGCAGACACAACACTGGAAGCCCACAAAGTGTTCCCACGTCCAATGAAACCCCAAGATTCCCAGGGCCCACTGCCCCAGTCTGCTCCTCAAAAAGCTCAGATTATTCCTCTCCTTCCCAACCACTTCAGAGAAATCTCAGGACACTCTGAAGACAGTATTGGTGGCATTTCTCCCATCCCTTGTCCCAACACTCCTGCAAGGGCATGTTCAACTTACACAAATTTTTATATTCTCATCCCTGCTGACCCATCCATGCTGTCCACAGAGGCTCTAAACTAAGACAAGGGAAATCCCAGACTTGACATTCCCATCAATTGCATACTGGGAGATGAAGGCAAGCAGTTCTTGGAGCTTATTCGCCTTCTGTATCAGTCCTGGCCACAGAGAACTTGTGAGTTCCTTCTCCTGACTCAGTTAACCAGCTGGATCTCTCCCCTCCTGACCAACCTGGACTTCTCCCATCACTGATGGGATCCACTGATCCCATCCTTGTGCTCTTTTCTTGCTCTTCTGGCTTTATTTTCCTTGGTTTTTGAGCACCCCTCACTTTCAGGGGATTGGTGTTATTACAAAATCACTGCTGCCTCCTGAACACTCCATGGTTTCACCCAGAGCACAGTCTTGTCTCTGGAAATGCTTCCAGCATTCCTTTGTGCTGTTGTCTTTCTTTGCAGGATCCCAGTGAATTTATTTTGAGGATAGCCTGTGAGCAGACACACAGTGGACAGCAGGAGAGCTGCAGTTAAGTTTCTTGCAGGCATGAGGAACACACACTTTGAAGTTGGTAATCATTGGAAGAGGGTTTAGACAAAACCAGGAACATTCCAGTTCTAACTCCACACAGCCAAAAGGAAGCATCCCTTTCCAGGGTCAATCACTGCCACCTCTTCTGCTGTCAAGAGAATCATGGAATCATTAAGCCTCAAAAAGCCCTCCAAGATCATTGAGTCCAACCATTCCCCCAGCACTGCCATGTTTACCCTAAACCATGTCCCAGGTGCCACATCCACAGTTTTTTTGAACACTTCAAGAGTTGGTGACTCCACCACTGCCCTGCACAGCCTGTGTCAATACCTGAACACCTTTCCATGAACACTTTTCCCAATATCCACCCCTGAACCTCCCCTGGCACAGCCTGAGGCTGTTTCCTCATCCTCTCCCTTGTTCTCTGGCAGCAGAGCCCAACCCTGCCCCCGGCTGCCCCCTCCTGCCAGGGAGTTGTGCAGAGCCAGAAGGTCCCCCTGGAGCCTCTTTTGCTCCAGGCTTTCCCAGCTCCTTCAGACGCTTCTGGTGCTCCAGCCCCTTCCCCAGCTCCATTCCCTTCCCTGGACACCACCCCCTTCAGTGCCCAATTCCCTTCTCCAACCTTGGCCTCAAGCTTGGATCCATTCTCTGTGCTCTGAGCCAGATGTGGCCTTGCCTTTGTTTACAGAGCTCTGCAGTGACACTTGAGCCTTGTTTGGTGAGAGCTGCCCAAACACTGACTTGGAAAACTTCCTGCTGTAAATGGAATACAAAGCAAAGCAACCTACAAATACCTGGGATGGAAGGAAAACTTTGAAACAGATGCTTTAGGGACGCTGCTGAAGCATGTGAACTGCGGGAACATGGGATCTCTCCCAGGATCTCTCCTAGCACAAGACCTGCTCCCCCAAAGTCGCTGTCACCTCATTCTCCTTTTTGCCACCCTGGTTTCATCATCCACTCTCAGCACCAGATGATTCCCCACTCCAGTCATAAAACCAGCACACCATTCCTGCAAAGCCCAATTCCTTTCCTTCAGCCATTCCAAAATAAACTTCAAAAAGGGAGATTCAACAAATTCTTTATATACAGAGACCTTCATATCTTCTCGTCCTCCCAGTTCTCCCAGCCTATGGGACAGAAACGAGCTCCCTTCCTCCTTTAAACACCAGGACAAATATCCTTGGAATGGTTTCTCTTCCATGTATTTCTCTTTTACAAAGCCACAATAGCTGTGGCCAAGCTGTAGAAAAGTGACACAGCGTTGGACGGCCCTCCTCAGTGTTCTGTGGGGATTGGTTTATCTACCTGGACAGGGAATCACTCTGGTCCCACTCCCTCTCCAGCACAATTCCCTTGTTTCCTCCGAGCTGCTCCTCAGCCATTTCTCTCTATGAAGGCCGTGTGCTGGTCCTGGAGGTAACTCACAATCTTCTCCTCTATTTCCATGCCTTGTGCTATTTCTTCATCGGACAGGGATAAGGGAGTCTGTGAGTCCCTGGTGACGATGATGACAGAGGTTCTCCGGGACTCCAGGACATTGGCCACCACCACCTGGTGCCGGTATTTCTCCAGAGCCTGCTGAGATTTATCCAGGAGGATCTGGGGATCTGTCTCCAGTTTGAAGGAAATCACAAAGGCCTCCGGGGCCCAGTCTCTGACCAGGGGTGACAGCATTTTTGGCACCATCTTCATTGTGATCTACAGTGGGGAAAGATAAAAAGAAAAAATCAGTAGAAACATTACAGGGAGTTCTAACAGGTGATGGGATGGGAAAGAGGAGAATTCCAGCTTTGTTTCATATTCCATTTACACCAGGAAGTTTCTCGAGGCAGCGTTTGGGCAGCTCTCACCAAACAAGGTTCAAATGACACTGTAAATTTAAGTTAAATGATCCATGTGGTGCTCACAATCAGGGGGTTCTGAGGCTGGGCCACAGGAACTCTGCATTCCCAGAGCTAACCCCACTCAGGGAATATAAGCACAAGGAGAGAAGATTAAAAAAAGCATTACAACTGCATAAATCTGAGTTTTCAGCTCTCCAGAATCCAGGCAGTTTATCCCATCTTCACCTTTCCTTCTATCAACTCCTTAACACACATGAGGCATCAAAGTGCCAAAGCATGGGGGAAAAACAGTAGGAGACTTTGTTCTCCAGCTTCCCAACCTCTAGATCCAACACTAGGAATCAGGCCAGGTCTCATTTTCCCAATGCTAACAATAAAGAATGAAGCCCAGCAATTTCTTAGAAAGTAATCAGTTAAATAAATTTTTATATATTTGTTATATAAAGAATTCCAGAGCCACCTGCTCCCATTGCTGAGAGGGACCTCGGTGCTGCAGTGTTGGACTGTCATTTGTATAAGCAGGATGGATCCCAGGGTCATGGAATGATTTGGGGTTGGGAGAGACCTTAAATTCCATCCCATGCCACCCCCTGCCATGGGCAGGGACACCTTCCTCTATCCCAGGTTGCTCCAAGCCCTGTCCAACCTGGCCTTGGACACTGCCAGGGATCCAGGGGCAGCCACAGCTTCTCTGGGCATCCTGTGCCAGGGCCTTTCCATCCTCACAGGGAAGAATTTCTTCCCAATATCTAATCTAAATCTATTTGGTCAGTTTGAAGCCATTCCCCCTCACCCTGGCACTCCAGGCCCTTGTCCAAAGCCTCTCTCCAGACAAAAGGCAGTACTCAAGTACTCTCCAGACAAAAGGAGTACTCAAGTACTCCAGGAGCTATTCTTGGAGCACTTCAGCTCTCTGAGACCCACCCTCTCCTCATCTCCATGGAAGCACAGGCAGCTTTAAAGGACAAAGCCAGAAGAGCAGGAAGCACCTCAGGGGCCCCTCTTCATGTGCCACACCACAACTGCAGACATGTTGAAGCAGCTCTATCTTAGACAGAGCAGCATTGACCTCCCTGCAGATAACCCATGGCACCACTCACCCCCACATCCCACCCTAAAAATAAACCTGGATCAAAGCAGAGCAGGGCTGACCCTGCCCTGCCCTCTTATCTGGGCCCCTCGGTGCAAGATAAGAATAAAACAATGCAACTCCAGGATTTCCACAGACTTCTGTTCCTGTGGGATCTCCCCCTCCCATTCCCTCTGACAACACACACGAGCTTCTGCTTTGCAGCTTTCCCAGGTTTCATCCACAGCCAGTTCTCAAGAGAAGGACCCTGGAAGCAAGGAGGGGACAGCTGAGGGGGGTGGCAGAGAGAGCCATGCCCAGGGGGGCCTCACCTGCAGGGGCCCCTCCGAGGACTGGATCTTGTGCTCCGGCATCTCGGAGGCAGGGATGTAGAAATCCGACACGGCGGCTGCCAGGTAGAACATGACGCTGGAGCCTGTGGAAACACGACTGCTGTCCCCCACTGCCATGGCCTGTCCCTGTCACCCCAGAGCCAGCCGGGCTGCCACCCACACACACTAAACAGGGGAGACCAGGGTCCCCCCTCAGGGACCCCCCAGCACAATCCTAAGCAGGGCAGCACTGACCCCACCCTGGGGTCCCCTCAGAAACACTGTTCTCCACTGGGGTCTGTCTTGTCCCCTCCTCCCAAGCCCCAACAGCCCCCAAGGACAGCCCACACCCTGATGCCGGGCTGCAGGAGCCCTCCAAGCAAGGGGGCCCCCTTGTCCCCTCATGCCAGAGCCTCACAGGCCCCGGGGTCACCTCATACCCGGGCCCTGGGGCCACCGCGAGGAGGGTCTATCATCTTCCCCATCCTGGTAGACCTTTCCCCCCACAACCATCACATTCCTTCGTTCTTGGTCCTCCTGTCCCCTCACACTGGAGACCCCCATGAGAGCCTCATCCTTTCTCATCCTGAACCTTCTCACAAGATCACCCTGTTCCCTCATTCCTGGGCTCCCTCACACTGGAGACCCCCATGGACGCTTCATCCTCTCTCGCCTTGTGCCCTACGAACCGGTGGCCATCCCGTCCCTCATTCCTGGGTTCCCCCCGTCCCCTCACGCCCGGGATCACCCCGTACCGAGGGGCGCCAGAGCTCGGGCGGCCGCGCGCAGCAGCGCCAGGTACTCAGCGAGCCCAGTGAACTCGATGGCGAGCAGCGCGCCCGCCTCGGTGGCGCGTTGGTACTCGCGGAGCGCGGGCAGCAGCGCGGGCAGCGCGGCGGGGGCGGCGGCCACGCCGGGCGGCGGCCCCGGGGTGAGGCGGAGCGCGTCGAGCAGCGCGGGGCCGTGCGGCGGCAGGGCGCGGGCCCAGGGGAAGGCGGAGCGGGCGCGGTGCAAGAAGCACACGCCGTAGCCCGCCCGCACGAGCCGCTCGGCCGAGGCGGCCCCGCGCCGGCCGCTGCTGAAGTTCTCCAGGAAGCGCACGGCGCGCGCCTCCAGCGGCACCTGCGTCCCGCCCGACGTCACCAGCGCCACGCGCCGCCCGCGCGCCGCCTGCGCCGCCGCCCAGGCCCGCACCCGGCCCTCGGCCGCCGCCGCATCCACGTCGTTGTCCTCGTCCTTCTCCTCGTCCTTCTCCTCCTTCTCCTTCGCCGCCGCCGCCATGACCGGCCCGCCTGGCCCGCCGGAAATCACGTGTGTCACCCTCCCCATACCGGAAGTGTTGCCTTCGCAACGGAACGCCAGGGCTGTCGTTAGTGTTTGTCGGAAGTGACGTATTTTGCCTCCCGGAAGCGTCACCCCGGCAACCGGGGACGCGTCGAGGGTTCACTGCCGGCCATGGCGGGGCTCCCGCGTTGCGAACTGTGCGGGGCCCGAACGGCCCCGCTGCGCTGCCCCGGCTGCCGCCTCACCTACTACTGGTGAGAGACCCCGGGGGGAGGCCCAGTGGGCAGGATGAGGCCTGGGGCACAGGGACAGGGCAGAGGCCAGGGATTAGCTCCAGGGTGAGGCTCGAGCCACAGGCAGAAACATTGGGCTAAGGCTTGGGATTCAGGATGAGGCCCAGGAAGGAGGAGGCAGGAACAGACTTAGGACAAGACGAGAGGCAGGACACAACAAAGCTCAGGACACGAGACCCAGGATGTGACACAAAAGGCCGGAACAGGCCCAGGACAAGGCTCAGGACACCGGAGAAGGGCCAGGAGGCAGGGACTGGCCCAGGGCAAGGGCTGAGAGACAGGATTAAAGCCTGGAATGTGTTCTGGGACACAGAGACAGGGCAGGAGGCAAGCGTTAGCCACAGGAAGAGGGTCAGGGCACTGGAAGAAGGCCCAGGGTGAGGCCCAGGAAGCAGGAACCAGCCACAGGATGAGGTTCAGGACACGTGGAGAAGGCCCAGGATGAAACATAGGAGGAAGGTACAGAACAAGGACAGAGAGACGGGGACAAAGCCTGGGATGTGGTCTGGGACAAAGGCAAGAGGCAGAGATTATCCCTGGGATGAGGCTCAGTACAGGGACAACCCCCACAAAGCCCAGGACACACGGATGAGATCTGGGACAAAGCCGGCAGGGATAGGGTCAGGAGGCAGGGACCAGACTCAGAATGGAGCCTGGGAGCCTGGAGAGGGCCCAGGGTGTAGCTCAGCCAGCAGAGCAGCAGACACACTCACCTGGAATGTTCCTGCTCCCTTCCAGTGGCTACTACATCAGGCAGGCAGCAGAGCCGGGAGTTCTGGAGTGTCACACAAACATCCCTCACATGTCCTCAGAGCAGTCACTGAATTCCAGAACATTCCCTGTTCCCACAGTGACTTGGGGTGGGTTGGTTTGCGGTTTTTGTTTTTCCAGTGTTGGAATCCAGGGATTTGCTCAAACCTAGCTGTATCAGAAATTCAGGGAGTGATTTAAATAAGGATTTTAACACAGAGAACTGTGGGTACGTGGTAGGACAGCACTGTGGAATGGAAGCATTTGGAAATATCATGTATTGGGTGCCCTGTAAACAGCCCAGGGGCTGTGGGTAATTGTTGGGAGAAAGTGCTGAAATACAGTAGGGAATAATCTTTCCTTACATCATATCCCAGCAAATACCAGTATTCTTCTCCCCTTGTTTTGCCAGCGATGTCTCCCACCAGAGAACTGACTGGATCAGCATCCATGGCCATATCTGCCAGCTGCTCCTCCCAGTCCTTGGGCCCCAGCCCTGTTTCCATTCCGAAAAAGACAGAAAACATGGCAAGGAGCAGCTGCTGAGGAGGCAGGTGGGTCAGGCGGAACAAGCACAACTTCAAAGTGCTGCCAGGGAAGGAATTCTATCTCCTCTCCCTACCCTGGCTGTACATCATGGAACACACCGGGGGCAGACTGAGCTCACCTGGAATTTTCAGCCACACAGGAGTCTCCAAAGCAGCCTGGGCTGTCACTGCCCAGTTGCTATAAAACTGAAAGGAATTTCTTGCCTAAAACCAAGCAGGGCTTTTGCTTTCACAGGATCCACCCCTTTAGAATTCCTCCATCTGGATGCTCCCAAAGAGGATGGCACCTCCTTGATTAATTGCAGAGGTTTGGGGGTTGTTTTTTTTAAACAAAACCTCAAAAGTAAGGGGAGTGGGATTATCCTCTCTGTCATTCCTGAGCCTCCAGCTTTTTCCGCAGTGTTTACTTGGTGTCCTGAACTTCCTCAGGCAGCAGCAGTCCTGGATTTCCCACCCTGCCAGGGAGTTGGTCCATCACCCTGGTTAGTCCGGGATCCAGCTGAGCTTTGCTTCTTCCAGGCTGTTTGATGGGAGAGTATCCCCTTTCCCAGAACAGAGGGGCAAAGAAACCAAGTCCCCTCCCTTTGTTTTCTTGGCCAATTTGAAACACCCTTTCCCACTAAGTGCAGCCTTTTATCTCCATCAGGCCTCAGGGATGTGCAGATGTGCAGCTCCTTTCCAGCCCCAGTGGTTTGCAACTCCTTCTTTTTCTGTTTATGGAGTGGCAGGAGCTGCTGTTCTACATTGTTGCTAAAATAACCCACCCAGGTGCATCTGCTCCTGAAAATCCTCCCTATGGAAATAAATTTTCCCTCTATAACAACTCCCAGACACAGAATAATGGGGCAGCACGCAGTGGGCTTGGAACAATCCAACAGTGCCACTGAGGAGAACATCCCTAATCTTTTGAATTTTACATAATTATTATTTTTAAGGTGTTTCTGGCCCAACTGTGGGGCTTTGGGGACCAGCTCATTTCTGTCACCTTTCTTGGGAGCTTCCAGAAGGACAAAGTCCAAAGGCAAAAGTCCTGCTTGGTGAGAGCTCGTGACAGGCTTTAGGCAGCAGATTCCTTTTGGTTTTACAGGAATTGGGCAATGATATCACAGGCTGGTTTGGAAACTCCTGTCTGGCTGAAAATCCTAGGTGAGACTGTTGAGCAAAGTCCACAGAAGGTGTGTCAGGCCAGTGTGTCCCAAAGGGAAAATGCAAAACTTCTTTAGTTCCAGGTTCCGTTTAAGTTGTTCTTTATAAAACCTGCAAGGAAGGTTAAAATGGGTGTCACAGGGCTGTGGCAGGATTTTGCATCCAGCAGTGCTTGAAGCTGTTCCAAGAAGCTCCCCTGCTATTGAACACTGATGTTGACACTGATTACATCACTGACTTTATAGCAACTAAAATTATCCCCATACATTCCAACAGGCCACGTGGCTGCCAGCTGAGGGAAGTGCTCCTTCATTAGCTGGAAGTTTATCTGCTGGTTTAATTAGGTGAAGGGAAAGACAGCAGGAAGATGGGGCTGGTGGAGAGAAAGTCACTCTTGATTGGGGTTCACACTGGGTTAGCAAACAGCAGCCTGGAGCTGGAGCCTGGGCTGGGAATGGCTCCGTGGGCAAGGCAGGGAGAGCAGATTCTCGGGGGTTTTCTGAAGTGGAGATTTTAATAGGCTCCTTAACAACCCTTAACAACATCTGTTCTTTGACCTTTGTCTTCAGCCTATTTAAATAAAATGGATTGTGAAAACGGTCCGTGCTGGGACACTTGGCTTTCCTTCTCTCCAAAGAAAGGAGGGAGACAGGGGAAATCCCTCAGTTACCTGCTGGCTTTCCCAGCAAGAGGGAAAGTTCCTTTTTGTCCAGCAGGGTTTGGAACAGCCAATTTTGGCCTGGGCTGGCCCAGAGATGTTGGGAGAGGGGGAGATTATTCAGTGCCTTGTCTCACTGGCTGCATCACATTCCTATAGCAGATTCAACAAAAGTGTTTTAAAAAGTTCTTTCCTGTGAGGGTGGTGAGGCCCTGGCACAGGGTGCCCAGAGCAGCTGTGCCTGCCCCTGGATCCCTGGAAGTGTCCTAGGCCAGGTTGGACAGGGCTCGGAGCAACCTGGGATAGAGGAAGGTGTCCCTGCCCATGGCAGGGGGTGGGATTGAGATGAGCCTTAGGGTTTCTTCAACCCAAACCAGTCTGCAATTCTATGCAAAAAAGGCCTTTGGAGTTGAGGGAAAAGCTCTTCAGTCTCATGGTAACCAGAGAAAAAACCTTCTGCCCGAAGCCTGCCTGTGGGTTTGCTGCTTTTTGAACATTTCTGCTGTGCTTCACCCACTCCTGCCCTGTGTTTGTTTAGAAAACACAGAGCTCCAGCCTCAGTCAGGACACAGGGAAACCTGGGTACATCCAAATGCCCTGTGGGTCAAGGAGCAGGGAGCTGGGAGCCAGGAGGTTTTATGAGTTTCATTTCTCATCTGTGCTCCAAAGCTTTGTTGATAGAAATCTGCTCCTGACAACGTAGCCAGGGGGAGGCCTGCAGACAGCACCTCCAAACTGACAGAACTCCAAGTTTCTGTTTGGAGAAGAGCCTCACCTGCCTGCGTGATGTCAGCTCCCCACAGCTCCTGGGCATGGGAAAAGATCCAGCCCAGCCAGCCCCGGCACTGCTCTGGCTGCAGGTTCAGCTCCAGATCACTGGAGCCTTCCCTCTTCCTGAAATCCTCATTTCTTCAGACACACCATCAGTTTTGGTGCCTGAGAGTGAATAATGAAAGTGGCACTGAGCCCTGAGTGTGTTCCCAACCCCCTGCTCCCAACTGGAGCAGAGCTGGGGTCCTCAGCCCCCTCAAGCCCCAAAAACTGTGTGGCAGCATCTTCAGAGAAACCTCAAATTGCAACACACATGGAAAGAGCCCAAAGTGACAGGGTCAGGGGCAAGGGGGAAACCAGGGCAGGGCCAAAGGGAACTATTCCCCCAGGGCTCTTCAGGGCCAAAGGGAACCATCCTCCAAGGCTTGGAACTGTGGTCAGAAATATTCACTACTCCAGGGCTCCTCTTGCCTCCTGCCCTTCCTTCTCCTCCTGGAAGCTGTGCCAGAGTCCAACCCCAGCTTGTCCTCACTGCAGATGTTTCAGGCCATGGGAAGCAGTGATGGTACCATTGACAAGGAGTTAAAAAAGAATGATCCCGATCTCCAGCACCTCCCAGGTGCCAATCTGGGCGATGCCCACGCACCAGGGTCTGCGTTGGTTGCACCAGACTGGTACAGACAGCCTGAGAAATACCAGCTTTTCCTGCTGCTGCCCCAAGCATATGCTGGTTTTCTCCTGAGCACCACCTTCTCCCTGGACATAGTTTGTGTTTCACAGAATGCCAAACTGGTTTGGGTTGGAAGAGACCTTAAAGTCCATCTCATTCCACCCCTTGCCAAGGGCAGGGACACCTTCTACTACCCCAGGTTGCTCCAAGCCCCATCCAACCTGGCCTTGAACACTTCCAGGGATGCCACAGCTTCTCTGGAAAACCTGCCTTTCCCCTCTCCATATTCTGGTAGCTCAGGAATGGGTGCTGTGTCTTCTGGCTCCTGGCTCTCCTCACTGGAGATGGGGCTGTTGCTCCAGGCTGTGTTCTTCCATAATCGCATTTATCCAAACAGGTGTCTCTTTACCTTAGCCAGGATCTCCAGGAAACATTTGCAGGCTGTCCCAGCATTGCTCCTTCACCCGTGGCACAACTCTGCCTCACTCCAAGCAGGTCAAGCTCAGCCAAATGCCAAAGCCTGGCCTCCAGCAGCTCGGAGATTGGTGTCTCTGCCCAGGTCAGCCCCGGCTGGAGGCAGAGAGTGATAAAGGGGTGAACTGGTGTTTTCTCAGGGTCCCACTGCTCTCCAGCAGCAACACTGCTTCCCAGGCACCTTTCCTGCTGCAACACTGCTAGGAAAAGCTGATGAAGAAGTGTTAGTAGCTGGCTGGATGGGGCTCTGAGCAACCTGGTCTAGTGGAACATGTCCCTTCCCATGACAGGGGGTGGAAAAGATGAGCTTTAAGGCCTCTCCCAACCCAAACCTTTCTGGGATTCTGGGATTCTGCAAGGATCCTGGCGCTTTTTCCTTGGCACCCCTGTAAGAGCATGTACAGCTCCTGGCAGGGAGCAGACATTGGGATGAAGATCTGTTTGTGGAGCTGGCAATTACATCAGCTGCTGCTAACAGTGGAGAGGCCAAACAGTGTGGACTGGTAGGAACAGCAAAAGGCAGGGAGCAGCTATACATGGGTAAGTACAGGATAAGTTACAGATTCTGACAAACCCAAATGCTGCAGAAGCTGCTGCACCACCAACTCTGGCTGGGGATGGATGTGCTGAGTGTAACACATTCTGATTTTGACCAGTTTTCAGACTCTGCCCACAAAATCTCAGCCCAGGACCAGCCAGGAGAGGGTGGGATGAAGCTGCAGTTCCCTTTGAGGAGCTCTCTCCTCACTCGCTGGCCATGTCTCCAGCAGTTGGAGCTGTGCCGTGCTGGCACCACGGGGCCTGGCTGGCTCTGAGTCACGCCGGAGCCCCTGGCTCTAATCTCCTTTCTGGTCTTGTGATGATCGTTTTCTGTGCTTCACAGCTTTTATTGCTGCAGCCTTATGAGACCTTGTCAGGAGGTGTAAAGGATTCTTCATCCCAGAAGACACCACATGACCTGTGAGGATGTCCAAAGCTGTTCCTGCTCGGAGCAGGAACAGAGCCAGACTCTAATATGCTCTAATACGACAGCTTTAATGTCTGTCTATTAATTACAGCCGCAAACTACATTACAATTGATGCTTTATAACTTGAAAACTGGATTTTAAAAAAACCCTGTGCATCTGTAACCACCTGGTCTAGTGGAAGGTGTCCCATGGGAGGGGATGGGTTGAGATGGGCTCTAAGGTCCCTCCAACCCAAACCATTGTGGGGTTCTGTGAGTTCCTTTCTCCCTGTCTTTTCTCACTCTGCCCCTGCTCTGTTTTCCTGCAGGAGTCCCTCATTGCTGTGGCGTTGAGCACAGCCCAGGGGTTTGTGTGGGCAGGGAAGCCCCTGGAAGCAATTCCTGCAGCACTGCAGGCACTGCGCTTCAGCTGCAGAGTGTTCGGCTCTGGCTCCAAGCAGCTCGTGCCCATTTATCTGCTCCTGGCTGAGGCCTCTACGGGTGAGCATTGTCTACATGGGAATGCTGGCAAGGGCAAGGCCTCCCGGCTCAGGTTTCTGGTTTCCATTTGCCATTTATCTGGGAAGGAGCAGCTCTGGGCCCTGCTCTGCCTCAAGGGCATTGCAGAGATTTGAGCCGTCCCAAACACACACCCCCCTCACACCCCTTTTCTGTGGCTCTGGGGAAAAGACTCTCTCAGCACTCAGGAGATCAATGAAAGCAAATGAAATGTTTTCTCCCTCTCCTCCAGTTCCCACAAGAGAAGCCATATGAAAGTCTATTCTTTACCTCCGTGGCCTCGGGTGACTCTCCAAAGCATTAAATTCCCGAGGGTGGTTGGTTGTGCTCTTATCTCAGGGAACCAGTAAACATTTCAGAGGCCATTGCACCCGAAGAACTCCCTGGTTCATTCACAAATCTTTCTCTGCCTGAGCAGAGCCTTTTCTCATTGTGTGCTTTGGAAAACATGGCAAATGAGGGCATGGGAGCTGCTCTCCCGGCAAGAGAGATCCCTGTAAATCACTGCCATTCCAGGAGCACACACAATGCTTCGCTGGCACAACGGAGCTGGCTCAGGGGTTGTCGTAAATGGCGTGGTGAGAGCAGGAAGGAAAAATCCTGTGAGCAATTCCAGTGTGATAAAGTGCGAGTCATCAATGCCTGCCTGGAGTGGACCTGTCTAGGCCACGTGTTCCAGAGAGATTGAGAGCAATGTACCCTATGCCATGGAGCCAGGCTGGGAGAGCTGAGGGTGTTCACCTGGAGAAAAGAAGGCTCCAGGGAGACCTCAGAGCCCCTTCCAGGGCCTAAAGGGACTCCAAGAGAGATGGAGAGGGACTTTGGATGAAAGTCTGGAGTGCCAGGACAAGGGGGAATGGCTCCCACTGCCAGAGGGCAGGGTTAAATGGGATATTGGGAAGGAATTGCTCCCTGTGACGGTGGGGAGGCCCTGGCACAGGGTGCCCAGAGAAGCTGTGGCTGCCCCTAGATTCCTGGAAGTGTCCAAGGCCAGGTTGGACAGGGCTTGGAGCAACCTGGGGTAGTGGAAGGTGTCCCTGCTCCTGGCAGGCGGCAGAACTGGATGAGCTTGAAGGTCCCCTCCAATCCAAATCAGTCTGGAATTCTGTGGCTTCTGGCTCTTTTTGGAGTTCTCTACACATTCACCTGTCTGTAAATGAGACTTTAGACACCTGGGCAACTCAGAAGCACTTGTGAAAGAAGTGGGGAATCCCCAAATTGCAGCACCCCCAAGGGACAGCCAGCAGTGTTTTCTGACTTTCCAGATTAAAAAATGCTCTTTATCCTCCTTATTTCCCTGATTATTCCTGCGTGTCATTCCAGGCACTGGCCGTCTCCGACAGGCAGCCAAGTATCTCTCCCAAGCCCGGTGGATCGTCCTCCAAACCCCAGACTGCAGTGCTGCTCTTCAGTCTAAGTTACACCGTGGACTGGGGCTTTTCTCTATTGCTGAAGGAAACCTGGACCAGGCTTTGTATCACCTGGCCAATGATGTAAGTCCCTTGGAATACATGAACATGGAATGCTTCCATTTTAATTCCTTCTCTCCCCCCACATCGATATGGAAATGCCAGCAGGCAGATTTGGGATCTTGAGAGGGTTCACATTACAGACATCTGAACTGGATAGATCTGAGACACCTATGGATCCATGTGTGAGCTAAAGATGTGTTTTGCCAGTTATCCCTATTCCCGTGAAGTGACAAAGAATCATAGAATCACTACAGTTGGAAAAGTCCTCCAAGATTATCAAGTCCAACCATTCCCCCAGCATTGCCAGGTCCACCACTAACCCATGGAGACATCCCAAGTGCCACATCCACATGTTTTTTGAACACCTACAGGGATGGTGATTCCACCTCTGCCCTATGCAGCCTGTTTCAATACTTGAGCACCCTTTCCATTAAGAATTTTTCCCAATATCCTTACTTGAACCTCACCTGGCACAATTTGAGGCCATTTCCTCTCCTCCTGTCCCTGTTCCCTGGGAGCAGAGCGCGACCCCCCACCACAGCTGCACCCTCCTGTCAGGGAGTTGTGGAGAGCCAGAAGGTCCCTCCTGAGCCTCCTTTTCTCCAGGCTGAGTCTCCCTCAGCCAGTCCTCATATGTTTCTCACATTCCTTGTCTTCACTGCTTCTCCCTATAAATTCCTCCATCAGCTTCATTACAGTGCTGAGATGCCCAGACATTCCTGCCCCAAGCTGATGGAGTTGCCTTTTATTTCACAGATAATTTACGTTTTGGCTGTTATTTCCCTCAATACTTTCCCAGATCTGTCACCAATAATTTAATTAATGCCTTATTTCCATGTTTCAATATCTGGTTCAGTGACATTTTCTCCAATTCTACCTCTTTAACCATGAAAACCGTTTGTTACATTGGAAGTGTTCATTGCCAGCTGTGTTCCTGAGGATGCTTTGCCTGTCATTTGATCCTCCAAAGCCAGATGAACTTCTCCACATCCTATTTCTGTCCCATGTGGACTAAATTTATCCAGTGCCGAGTGATGTATCCCCACTCCTATGGAATTTGATAGTGGCTTTGTGTGGGTGTAAATGATGACATAAAGGGAGAAGAATTAGACCCTTTCTATTATAACACACAAACCTGTCTCTGCTTAGTCTAGAAACCCTTTGGGAATTTGAGAATCCCACACAGGAGTCTCCCAACAGGCTTGGAAGATTCCCAAAATCCCCTTTTTTTAAATTTTTTTTTTTAGATTCCCTAAATGTGGTGCCTGAAAGGGCACCTGAAAGGTAAGAAGTTTTTTGCTCTTAGCAAGTTCAGGACCTGTCTGGACCTTAGCTGCATGTCTGGGATCTGCTGAGAGTCACACGCCAGCTCAGAATAGAGCTGGAATGCTCCACTGCCTTCCCACTGATCCTCCGGGGCTCCCAGGGAAGAACCGGCTTGTCTGGGGGCTGGGAAAGCAGCAGAATGGGCTATGGGGAGAGGGGGGAAACCTGCCCTGGACTTCAGAGAATCAACCAAGCAGGTGCCTCTGCCCCAGACAGGGGGGATTTAGGGTGTTTGCATTCCCATGGATCAACCCCAAATTACAGCTTTTAAGCACGTTCCTATGGGTAAAATCTGTGAACTCAGTATATTCCTATGGATCCTATGGATAAACCCCAAAATAGAGTTCTCAAGGACCCCATTCCCATGGATAACCCCAAAATATAGAGTTTTTATGCCTCATTCCTATGGATAACCCCCAAAGAGAGTTTTTAGTACCTCATTCCTTTACATAACCCCCAAAAACCAGCTTTTAAGTACCACATTTTCCAACCACTACCAGCTATAATCTACACATAAAAAACCCTGAACATTTGCACTATTATTAATCCACACTTAATAACTTCCCAGGTTTGATGTGAACATGAACCTTCTGGGGTTTATTTTTTGTTTAATATTGATTTCAGGTTTACCTGGCTACTGCTGAGTTTGGACTTAATTCTGTTGAGGTCTCTGGAGGCTACTTCCACATGGCCAACATTTTCTTCCGCCAGAATAAAATGGATGCAGCAAACTCGCTCTATACTGAGGTTGGTAGAACCAAAAATCATCCTCTGAGTTTTTCTCAGCTTTTTTTGGTGCTCTTTCCAATGTTTTTTCCATTTCCCTTCAATGAGATGATGACTGTGTCAAGTGTCAGTGTTACCTTTTAGGATCAATCCCAGAAACCCTTTTCATACTTAAATAATTCTCTGAGTTAAAACCAGGAGACATTAATCCTGTAATCAGTTCAAAATTCATAATAAACTGTCTTCAGTTTGGCCAGCCAAACCTTGTTAATAAACAGCTTTGCTACCAAATTCCCTGTGCCAGAGGTTAGAGTCCCACTAGCACAGAGGGTCTCTGAGGAGTTCCTAAAGCCAGGGAAGAGTGAGATACAAACAAGTCACCTAAAATTTACGCTGGGAATCAGTGAAAAGTCACACTGATAAAAGGTTTTCAGAATGGATTGATGAAACAAGGGAAGTAATAATTACCTACTTGATTTAATAACTGAAAAAAATGAGCTTTTATTTGTTTCAATCAATTTTTGTGGAAATAAGGTGCTGGGAGCTGCAAAATCCACCACCATTCCTGTCCCAAACTTCAGCTCAACTAGCTTTTGGTTAGATTTGGTTAGAATATTTTGGTTAGATTTGTTCAAGTTAGGTGAAAATCCCTAATCAACTGGAGAAGTGAGGGATTCCAGCTGGCGCTGTGTGGGAGAGGAGCGGTGCAATCCCTCCAGGAACATCCAGCCTAGCTCAGTGACCCGCAGGCACGCGGAGGGGATGGGCCGTGCAGGGACATTGTTTGGAGAACAACTGAATACCAGGGATGCACAGGAGTGAAATAATTCCCATGCTTCCTGCCAGGTGAGCAGCCTCTGGCATGACTGGCTGCTGAGCACCCTTCACAGGCACCAGCAAGCACTCCAGGCCCACGCGGAAGCATCACCCTTCTCCGAGGAGGAGGAAGGCATCGAGGACGGGATGAGTAAGAGCTGCTATTGCTCCAAAACCTTTGGGAAGTGGGGGGTTAAAGAGTCCCTACACCCTACAGATCATGTTGGCAGTGCTGGGGTTGGCATGGTGTTTCCAGAGGCTGAATTTAATGGGAATGCCAAGTGTTCTTGATGTCGGTGCTCGGCAGATTGCCACAGGCCACTTCAGGAGTGAGAGTGTTCCATGGAAACCCAGCTCTGCTCTTTCTGTTTGCATTCTCCATTTCAGAGCTCCCTTGGCACTGACTGGAGCAAAGCAAGATTTGATCCATGGAATCATGGAATCATTTGGGTTAGAAAGGACCTTTCAAATCATCAAGTCCAACCATTCCTCCAGCACTGTCCTGTTCACCACTAACCCACATCCCAAATGCCACATCCACACATTTTCCAGACACTTCCAGGCATGGTAACTCCACCATCTCCTTGGGCAGCCTGTTCCAATGCTTTACATGCCTTTCCATTAAAAATGTTCTTCCTAATATTCAAAGTAAACCTCTCCTGGTGCAATCTGATACTTGAACATTCTCATTTCTCTGCAGCTCCTCCGTCTCCCTTTAATAACGGATGTGACATTTCAGCTCACTTGGGAGGGGTTACAGCTCCCTCCTGGAGCAGTAGGACGTGGTGGAATAGCCTGTACAGATAATTGGATGTATTAATCAGGAGAGTACTCTTGGGAGAAAGGCTGGGAAGGGACCTGGGCTCTGTCCCATGTTGCCCCAAGCCCCGTCCAACATGGCCTTGGACACTTCCAGGGATGGGGCAGCCACAGCTTCTCTGGGCAGCCTGTGCCAGGGCCTCCCCACCCTCAGACCATGCTAATGTTTGTAGTAGAAATGCTTTGCTGTCTAGAAGAGCCAGCTGGGCAGTTTTGAATCTATTCTGTTGCACAAATCCACCCATCAGGATCATTTCTTTCTCCATGCAGCCGAAGCCCAGCGTGAGGAAGGAACACGGGTGCTGTGGGCGGTGCTGAAGGTCCGGGAAGAGGGACCACTGCGGCGTCCCGGGGAAACAGCCCGAGTCCTGCATGCCCTGGCCATGATCCACTACCTGGGCCTGGATTTAGCAAAGGTAGGTTGCATCTGAAAAGGTTCAGGAGAATTGGCCAACTGCCCTGGGGGTCATCCTATCTCCTGGACCTCTTGTTCCCCAGCACCTCTCCTGAGCCCACGGTGCTGATGACCAAGGACAAAGTGCCTCATAGCTCTCAAACCAAGGGTTTGGGTGGGATATTGGGAGGAAATCCTTCCCTGTGAGGGTGGTGAGGCTCTGGCACACGGTGCCCAGAGAAGCTGTGGCTGCCCCATCCCTGGAAGTGTCCAAGGCCCAGTTGAATGGGGCTTGGAGCGACCTAGGACAGTGGAAGATGTCCCTGCCATGGGACGTGAGATCAGCTTTAAAGTCCCTTGCAAGCCAAACTATTCCATGGGTCTGTGATCTGTACTCTGTCAAGGCTGACAATCCTGATGGATGTGTTTTGGTCTCTGCCAGGCCAGTGGATCCTGCAGTTATCCACATTTTCTGCATTCATCCTTTATCTGGGCTAGCCCAGCAGCGTAGCTGCCTTTAGACCTGAGCTCAGGGGTTACACAGAGAGCAACACCTGGGGCTCACAGACCTGTCCTTTAGTCAGATTCCCCTGAGTTCAAAGTTCAGCCTATTGGAGTCTGTAATTCCAGTTTGGAATCTGCATTCCTGTATCTTTCTGGCTAAAAAATTCACAGGTGACTGGTAACTTCTGTGCTTTACCAAGAATTGATTTTGAGGAGAAACCAAGAATTGATTTTGAGCAGAAACCATCTGGAAATCAGGCCCATCTGTTTGGGATCAGAGCTCAAAACCCCGAGTTTCTTCAGCCTGGGTTTTGAGGAGTGAAAATACAGATGGTGAAAAATACTGTGTTGAAATACTAATGGTCTCTCCATTGTATTATAGAAAGCCACAACTATGGGAGTATTTGGGAGACAAATTAGAAAAAAGATTACGCTTTATAATTGTGAGAGTGTCTGATCCCTGGAAGAGCTACCAAGGGAAATGATTTAGTTCCTTATCAAGAGAAATGAAGGATTTAGTTCAGAGTCAGTGCAGCTGGTTTTTTTTCCCTGACATAGCTTCAGGAATATTCAGAGGAGCTGTATTAGACAGGAGGTGATGTCCAGCACAGGGGGCTGGGGTCAGTAATCTCCTGTCTGCACCACTGGATCCTAAATATGGGATCTGCTGGCAGCTTTAGGCTCTCCTGTAAAGCAGCTTGTACAGGTCACCTCGGAAAGGGAGCCTGGATCTGCTCCAGGCTGCTACTGCACTGAGCCTCAGCAGGTATTTAACTATGAGAAAAGCCAGATTCCTGACAATTCCTGGGTGTTTCTTCTGTCCCATTCCAGGCCCAGGAGGTGGGGATGAAAGCCTTTGACTTGGCCAAGCAGCTGCCCCAGCAAGACTCTCTAGAAACCATTGGTCACCTGCTGGAGTTGATTAATGCCCAGTTTTCCCACACCACATAAAAACTGGCTCTGCCAGACCCAGGTGTTTGGCCAGGTTCTCTCTTATCCAGTTTCCTGAACACCATGAGCGTCACAAGCCTTTGGTCCTTCCTGCTGCTGCCTCTTTCCAGCTGCGTCCCTGGCTGTCCCAAACTGTTTGGAAAATAAACATTTTGGTCTGAGTTAATCTTCATGTGCTGCTCCACCTCTGTAACCTCTCAGGGAGTAACAGCACCAGGATAAGAAACAAAAGCACCACAAACACACTGAATAAATCATTTATTGGCCAGGTTGGGAATAAGCAAACAGCCTCTCACAGCGTCGTAGTGGTTGTCCAGGAGCCAAGACCAGCTCAGGTGTGTTTCTTACTGGTTTCCTGGCTTTGCTTGCCAGTTTGGTGAGGGAGATCCCATGGAGGGATAGGAGAGGAACACAGGGAAGGGCTGGGGTGGTGGACACCTGCTCCTGGGGACCTGGTTGGGCTTGACAAGGTGTTGCAGCTCCCTCCATCTCTGAACCAATTTCCGGAGAATCCCAGACTGGTTTGGGATGGGAGGGACCTTAAAGCTCATTCCACTTCACCCTCTGCCATGGGCGGGACGCCTTCCACTAGGGCAGGTGCTCAGAATTTTCTCTTTCTGTAGAGCTTCTCATATCTCTGGGCACTGAGAGACTCCTTTGTTCCACTGCCGTGGGTAGAAGTTCTACAGGAAGAACTTCCATCCAGGAGGGACCATGGGAGGCATGAGGGATTGTAAGCAGTGCTGAGGGAAAGAATGAAAAGGCTCCAACTGGGCATTTTAACCTAAAGGAGATATAGTTTCCTTCTGGCAGAGAGCTGACATCCCCTTGGATCTGCCATCAGCCTCTGGTGCTGGTGCCAGCCCAAGGCCCATTCCCAGCTGGCTCCTGCCCCAGGGAACAGTGAGACCCCTCAGGACAGAGATGACCCTGCTGGGGAGGGACAGGGACACCAGAGCAGGGCCAGCCACCAGAAGGCTCCAGAGGCCATGGGGAGTGTGGGAAGCACGGTGCAGCCACCAGAGCTCCTGATCCCTCACGACTGGGAAAGGGGAGAAGGGAATCTTGGCCTGTGCCAGGCTGAGCCCTGAGCTCCGATTAAGGCTCATTTACTTCAGGAGGATTTATGAGGGTGTTTAATTGCCTCGCTGAGTTGGGCTGGAGTCAAGTGTGCTTTGTAAATGCTTCGTCAAGCTGGGGCCTGAGCAATTAGCAGGGATTGCTGCTGCTGGGGAAGGGAAAACCGCAGGTTCAGCCACGTTCCATTCCAGGGGGTGGGATAAGGGTGCTCGGGGTGCACGGCACAGGCCTGAGGAAGGGCTAGGAGACCTCCCAGCACTCCTGTGGGAGATGCTGGTAGTTTCTCCACCTCATCAGGTGTGGAATAACCACCTCCATGGATGCTGGAAGGGGCTGGAACGACCACTTCTGTGGGGTGGGGGATGTTGGGGGACTGTGCCTGCTGGCACAGTGCCCCAGGGCACAGGGATTTGGGTCACCAGGGATTTGGAGCTCGGTCGTGGCTGTAATCCTTCCAGTGCTCCTGGGCTGAGCCTGTGGGACTGTGTGGCTGCTCTGGATGTTCAACAAAATAAACCCAACCTGGAAATGAAGGTTGTGCAGGGCTGAGCATCTCCTGGAGCCAGGAACGAAACAGCAGAGTGAGGAGAGGAGCCCTGGGCACAGAAAGAACATTCCAGGGAGCTGTAAAAGACCCTACAAGAGCGATTTCCTACAACAGCCATGCCCAGTGTGCGCCCTGCAGGGCAAAGAGCTGCTTCAATAAATAGAAAAAAGCCTGAAGTGACCAAGATCAGCATTTCTTTGCCCGAAAGTGTTTGGGCTTGCAGTTCTTGGCAACTTCCCAGCTGAAGGTGAAAAAACCAAATCCACAGAGCAGCAGCAACCTCCTCCCTCCCCCTCCCTTGCTCAGGTGCCCATGGCACAACTAAAGCTCTGTCCCAGGCGAGGGGAGCAGGTTTGGGATCCACAGGGCAGGACAGCTCCAGCCAGGTCACCCCCGTGATCCCAGCCCAGCCTGCTCCAGGCAATTAAAATCTGGTTGTACACCCAGAGCAGGTATTTTGCAACCAGGTGAGTCGTTCCCGTGGAGGAAAAGCTTTGCAGGGACACGCACTCCCAGAACCTCCCCCCCACCCCTAGCAGGGCAGGGAAAGTCCGGCTCCGAGAAATAAAGGCACAGGACACCGGGGCTGGGTGGCTGCTCACATTCTCCTTTATTGTTCACACCACACACCTTCCCCTTGGCACTTCACTGCAGGGATTTGCTTAAAAAAACCCACACACACCCCCACAGCTTGGCGCGGCTGTGCCACAACCAGCTGAGCATGGGCATTTTTAAAGAGATTTACTTTACTCCCCCTCCCCCCCAACCTTTCTTTTCTTTCACGTGTGGTCAAGTGTCATCACTTCCAAACCAGACAAATAAATTAAAAAAAAGATACTATTAAAAAAAAAAAAACAACAGCAAAAAAAACCCACCCAACACAAACAAAAAAAAAAAAAACAACCCTCCCTGTGGCTTTGGGAATGTGCCAGGAGCTCCCACACCAGCTGCACTCAGGGAAATGCTTTTTTTTTTTTTGTGTTTTCAGTTTTGTTTGAAAAGGACAGTATTTCTCACGTGTATTTTTTTTCTTTAATATACTACAGCCTGAAATTCAGTGCAATAGATACAACTACAGTGCAGAACTATACAAAAGTCATCCTAACCATGTACAAGCTTTTTTTCTTAGTTGCTATAGAAACTATAACCTTTTTTCTGTACCTTTTGTATACATTATACAGTGTGAATATACTCCGAGAATATTTACAGTACTTGGCTTGTCAAATCAGAAACGCTATAACTTAAATGTCTACTATTAACAACCATTGAACAAAAATATATATAATATAAATATCTTCCAGTCTATACACAGAGCAGGAAACAGCTGTATCCATGCAGTGCTGGATTTTGGTGACTCCCAGGATGGGGGTGGTGATGGAGGGGGATGGTGTCGTGTGCGGCTGCCGCTGGCGCTTCACTGTCGGGCAAATATTGCCGAGATTAATCCCAAAATTCAACAAGAACACATTCCCCCTCTCCCATTTTCCCCTCCCAGCTGGAATTCAGGCGAAAGGAGAGGAGCCTGCAGCAAGGGATTGACCTTTCCAACCGATCCATCCGGACGGCTCCGTCCTCCACGCTGCCCCGGGCGGGAGGTCCCCGTCCACAAACCCACCGCGGGGCTTGAAATCAAGGAGACTTTAAAAAATGACTCATTTTCTTGGTAGTTTTTTAAAAAAATATTAGATTTAGTCAATTTATGTGATTTTTTTTTCCTCTATGATTAGAACGTTAAAAAATAAGTTTCCAGCTTTTAAAAAACTTCCTCTATGTGATTTTCCGTTAAATAACTATTGCGTCATTAATAAAAAACAGGGAATTGCCCTCCTGCTGGTGGGGGCTGCATGGCTGGGTTTACAAAACACCTATTGGCTTTGAAATCTTGGACGCAAAACCAGCTAAAAAATAAAATAAAAATTGTTTCTAGCAGGAAAAAAAAAATATAATAAAATAGGTCAGTCTGTCCCCCATAAACCACTGGGGGAGGCTGGAGAAGGGGTGTCGGAGCCGGACCCCCCCCACTCCCTCCTGCCTGGGGTCTGTACAAAGTGTTTTAAAAAGTCCCCCCAGATTCGGGGGGCGGTGGTGCCAGGGGTCCCGGTTACACCTGCGAGTCAGCGCCCAGGCTGTGGAACTCGTCCGGGGTCTTGTCGCTCTGGCCGCCCCCGCCCTGCCGGAAGCCTGAGGCGATCTCGTCGAAGGTCCGGCCTTTGGTCTCCGGCACCTTGAAGTAGGTGAAGATGAAGAAGAGCACGAGCAGCACCGTGAAGATGATGAAGACGTAGGAGCCACAGAGTTGCTGGGATTGAAGGGAAAGGGGGAGGTGAGTGCATGGATGGAGGTCACAGAATCATGGAGTTGTTGAGGCTGGAAAAGCCTGCCAAGATCGAGTCCAACCACCAACTCAGCACTGCCAGATCCACCCCTAACCCATGTCCCCAAGTGCCACATCCAAATGTTTTTGAGCACTTTCAGGGATTGTGACTCCACCACCTCCCTGACCACCCTTTTCATGAGGAAATTTTCTCAATATCCTATCTAAACCTCCCCAGGCACAGCCTGGGGCCATTTCCTCTAATTCTGTCCCTTGTTTCCTGGGAGCAGAGCCTGATTCCTGCCACATGCACCCTCCTGTCAGGGAGTTGTGGAGAGCCAGAAGGTCTCCCCTGAGCCCCCTTTTCTCCAGGCTGAACCCCCCAGTTCCCTCAGCTGCTCCTGGTGCTCCAGACCCTTCCCCAGCTCTGTTCCCATCTCTGGACTCAGTGATGGGCCATGGCTGAAGGATCAACTGGTACCACCCTGCCCACACCTGCCATGGCCATCCAAGACCCAGGTCCTCCTTTCAAGGAACATCTCAAGTTTCATAAGGAACACTGAGTCCAGTTCCAGCTCTGGCCCCAAGTCCTCCTCCCCAAGGGACCTTAAACACAACCAAACGACCACAGCCCAGGTTTTAGGACTCAAGGAGGTGGCCCTGGAATTCAACACTGGGATCCAGCAGCAGGATTTGACACCAAGATCTGATACCAGGACGCCACACCAAAATCTGGCAATGTGAGCCAGCACCAGGAACCAGCAACCAGACCCAGGATTTGGATTTGGTAGCAGAGTCCAGCAATGGGATCCTGCACTGAAGTCTGGCACAGGGATCCACAGCTGGACATTCTTTCCATCCCTGATCCAGAACTGGGATCTGGATCCACCCTGAACCAACACAGTCTCAAAGGGTGGGACTGAGACTCCCTTGGATTCCTGGGATCCCCTGGGACTCCCAGATTCCTGTATCCCCAGTCACACCCCCCACTCCCCCAGTATTCCCGCTGTGATTACCGCAATGTATTGGAAGCCCATTCCCACGATGAAGTTGGAGGTCCAGTTGGAGAGCCCAGCCACGGCGAAAGCAGCGGGACGGGGGCCTTGGCTGAACAGCTCTGCCACGATGAACCACGGGATGGGGCCTGGGCCGATCTCAAAGAAGGCCACGAACCCAAAGATGGCCACAATGCTGAGGTAGGACATCCAGGGCATTTGGTCCTAGGCCAAGGGAGAGGGAGAAGGTCAGTGCAGTGAAGGGAACACAGCACCTGGACACCTCAGCTGGTGCTGGCAGAGGAGCCATGAGCTGGAAACTGGAATTCTGGGAGCTCAGGAGAGATGTGACAGTGGGGACCAAGTGCTCAGCCATCACCTCAAGGAGGAACAAGTCATTCCTCCACTCCAACCCTCCCTCCTCAACCTCCTCCTCCTCCCAGCCTCCCCAGCACTCACCAGCAGCGTGAGGGCGATGGTCATGAGAATGGCACATCCAGCCATCCCCGCCAGCCCAATGAGGTGCAGCGTCCTGCGCCCGGCTCGCTCCACCACGAACAGCTGTGGGATGGATATGGTCCGTCAGCACCTCTTCAGCTTGCAGGAAAGACCCATTCTCCCACCTTCCCTGGAGAGACCCTGGGGGGCCCCAAAACTCACTGAGACCACGGTGAAGGCTGTGTTCACCACGCCAGAGCCAATGGTGGCGTAGACAGGCTGCTCCACCCCCGACTTCTCAAAGATGCTGGTGGAGTAGTAGAAGACCTACAAAGGGCAGGGAGGTGCCACAAGTCAGGTCCTGGAGCTCTGGGTGAACCAAGCCGACCCCTGGCATTCAGATCCCACCCAGACTCACCGCGTTGATCCCTGAAAGCTGCTGGGAGAGCTGCAGGACAATGGCAATGAGGATGGGCTGGCGGTACATGGGTGAGCGGAACAGCTCCATGATGGTGACCTTCTTCTCCCTCATCATCTGCCGGCTCTCCTCCTTCATCTCCTGCAGGTCACTGCTCACATCCGTTGTGCCCCGCAGCTTCTTGAGGACTGAGAGGGATAGGTGGGGTCAGGAGATACTGAGGACCCTCCGGAGCACCAGGATGGGCCCTGCAGAGGAGTCACTCACCACTCTTGGCTTTGTTCTCCTCGTTGCGGTTGATGAGCAGGAACCGGGGGCTCTCGGGGGCAAAGGGCAGAATAATGCACTGCAGCAGGGCAGGAACGAAGATGAAGCCCAGCAGCAGTGGCCAGAGAGAGTCGTTTCCCATGATCAAGTCCAAACCAAACACCTGAGGAGGAGAAGAGGGATTGAGCCACCTATCCCAGCTGGAAAAGTCCTGGTTGGACACAACTCTGCAACTCATGGTGCACTCCAAGCTGGGACATCCATTGGAGGGACTTCTTTGCTGCTTCCAGGTGGCCAACAGATGTCAACATCCTGATGCTGCCCATCCCAAACCTTCAGATCCCACAGCAACCCTGCTCCTGCTGAGCTCCAGTTCCACCCCTCCCACCCCAGCTCCACTTGAAAGGCTGTGCAGATCCACAGCACCTCATCCCTGCAGGCCCTGATGAGTGTCAGGATCAAAAAAAGGGGGAACCCCCCCAAAACATTCTCCAGTGCTCACCTGTGCAATGAGGATGCCCAGGACGATGCCAAGCTGGTGGAAGGTCCCCAAGGCCCCCCGCAGGGCAGTGGGGGACACCTCACCCACGTACATGGGCACAAAACCCGTGGTGAGGCCAGAGTAGAGGCCGATGATGAAGCGGCCAAGGATGAGCATCTCAAAGGAAAAAGCCATCTTGGAGAAGCCCATGAGGACAGCTGACACAAAGGCGAGGATGTTGGACATCAGCATGGAATTGCGTCTGGAGAGGGATGGAGGAGAGAGGTGAGGAACACCAGGAGAACCCCAACATCTGTCCTTGGCAGTCCTGGAACGCCAGGGTGGGGTGAGGCAGCACAACCTCCCCACTGAGTGATCCACCAGGGATCCAGCAGGCTCAGAGCTCACCTTCCAAAGCGATTGACAAAGAGACCCACAGAGAAAGAGCCAATCATGCCCCCGACAGAGAAGATGGCAACAGAGAGGGACCAGAGCGTGGTAAGGGTGGCGGGGCTGATGGGCTCCTGGTATCGGTACAGCCACGTGCGGTTGTAGAAATCCTCAATCACCTGGAACACAAGGAGAGAAACCAAACCACGTGTCAAGCCCGCCCCCACTTCAGCCATGCCACCAGAGGGACGAGTCCCCGCAGCCACTGCAGCTCACAAGACAATGCGTCACCGTCACCGGAGCCGCCGGTCGAGGCTCGACTCCAGCCCAAGGGAGGGAACCTGCTGGGATACGTGGGGGAAATGCAGCCGGACGGGTTCTGGGCTAGCCCTGCCTGGAGAGGGAGAGACTGCGCTGCCAAAACTCGCCGGGCGGGCACGGGGAGGTCACGCTGCTCCCCAGGGCAGGGCAGGAGCCAGAGATGTGCCAGCCCCGCAGAGGAAGGAAAGGAACACAGGGCAGTTCCCAACCCCTTGGATACTCCTGGAGTTGGATTTCCAGGTTTTTTCCCCCCACGAATTCTGTAACGCACAATCTCTGCCATGGTTCTGCAGGACTGTGATGCCAACACCTGACACAGGCCTTGGTTTGAAACACAAAGAACAGCCTGGTTTGTGAATTTTAGGTGGTTTTATATAAATTTTGGTTCTTTTTATATAAATTTGGTATATTTTTATACACAAAATGGATACACATATGCAAAATATATACATTTATATACATTTTATATACTTTTAATTTATTTTTAAAGCCAGCCCATCACTGGTAGCTTTACCAAGTTCCTGTCCTTGCCCATGGCTGGGAAATGGCCTAAATGACCCTCCAAAGGTCCCTTCCAACCCAAATCCTTCATAATACCATGATTTAAGGGTCACTCATCCCTAAACCACCATAGCAAAGGGCTCCATAACACCCCACCAACCCAAGTTGGAAGGAGCAGAAATTACAGAGATTCCCTGCTCTGCTGGGCCTCAGGTGGCTCCAAGATTCTGCTGCTCTGAAGGGTTTCACTCCCATTCACTGTTTACACCATTGTGCTTCACTTCCCACTTTTCCCATCAATCCAAGCCCAAACAGGAGCCCTGGCAGGGGCAGCACAAGAAAGTCACACTGCATTGGATACAAGTCCCAGTAGTATTATTTTTCTGAGTTGTTCCTCCTCCAAAGGAAAAAAAAAAAATTAGAATTGCCATATTTAAGTGATTTTGTGTCCTTCTGTTTCTCCTGGAGGTTTGGATGCTTTTCCCCCTTTTCCCAATATCCCCAAAATAAATAATTGATTGGATTGTTGGAAAAGTCTGGGCTGGCTCAGGCTCTCAGTAGAGTCTGAAAATAACACCCCCTCCTGCCCCCTTCCTCCTGAAAAAAGGGATGCTTTGAAGAATCCAACATTTTTTGTGGGAGAGGAGGGGATGAAAAATGGGTTTAAAGGCAGAAGGGTGAAAAAAAAAAAATCAGTTTCCTCAAAACTGGGGCTTTTCCCCCCTTTTTAGCTGAGCGTTGTGATGCATCCCCATCCTGCAGTTCCCAATACCAGTGCATCCCAATCCTGTGCTTGGATGCACCTCAATGCATCCCCATGCCACTTCTGCATCCCTGTGCATCCTCATCCCAACCCTTCACTCCAGTTTATCCCCATGCATCCCCATCCTGTGCCCCAATGCATCCTGAGGCATTCCTGTCCCAGTCCTGCACCTCCATGCATCCCCATCCTGCATCCCAGTCCTGTACCCCAGTTTATCCCAATGCACCCCCATTCCAAGTCCAAAGCATTCCAATCCTGCACAGTAATGTGTCCCCATCCTTAAAGCTGGGATGACCCCCTGTGTCCAGCACATCCTGCTGCCCAGGACAGCCCTCATCCCATCTGCCCTCATGCTTCCACAAGGAGCATCCCAAATCCTTCCACCCAACACAGGTGACTTGTCCTGCACCATGTGACTTGTCCTGGCCTGAGCCTCAAGGGATTCATCCTGAAAATCATGAGGAAAACTGTGGCAACACCCATCAGGAGGGTCTGGATTTGCTGGGGACTGCGGGCACGGGAGCTCAGTCCCACGGGAAGCTCACAGCTGATCCCTGCCCATGTCACCCAGAGCAGCCAGCTGGGAGAGGATGGAGAGAAATCCTTCAGTCCAGGGAAACAAAGCTCCTCCTGGGATGGGCTCCGACCAGAGTGGTGATCACAGCATTCCTGCTTCCCATGGTGCCAGAGCTTGGGAAAATGAGGGCAGATGCCAGGGAGCAGTTCTTCAGTGCAATCCCAGGGATTTCCCAGCTCAAACACTGCTCCATTGCCTGTCTCCCAAGCAGGGTGCTTAGGGCCACCCAAGAATGAACATCCCCAATGTCAGACCAGTCCATGTGAAGGCAAGGAGGCATCAGGGTAATTTAGGAGGTTGATGCCTTCAGCAGCACCCTGCAGGTTCTGGGTGGCAGCTGCAGCCTCCAGCCACGGGAATTGAATCACAGGATTCAATACCAAATAATGCAACACCTCGAACAAATTCCTGGTTTTTTTCCTCTTCCCACACTGATGCGGCCTGGGGAGTTTTTCCATGGGGTCTTCTCTCCCATGAGTTTTCCCAATGCTTGAGGCAACATTCCAGAGCCACTCACTGGGATGGGATGAAACTCTGGCTGCTGGATCCTACCCTGGTGGGTTGAATTCTTTGGGGTGGTGACACCTGGGGACGGCTCCGCTCCCGCCAGAGCCCAGGCTGTCCCTCCACACCGTATCCCAGCACAAGAGCTGTGCCCAGGGAACACTGCAAGTACCACACGGGAATTCTGAGCTAATTTTCCAAGTCTTTAACACCTCAAACAGACACCAAATTTGGGAAAAGTCATGTGGCCATATTCCATGGCCCACCGGTACCTACCCGCAGCTGGAGGGTCCTGGCATTACATTAGGGGAGGAGCCAATACCTCCTTCGCTCCATTCCCCTTACAGCACTTCCCAGCCAACCCCCTCTCCTCCCGGGATGTTGTGCCGGGATGCAAAACTCCGAGGTAGAGCTCTCTGTCGAAGCAGCCACTCGGGATGACTCAAACTTTAATTAAACTCCCAGACCTTCACTAAGAGCCGAGGTTAAAAGTTCCACCAGCCACACCCAGAGAGCATCCTGCAGGCACTGCTGGGATTTTTCCCAACAAAAACGCCAAGCAAGGAGGAAACAAATTCTCCTGGGAAGGCTGGAGCTAAATAACTCCCTCTCAAATCCCATTACAGCCCTAAGCTGCCTAGCGGGATGTACTATTTTAGCCAGGCTGGCAGTGGAGGCTGGTTTGTTTTCGGACACGGGGGGGTAGAATTTTGCGACAGAGGGCCTGGAATTTCCCTCGGGAGGTCTCTGGGAGCACTCACCTTCTGCGGGGCATTGATGACACCGGTATTGTATCCGAACTGGAGGGAGCCCAGCACCGCTCCTCCCACAGCCAGCATCAGGCGAGCCGTCATCTGCCGGAAAACATGGGAAAGGGGTTAAATCTGGGATCCCCGCAGCCCTGTCTCCCCCACCGGAGAGATCCCAGCGTGCTGCACAGGATGCTGGGAAGGCGGCGAGTACAAATATTCAGGAGAAAAGAGAAAACTCACTTTTTTTTTTGGCGCTAAGCAGGGAAAACAATTACAAAAATGTCATTTTGGGGGTTAAAAAAAACCCATAGTTGTGGGATTCCAGGAATTTTGGCCCTGGAGTGGGCCGGAGGTGTTATCAGGGTTCCAAGCGTCCCCTCAGAGGCTCCAGGTGACCATCGGGCTCCGGGCCAGCGCTGGCCGCTCCCGGGCTGCGGTGGAGCCTCCATGCACTCCCAGCCGAGGATGTGCCGGGAAGCCACCACTAACAAAGGTTTTCCATCGGAGTCTAATTAAGAGTCGCTGAGCAAAATCCTAGTTAGTTGGCAAAGCCTTCCCAGGCCTCCTTCTCCTCCTGGCCTGAGCCAGAGCAACAATCAGAGCCTTGTTCGGGAGCAGGGTCAGGGCAGGCCAACGCTTGGGCCACCTTCGTTAGCGGCCCAATTATCCCAAGCAGGAGATTTTCCCGGCACTAGAACCAGGATCCGACATTCCCACTTAATCAGCTTTGGGATGAGCCACGTGAAATTTATAAACCCCTTAATTTGGGGGGGGGGGGGGGGGGGGAAGGGGGGTGGTCCTCCCTGAGTACCAACATGTCACCCCCAAGGATGCTTCCATGGGGTCCTGGATTAATATTCCCAAGGGATCAATGTCTCAGATCCCATCTAAATGAGGAGGGGTGACTCCAATTTCCCCCCGCAAAGGATATTTTTTTATATTTAAGAACCATTTTCCTCTTTCTTTTAATAAATAATGGAATTAATGCTGCCCCCGACCTTGCCACTCCAGCCACCACCTCCCTCTGTGTGAAAGTTCCCAGAGAAAAAGCAGAGGGAATGAAGCCAGGCCCATTAATGAAGCTCATTAATTAGGCTTGGCCCCAACACAACTAATCAGGGAGGTTTTGGCACTTGGATTTGATCAGTGCTTCAGAATAAATCCATCCCGAGGAGAAAATGCCATGTTTGGGAGGGCATGAATGGGCTGGGAAGTTGGTGGTATCCCAAAAAAACACAGAAAAAGCCCCAGAAACCCCACAATTCTAATTGTGACCTTATCCAACCCCCAAAAACCTAGGATGGGAATGCTGAAAGCACCTGTTGCTTGGGGAAACCTTATTAAAAAATGAGGGATTTTGGGGATTTGAGTGGGTTGGGGGAGAAACTGGGAGGTTTGGGGGAGGTGCGGTGATTTTCCTTTGCTTTTCAGGGATCACCTTGATTTGTTTGGGTCCTGATTTAGCCTTTTCCTGGCTAAAGGGCACCTGCCAGGCGCTCCCCTAGGTAGGGCAAGCACAGGTGAGTCATGGCTGCAGGGATGGGGATTCGGCAGCCAGATGAACTTTGCTCCAGGAAGGTGAGAGGTAACAACACCTTGATGCTCCCACACCAGCCACTACCCAAAAAAAAAAAAAAATTAAATTCATTTTTCCATTTTAACATTTAGAAAAAGGGATCTTTTCATGGCTACTAAAAAAAAAAAAAAAAGGATTTTTGGGTTAAATTCCAAAACAAAACCCTTGTATTTTGACTAAAATCCAGCAGTTTGAAGAGATGAAAGAGTAAAACTGGCAGGAAAATTGCTTTTTGGAGGCTCTTCCCGAGTAGGGTCAGGGTGAGTCAGCTCCTCCCGCTCCCTTCCCAGTTCCAAACACACTGCCCGGCTCCGATCCGGGAGCCTTTCAGCTTGAACGTCGCCATTAAAGGCAAGTTTTGGGGAAAAAAAATAATTAAATAAATGAAAAAGTCGTCGATTTTTAAGGGCAGCTTTGCCCAGGCAGCTCCTGCCAACCCCACATGGGGCTGTGGGGAGATTTTTTAACTCCTTGCAGGAAAAAAAGCTTTATCAGGAATTTTGGGACAAATTTACTCTTCTTTCCATAAAATAAATTTATTTAAGCCCAACTAGACCCCAAACTCCTGGCTTTATCCCTAATAATTCCTCTATATTATAGGAAAGCCAGAATTTTAATAAATTTGTAGTATTTGTTTTCTTCTTAGCTGCTTCCTGCTTCCTCCCCAGCTCCAACACGGAAGCCAGGACTCTCCGAGGAGGATCGGGGTGGGGGGGGTGACAGGGCCCCCCAAACCCGCTGCCTTGGGCTTTACAACTCTATTTTTAACCCCTTTTTTTTTTATCCTCCAGCCTAGAAGGACTTTGAGATACAGCCCACCTCATGGATCAAGGGAATCAATAATCCCTTTAAAAGCAAAATAATAATAATAATATTGAAATATTAATACACAGATATTAAAAGAGTGGTCCAGCAGGGAATTCCAACTTATTTCACTCCAGCACGGAGGATTTTGGGATGCTGCTGCCTCATGGAAAAAGGGAATTCATAATTCCTTCAAAACAGTAATAACAAAAAGTGCCCCAGAAGGGAATGTCAACTTTTTTTTGACTCCAGTGCAGAAGGATTTGGGCAATTTTGGGATGCTGATTGTTTCATGGATCAAGTGAATTAGTAATTTCTTTAAAAGCAAATTAGCAACAACATGGGGGGGAAAAAAAAGGTCCTAGGAGGATATCCCATATTTTTTACTCCAGCATGGAGAATTTTGGGATGCTGCTGCCTCATGAAACACAGAAATTACTTGTTCCTTTAAAATAATATTTTTTTTAAAAGTCTTAGGAGGGAATTCAAATTCTTTTTTCACTCTGTCATGGAGGATTTTGGGATGCTATCTGTCCCATGGAGCAAGAAAAAATAATAATTCCTTAAAAATCGAAATAATAGTTTAAAAAAGGGGGTCCCACAAGGGAATTTTGGGGAAATCCACATGACAAAGACACCATTAAAATGATCCATGAGGATTTAAGGAGCAGCCCAGAGGCTGCTCCCGAGTGCTCCCAACTGGAGGTGGAAGAGGGGATGTGGGGAGTGGGTGCAGCCCCTTGCACACTCATTTGCACATTCCTGGGAGCAAGGGCACACGGACAACACCGCTGCAGCTGCCTCCCAACACGGGAAAAGCTCGCATCCCCACCGAGGGAAAACCGGGAAAAATCCACTCCAAACCCACAGGAGGGGACTTAAAACCAGAGAATTTGGGGGGCACACCGGCACTGTAGGGACTGGGTGGGATTTGGGCTGTGGGAGAGAACCGGTGGGATGGGAAGAAGCATCGGAGTGGTGGAATTTGATTTTTTATTTATTTTTCTTCCCTACTTAAAGGTCATCCAGGGACGGCGACACGATCCCGGCGAGTTTTGCAACTGCGACAAGCATGGGAGACGTTTTTGCATGGAATGAGCCGGAAAAAACACACGGAATGTGCAAAAAAAACCCCGTATCCTGGGTTAATAATATTAATCCATACGTTTAAAGGGGGTTGGAGAGGGGAGTTAGTCCCCCACCTCCCAACCGTCAGCTGCTTCCATGAAAAATCCGCTTTTTTTCCATGCAAAACACACTCTGGATGGAAGCGTCGCCCATCAGCGCTCGGGAAATCAGCCCTGCAATTAATTACCTTTACAAAAATTAATCATTTCTAACCCAAATCCATTCAAGGCGGGGAGTTACTGAGTTGGAAAAGCAGCGGGAACGCAACTCCGGCTCCATTCGGGAAGCCGGGAGTTAAAGTGCGTCGGATTTGGGTATGAGACCAAATTTGTGTTTAATTCCTGCCCCCATCACCGCGCTGCCGGCCGGCACGTTCCCGGCTCCCACCCCCAATCCCACCACTCATCCTGGAAAACAAACGCTGCGGGCGAGCCGGCTCAGAATAAAATCATAAAAGAATAGAAGACACGTATATAGAGATAGATATAGATCCATTAGATTTAAGAAAATTGTGTATTTCATGTTTCAAAGAGGCGGGGAAGGGGGGTGAAATACCAAGGGGGATCGTTCCCGTCACATCTTTAATTAGGATAAAATCACGATTTGGGGGGGTTATTACACTTCGTGCCACCACGCAGCCAATTTCCAAACATATGCCCCCTATCCCTCACCCCCCAAAAAACCACTTGGATTTATCCCAACCGTTCCCAGATGGGAATATTTGGGAGGACGGGAATGTTTTGGTGGCTGGGATGAAGCAAATGGGGGTTGATAACAGTGACCTGCCGGAATTAACCACCAGGATCGCTTTGGGCTTTTACCCCCCAAATTAATCATAAATAATTTAATTAGGGACGGGGAGGGTGTTGGGGGATCCCGGCCGCTGCCGGGCAAGCTCAGAGCATTTAATAACTCACAGTTTGGGATAAATTAATCGGAATTGGGTCAGGAGCTCCAGGCAGGATGTGCCCGGCTGAACCCCAACACTGCGGGGATCCGGAGGGTCCCGGCGGGGTCATCCCAACCTCGCACCCCCCAAAAACCACCTCGGCCCTTGCCGGGCTCCGGGGCCACTTCCCCCCGCTTCCCCGAAACAGGGTCAAAAGGGACAGTTTTGGGTCGGTCCCACGCGGTTCCGCATTTCGGGGGAAAGGGAGAGCCCAAAAGGGGCTGCCGAGCGCGGTGCGAGGCGCTGAGTCGGCATCAGCCGCTCTTCGGGGAGGGCTGCACTCGCGTTTAGGGTAAAAAAATAAGGCAAAAAGGTGTTCGCGGCTGGCGGCGGCGGCCGCGCGCGTGCGGGGGCGGCCCGGGGGTTGCGTAACGCGGGGCGGGGGCGCGGGCTCACCTTGCTGCCGGTGTCCATGGCGGGGCCGGGGCCGGCGCGGCGGGGCCGTGCGGGCGGGCGGGCAGGCGGCGGGGCCGGGGCGCTGCGCGAGGCGCGGGGCGCGGAGCGGAGCTGGGCGGAGGCGCGGCCGCCGCCCGGGCATTGGAGCCGCTTAAGAGCGCGGGCGGGGGCGGCGCGAGGCGGCGGCGCCCATTGGGCGGTGTCGGGCGGGGGCGGGGCCGGCCGGGGGCGGGGCGGGGCGGAGGGGCCGTCAATGGGGGCGTGGGAGGGGGCGCGCGGGGGGCGGCGGCGCGTGCGGGGCTGCACGTGGGCGGCGGGGGAGGGGCCGGGGCAGGAGCGGGCGCGGGAGCGGGGCCGGGGGGGAGAGTGCGAGTGTGTGTGTGTGTGTGTGATTGTCTGTGTGTGATTGTGTGTGTGTGTGCGTGTGTATGTGTGTATGTGTGTGATTGTCTCTGTGTGTGTGTGTGATTGTCTGTGTGTGATTTTGTGTGTGTGTGCATGTGATTGTCTGTGTCTCTGTGTGTGTGTGATTGTGTGTGTGTGTGATTGTGTGTGTGTGTGCATGTGTGTGTGATTGTCTCTGTGTGTGTGTGTGATTGTGTGTGATTTTGTGTGTGTGTGTGTGATTGTGTGTGATTGTGTGTGTGTTTGTGTCTGTGTGTGTGTGTTTGTGTGTGTTTCTGTGTGTGTGTGTGCGTGTGATTGTGTGTGTGTGATTGTCTGGGTGTGTGTGTGACTGTGTGTGTATGTGACTCTGTGTGTATGTGATTGTGTGTATGTGTGACTGTGTGTCTGTCTGTGTGTGTGACTCTGTGTGTGTGACTCTGTGTGTCTGTGTGTGTGTGTGCATGTGTGTGTGTGTGACTGTGTGTGCGTGACACTATGTGTGTGTGTGTGACACTGTGTATGTGTGTGTGCATGTGTGTGTGTGACTGTGTGTGTATGTGACTCTGTGTGTGTATGTGTGATTGTGTGTGTGTGACTGTGTGTGTATGTGACTCTGTGTGTGTATGTGTGATTGTGTGTGTGACTGTGTGTATGTGACTGTGTGTGTGTGTGCGCGTGTGATTGTCTCTGTGTGTGTGTGATTGTGTGTGTGACTCTGTGTGTCTGTGTGTGTGACTCTGTGTGTGTGTGACTCTGTGTGACTGTGTCTGTGTGTGTGTGATTGTGTGATTGTGTGTGTGACTCTGTGTGTGTGTGTGACTGTGTGTGAGACTGTATGTGTGTGTGATTGTGTGTGTGTCTGTGTGTGTGTGACTGTGTGTGTCTGTCTGTCTGACCCTGTGTGTGTGTGTGATTGTGTGTGTGTGACTCTGTGTGTGTGTGACTGTGTGTCTGTGTGTGTGATTGTGCGTGTGTGTGTGCGTGTTTGTGTGTGTGTGTGACCATGTGTGTGTGATTGTGTGACTGTGTGTGTGTGACTGTGTGTGTGTCTGTGTGACTCTGTGTGTGTGTGTGTGACTGTGTCTGTGTGTGTGTGTGTGACTGTGTGTGTGTGTGTGTCTGTGTGGTTTGTGTGTGTGTGTGTGTGTGTGCGTGACTCTGTGTGTGTGACTCTGTGTGTGTCTGTGTGTGACTGTGTGCATGTGTGTGTGATTGTGATTGTGTGTGTGTGCGCATGTGACTGTGTATGTGCATCTGTGTGTGTGTGACTGTGTGTCACTGTGTGTGACTGTGTGTGTGATTGTGTCTGTGTGTGTGCATGTGACTGTGTGTGACTCTGTGCATGTGTCTGTGACTCTGTGCGTGTGTCTGTGTGACTGTGTGTGTCTGTGTGTGTGACTCTGTGTGTCTGTGTGTGTGACTGTGTGTGACTGTGCGTGTGTCTGTGTGTGTCTCTGTGTCTGTGTATGTGACTGTGTGTGACTGTGTGTGACTGTGTGTGTCTCTGTGTGTGTCTGTGTCCATGTGCGCATCTCTGTGTGTCACTGTGTCATTGTGTCCACGTGTGTTTGTGTGTCTGTGTGTGCACGTGTGCATGCCTGTGTGTGTTTGTGTCACTGTGTACAGATGTGTGAGTGTGTAAATACACATGTGTACGCTAGCACATGTGGGCAGTGGTGGGTGTGTGTCACTGTGTTTACGTGTGGGTGAGTGTGTGTGTAGAGTGCACATGTGTGTGTGTGAGAGTGTGCAGGTGAGTGTCACTGTGTGCATGTGTGTGTGACTGTGTGTTAGTGTGGGGGAGGAGTGTGTGAGTTTGTGTGTGTGTGAGTGGGAAGGTGTGTGTGCCGCTGTACACGTGTGTATGTGTGTGTGTAAACATGCCCATGAGTGCATGGGGCTGCGCGTGTGGCTGGTGTGGGAAGGTGTCACAGTGCATGTGCGTGTGTGTGAGCGCGTGTGAGTGCAGGGTGTGCTGTGTGTGTGTGTGCACATATCTGTGTGTGTGAGCTGCATTTGTGTCAATGTCCATGGGTGTGACTGTGTGTGCACAAGTGCGAGCATGAGTGGCATGTGTGTGCACGTTTGTGTTCACATGTGAGTGTGCAAGGGTGTGCGCACTTGAGTGTACCAGGGGATGTGTGGCTGTACGTGTGTGTGCACACGTCAGTGTGCCAGGGTGCGCACTCCTGTCCATGTGTGTGTGTGTGTGCAAGGGTGTGCGCTCCTGTACCTGTGTGTGAGTGTGCAAGGGGCTCCTGTACATGTGTGTGTGTAAGGGTTCACACACCTGCACGTGTGTGAGTGTGCAGTGTGTGTGTCTGTGTGCACACGAGTGTGCAAGGGGTGCATGGCTGTACACGTGTGCACAACTGAGTGCACACCTGCATGTGCCCGGCTTTGCCACCCCTACCCCAAAACTCCCCTTTCCCCCCCCAAAATTTGTAATAAAAAAGCATTAAAAATCACTACAATCCTAAAAAGCGGATGGATAATGGAATTCCCCTTGTTGTTCTTGTTTTAAAAACCCAAAATAAATAAAATGCACAAAATATACACAAATATTGAAAAAAAACCCACCCCAAAAGCACAAGAAATTATTGTGCAATAATTGCACCACAAACAGTAAAAAGAGAGGGGAAATGGAAAAAAAAAGAAAAAAGTTGACTAAAAGTTGCACAGAAATTGAAGAAAAAGGGGGGGAAAAAACCCAAATAGGAAAGGAAAAATAAAGCACAGAAATGTACAAAAATTTAAAAGCCTGGCAAAAGAAAAAAAAATGCAAATATTGCACAGAAAAAAAATCTTAAAAAAAAAACAAAAACAAAAACAAAAAAAAAAAGAAAAACCAGCAGAAATTGTGCACCAAAATGCACAAAAATTTAAAGAGTAAAAAAAGGGGGGGAAATGCAAAGGAAAGACATCAAAAGAGCAAATCCCAAAAGCACTAAAAAGACAAAAGCAGAAATTGCACCAAAACCCAGAAAAACTAATATAAATATTAATTTTCTTTCCTAAATCTGCCCGATTTTGCCCCAAATTTGGCCATCCCAGGCAATTCCTCAGCTGTAAACTCCACTAAATATCCATTGGCTCCATCCCAGACCCTTTTCCCCCTTTTTGCCCATCCCAAGGGATCCGCGTTGGGGTTTTGCCGACTCGGCATTCCCGGCGGGACCCCTCCCCGGCGCCGCGGGAATGCTGATGGAGGGAAACGGCCGGAGCGGGATAATCCCGGCGGGGCCGAGGGGCTGGAGGGGATTTAGGGGGATTTACTCCGGGGAAAAGGGTTAAAACAACACCGGGGGGGGGGGGGGGGGGAGGCCGGAGGCCACCGGGATGGGCTCGGCCATTCCAAGGGACGCGGTTTTGCTGGGGATCGAGGCCACAAGGGTGGGCTCAGGGAGGCGACCTCCATCTGCGACAGGTCACAGGTGGATCAGCCTCTCCATGGGACTGGAGCTCTGGGGGAGACCCGAGGCCACAGAGGTGGGCTCAGGGAGTCCAGTGGTGCGGGAGGGCAGGGACAAAGGGATGGGACCAGCCTCTCCATGGATCCGGGTTGTGTGGAGGACAGGGACAAAGGGATGGGACCAGCCTCTCCATGGATCCGGGTTGTGTGGAGGACAGGGACAAAGGGACGGGCTCAGCTTCCCCATCCTCGCTCCCTTCCCCACCACAGATTTCGGCTTTGACGCCCCCAGCACAATTCCCCCCACCCCAGGGATGTCTCCTGCAAACTCTCATTCCCAGCAGATAAGGAAATCCGGGCTCGCGATCCCTTCGATCCCTTCCTTGCACCGCATCACTCATGACGAGCTTGTTATCTCACAGCCCCTCCCATCCCGGCCCAGACCCACCCTCAGGAGCATCAGGGACACGCAAGTCCTGGTGACACATGGGATTTGGGGAGGGGATTTGGACACGGCTCCCATTTTTTCAGGCGAAGTCCAGGCTGGAATCATCTTTCCAGGGATGTTTTTTGGGGTAATAAAGCTGGTGTCACAAGATGGATAATGGGAGAGAATTTGGCTTTGCTGGGACTTGATGCCATACACCAAAAGTCCTGGATTATGCCTTAAAACATAGGGAAACCTAAGAATTTGAAGCCCAGTGCTGAGCATCCTTGGGATGGAGTTAATCCACTCCAGAGGGGAATTTATTTCAATATTCCTAGTGTCCTCCAACATGTTTGAGCCTCAAGAAGCTTTAAAGTATTTCCCTGAGCCAAAAAGTTAGGTTTTATCCTTTTAAAGTACAGCCAAAAATCCCCAAAAATGAGATTTCCAGAGCTCCACCATCCCAATTCCTCCAAATCCCAAAAAAATCACAGAAAAAATATGCAGGAGTTCAGAATTCAGGTACAACAACCCCAGCCCCAACAGCTGGACTAGCTGCCAACATCTGCCCGGCACCACACCCCGGTGATCCCGCCAGCATTCCATGAATTGGGTCAATCCAGTGTTTTTCCTGGCGTGAGGCTCTTTGAAGTTGTGGGTTGAATCGGGGTCGGGTCACCTGGAAAACCTCTGCCCAGGTGACGAAACCGGGGATAAAGTCCATCCGGAAATGGATTTGTCATAAAATTGGGTTGGGTAATGACAACACAACTTCCACAGGGATTTCAGCCTTACTTAGAATGCCCTGCCTTGGCTTTTCCATTGGGATTTTGAGCTGCTCCCACAGAGATTTTCGGCTCCTTATCTGGGGGATGCTCCTGGGGCCTCCTGGTCCAGCTCTAGGGATGCGACGGAGCTCCTGAATATCCTTAATATTTGGATTTAACAGCTGGATCTCCTTGGATTTCACTTTTTATCCTTAAACCTGGATTAGTTAAACCCCAGGATTAGCAAAACTGGGATTAAAGTGCATTAAACCCTCCAGTCCTTGGGTTAGAGTGGAATGAAGAAAGGTTCTGTGTCTGAAAAAGTAGGAACACTGATCCAAATAAAATCAATTATTAAAATTTAATGCATCCCAATTAATAAATAAAAAGTTTTCCAGCCCAGGCAGCAACTTCCTTGTCCTAAACTGACCTGGTTTTGTTGGCTTTTCACTCCACAAACACAGCAAAGATGGGAAAATAAAGGGAAATTCTGGTTTATCCGTGAAAATGGGAAAATTAACCCCCAGTTCTGCCTCTTCTGAAGGTAGGTTTTCCATTTCATCCCTTATTTTGCATTTTTAGGGCGCCATGAATGGATGAAAACATGGGGAGAAAAGAGGTCGGGGCTAAAAATAACCGGGTGAGTCACGGCCAGCACCAGGAGCGTTGTGCCGATGGAGCCAGAGCTGAAACCCATGGGGAGAGGGTTTCCATTTTCCCTTTGACTCCGCATGTTCATGCATGAGGATTCCTAGTCCTTCTCCAAGAAGAAAGGAAAAGGAGGATATATGGATATTTATATATATTTTTATATATATATGTATGTGTGTGTGTCTATAAATGTATATTTAATCCTGCTTTTCTCATTCCATTAAACCCCTCTGGATTTTCCAAGAATCCCTAAAACAGCCAAAACAGCAGAAAAAGGGGATTTCCCCCCCTCTTCCATAATATTATGATGAATTAATTCCCATTTGCCTATGATTTTTCCCCTTGGGGAGCTATTTCTGGAGTCAAAGGCTGTTAATGACAATAATTAATCATTAATGATAATAAGTGGATAATGGCCACTCCTGTGGGATGTTCCCTTTATTGTCTAATTTTTGGATTAATTCTTTGATTTTATTTCATCCCATTGCCGTGATGTGGAGATTGCCATGGGGGATTTTTTTTGGGAGAGTTGCTGAGGTTTTAGGGCTCAGTCACCAGGATTTTCTCCACCTGGGGAGGAAAAGGTTGGAACATGGAGGAAAAAAAAGGTGGGATAGGGAGGGAAAATGAGATGGATTACAAAGAAAAAGGGTAGAATAGGGAGAAAAACAGGAAGAACAGGGACAAAAAGGTGGAATAGGGAGAAGAGGTGAAACACGAATTTAAAAAAAAAATGGTGGAATGGAAGGAAAATAAGAGTGGAGTGAAAAAAATTAGTGGAATAGGGAGAACAAAGTGGAATAGGGAGAAAATGGGTGGAACAGAGTGAATAAAAGGTAGAATAGGGAGAAAACTCAGAGGACTGGAGATAAAAAAGGGTGGAACAGAATAAAAAAAAGATGGGACTGAGAAAAAAGGTTGGGTCAGAGAGAATAAAAGCGGAATAAGGAGGAGAAAAAAACTGTAATAGGGAGAAAATGGGCATAACAGGGTAAAAATAGGTTGGAAGACAGAGAAAAAAGGTGGGACACGGTGGGGAAAAGAGTGGATTAGTGAGAGAAAGGGCGGGGAAAGTCCGTTTTTCCGTGTCTGCCACTCCAGGCACATTCCCGAGGTCCCAGCCCTGGCCTGCGGTCCGAGCACTTGGGGCTTTGGGAGCAGGAATCCTGCAAGGGAGGGGACGGGAGCAGTACCAGAACCCCCAGTACCCCAAAGGAGCATCTTCCCCGCTCCAGCATCACCATCCCGGTGGGAATCCACCCACACCTGCTCGGATTTAGGAATTTTCCAGGTTTGGGGGGGATTTTAGAACAGCCGATTAGAGCATCCCACAGAGAAATCCAGTGTTTGCTCCCAGAGTGATGAATTTCTTTACAGGCAGATTTTGATCTTCCCATCCCATGTTCCCTGCCAGGCTTGGAAAACTCCTAAATCCTGATTTTTCACTCAAGATAGCCCAATTTGGCAAATGTAAGGCATCCTGACAACCCTGGAGCTGCTGGTATGGAGGGATCCTCCTTCTGCCCTTTGGCATCCCTGAAATGCTCGATCATCCATGAGGAGCCTGGAAAAGGGCTGGAGGAGGACTTTGAGGATAAATTTTACGGGATTTGGGGTCAGAGAGTTCATAAATGTTGGTTTTGCAGGTGGGAACCTTGTCGAGATATGAGCCAGGTGCTACCGGAGGGCACAGGGTGAGGTGCTCCATGCATCCCACTGCAGATGGAGAAGGAGATCCCATCTTTTGGGATGCTCCGTTTTCAATTAATTAATTTAATAATTATTTCCCTCTTCCTGCACAACGTACATTTCACCCCCTGGGCCCACCAACAGCATGTGGGTGCAGGTGGCTTTGGCATCCCAAGCAGAAAAACACTAGGAAGGGGAAGAAAAGCCCCAAAATTGTAATTTCTTCCGTTAAAAATCCCTGAGGCTCCAGACAAGATGGGCTTTGCCTCCCCATCCTTTACTGGACTGGGAACTGCCCAGTTTGAGCACTGGGAATGGGTCAGAGCAGGCTCCATGGGCAATTCCCGCCCTGCAGGAAGGAGGATTAATCCCCATTACCTAATTAACTGCCTGAATAATAATGAGTCAGGTATTTGTGTGTCATCAGCCCTTGGCTGCAGGGACATGTCGGAGACAGCGAACGCGGCTCAGCAAATCCAGGAACTAAAATTTCCTCCCTTCCCCATTTTCCCAGGGAGGGAGCAGCTCCACAGGGTGGGGCCAGGGGCTTCGTCCTCCCAGGACGCTGCAACTCAACTTTTTGGGAACATTGTCCTTCCAGGATGGTGCAGGAGGTTTATTTGGGGGATATCATAATTCCAGGAAAGTGAAATTAAAATTTTTTGGGATCATTATTCTCCCAGGCTGATATAACTTGATTTTTGGGGGATATCACTCTCCCAGGATGACTAGATTTTATTTTTGTGGGGCCTCCCATCCTCCCAGAATGATACAATTTGATTTTTTGAGGAATATCACCCTCCCAGTGTGACATAATTTAAATCTGGATGGGCAATATGAATTTTTAGGGAGCGTCACTCTCCCAGCATCAGGCAGTTTGAATTCTGAGGGGGTCATAACCCTCCCAGGACAACACAATTTGAAATTTTGGAGGGATAACACCCAGCCAGGCTTATAAAATTTGATTTAGGGAGGGCCATTATCCTCCCAGGATAATGCAATTCCGTTTTGCAGGGCATCACCCATCCAGGATAATGGAATTCTGATTTTAGGGGTTTATTACCATTCCAGGACCCTGCAAATTGATTTATGGGGGGGGGGGGGCATCAACCTCCCAGGGGGGTGAACTTTGATTTTTGGAGTGATATAGCCCAGCCAGGACAATGCAATGGGATTTCTGGGGGGGGTGGCAGGGGGCTATCACCCTCCCATGATGGGGAAAATTGATTTCGGGGGAGCATAGTGGATCCTCAGGACAATGCAATTCAATTTGGGGGCGGGATCATTATTCTCCCAGGACAATGCAAATGGACTTTTTGGAGGCTGCCGTCCTCCCAAGATGATGCAATTGGACATTTTGGGGAACATCCCCCTCCCAAGACAACACAATTCAGTTCAGGGGGGTTTATCATCATTCCAGGATGACGCAATTGGATTTTTTGGGAAGAGCACCCACCCAAGACAATGCAACTTGATTTTTGTCAGGTTGTCCCAACACCGTTCCACCTCCCACAGCTTCACCCGCCCTCTCCATAACCCCATTCCCCAAACTCATGATTCAGCAGCTCCCAAAAAACCCAGGAGGCAGATTACAAACTCCTTTCCAAGTGGGAGAAGAAGAAAAGCCACGCCGACGGCTTGCTTCCAAAAAATCCCCAAACCTCCCCAAAAATGCCTCTGTCAGCTCAGGGATTTATTGAAATACTTTTTTCTGCTTTATAAATAATCTGGAATAAAAGGTTGGATCGACATTATAATTATTATTGTTGTTGTTGGTTGTGTTTTTGCTGTTGTCAGCATCGACGGGAGAAACAACCCAGCGCTTACAACCCTTTCCTCATGGATTTTGGGAGATTCTCCCTATTTTGGGGGTGATACAAAGTTGTTGGATGAAAGCAATGGAAAATATTCCCAAAAACACTAGCCTGGGTGGATTTTCTGGCGGTGCTGGGTCACCATCCATCTGCTTCTCCCAATTAAAAGAATTAAGGGAAGGAAATTGGAAATGCGGCCCCCGCTGCCCCTCGTCGGGAGCAATTAAATCCCGCGGGTTAATGAGCAGGATTTAATTAGGAAAAGGGAAAGGCTCCACTCATTAGATGGAAGTGGAGACAGCAGAGTGGGGGGCTCAGACCCCCCAGAAATGTGGGATGATGGGGAGGGTGTGGCTGGAAAAGGGGGGATCAATGGTGTTTGCCATGAAATTCCCATATTTGGGGGTTTTCCCATCTGGATTTGGCCAGGGAGATGCCAAGAGCCTTTTTGTGCCATATCCAGGAATTTTGCAGGTTTAAGGATTTTAAACCCAAACCTGAGGCTCCAATGGGTCTGGAATTCACTGACGGCCAAACTGGCTCTGGTGTCTCCCCAGGTGGATTTTCCTTCCCCATTCCTGGTGATGTAAATGGGATGGGGGAGGGTAAAAGCCCTGAGGATGTGCCGAAGGGTGGCCGGCAGTGCCCAGCTCTATCCCAAATATCCCCCTGCACCCTGATCCCACGTCCTCCAATCCACCACGCACCTGTGTAAGCGTCTCCTGCCGTGTTCCCAAGCTTCCCGTCCCACACAATCCCGTGCAATCCCATGGGATTCCATGCAATCCCAGTGGAATCTAATGCAATCCCATGCAGTCCTATGGATTCACCTGATGAAATGCTGTGCAATCCCATTAATAATCCCATTCAGTCACCCCATGGAATCCCATGCAATCCCATGCAATCATCCCATGGAATGCCATTAAATACCATGCAAGCAACCCATGTAGTTCCCATACAATCACGGCAAGTAATCCCATTAAATAACCTGGAATCATCCCATGCAATTATCCCATACAATTCCCATGTAATCCATGCAATCCCATGAAAGATGATGAAATTGCATGCAATCATCCCATGAAATCCCATGTTATTCCTGTGCAATTCCCATACAGTCCCAAAATCCAGCCCCCACGGGCAGCAGCTCTGCTGCATCCAGCAGGAAGGGTGGGATGGAACCAGGGCAAAGCCCCCGGCATTGGTTTTTAGCACCAAATTCTTTGCATAAGAGGGAGATAGGAAAATGCTGGAAAAGTGCTTCCCAGCACGTCCTGGCATGCTGGGGAACCGGCCCAGCTGCAACCCTCCCAGTGGGATTGGGGGATGCCCAGAACATCCCATAAAGTCCGAAAACATCCCCCATTGGGGTTCCTTGGGTGTTTCAAGCCACAATTTTGGGAGTGAGGGGATTCAGCAACGCACACTGGGATGATGAGCAATGCCAGCAGGATGGATCCAAATTTTTGGGAATGTCAAAGCGAGGTCACCCCAGATCTTGCCGGGGCTTGCCCATTCCCACGCAGACACTTTGATCCCTCCTGCACTTTTCAGTCTCTGAAATTCCTGCGGCTTTTGAATTTCATTCTGTATTCCCCAACCTGGGATTTCAGGTGAATTTTTCCCTCTTTTCCACATTTCCTGGTTCATTGAGGGGGGTCAGCATTTTCGGGCTTCACCCCCATTTCCCATGGACCTCCCAAAAATGTGGGTCAACCAAAAAATTCTCCCTTCCCAAACCCAAGGTCAAATCCCAGCAACACCCTCCCAAAACCACTCCAGCCTGGAGCTGCTGGGACCTGCCCTGCTTGGCCACCAGAGCCCCAAAATTCGGGGGGTGGGGTCAGGTCAGGGCTTGTTGCCGCCTGCTGCAGGAGTCAAGGCCGGCTTAGGAGGCACTGCTCTGGATCCAAGCAAAAGCTGAGTCCAGGAAAGATCATGACATGGATGGACACCAGTTCCCAGCGGGAATGGGGGGTCCGTGGGGGATAAAGGAGATTGCTGGGTGAAGGACATCTCTGGGGAGAAAGACATCCATGGGGTGAAGAAAATGCACAGGGTGAAAGATGTCCATGGGGTGAAGGACATACATGGAAATGAAGGACGTCTCTGCAGTGAAGAACATCCATGGGGGGAATGAAGGACCTTCATGGGATGAAAAACATCCATGGGATGAAGGATATCTGTGGGATCCAGGACATCTGCAGAGTGGAGGACATCCATGGTGTCAAGGGCATCCGTGGGGTGAAGAACACCTGTGGAGTGAAGGAAGTTCAGGGAATGAAGAACATCTGCAGAGCAAAGGACCTCCATGGGGTGAAGGACAGTGTGGGGAATGAAGGACATTCCACGGAGGAGTGGAGGACATTCCATGGGGTGACGATGGGCTGATGTCCTGGAGCACCATTTGAGCAGGGTCCCACTGAGGGGTCCTGCACTGGGGACACCCGGGGGCAAGTCACTGTGAGGTGGGGTTGGATTTTGGGGTGAGGCCCCGGCCAGGGTCCAGCAGTGCTTCCAGGCTGTGAGAGCAGCAGCAGCAGGAGCAGTTCCTTCCTCATTCCATGCCCTTGCACATGGGCGGGGTGGGCGTGTGCCGGCCTGACGCGGGCGATGGGCACCGTCTTGCCCGGGAGCTGCCTCCTCCCTGCCTCCTCATCCCCTCTTTGCCCGTTTTTTGGGATGCTCCAGAGCTGGATGATGGAAAAAATCCCCTAGGTTTGGGGAGCAGCATCCAAGACCTTTTCCCAGGGTCAGGCTCCCTGGCAACAACCACTGGGCTGAGGTGTCTCCCAGCTCCCGTGTCTCCCCACATCCCCACATCCCACCTGCTCGCTCAGGAGCCGCATTTAGGGAATTTGTTCCCATAAAACCTCTCAAACTTTCCCAGCCCCCAAGCCGCAGGTGCTGGTGCCACTTGTGGCTGCTGGGAACTCATCCAGCTAGAGGCCCTTTTTTTGATGGACATACTTTGAAGTTTCCTTTCTACAAGACTGGGACAACCTAAGGATAATGGGAATGCTGTGGGCTCCAGTGGGAGTCGGGGATGGGAGCTGGCATTGCACGGCCTGGGTGCCCCCACAGTGCCTCGCACAGGGCTCTTCCACAGTCCCTTTGCACGCTCCCTGCTCACACTCCCTCCCTTTGCACGCCTGCTCCCTGTGCACACTGCACACAGGTGTTCCCCTTCCATGCTTGTTCCTTTAGGAATTTTGCTCCCCCGGAGCCCTGGTTCCCTTTGCACACTTGTTCCCATGTGTTTGTTCCAACATGCCCTTGCACACTTGTTCCCCTTCCACTCTCACTCCCTTCGCTTGTGCACTCCCCTTGCACACTCAGGCCCTCTGCAGCTTGGTGCCCTTCTAGGATTGTTCTCCTTGCACACTCACTCTCACACTTGCTCCCTGTGCACACTCACTTCCCTTGCTGGTTCGTTTCCTTCATACACGTTCTCCCCTTGCACACTCCCATGCCCTTCCACACTCCCATTCCCTTCCACACTCCCCATTCCCTTCCACACTCCCATTCCCTTCCACACTCCTCATTCCCTTGCCCCCTCCCTGCCTTGCATGCCTGCCATTCAGAAAGAGCCATGAGGCCAAATAAACCCAGGGAACGGTTTATTCCCTTTGCCCCTAGAATTCCCAACCCTTCCCCAAACGCAGGATCAGGGGGGTGCAGGCCTGGCCCCCCCTGGCCTGGAGCTGAGTTTTACCCCCACACTGCAGAATCCCAGATTTGGGGTGCCTCCGACAAGGACCGAAGCCCCTTTCCCACGCCCCGGCCCCCCCAGGGTTATTTTCGCCGCCCCCCGCGGTGGGAGCTTTTCTCTCTCTTCCCTTCCCCTGCCCAAGGTTTCCTCCCAGCTTCCTGGCCCGCCTGTTTATTCCCAAATCCCAGATTTCTTTGTTTGCCCGGCAGTAATTTTCCATGAAGGCTCCAAATCCGTGAATTCCTGCATCGCCCACCTGAAAAATTCCTGTCCTGCAGAATAAAACCATCACATTTGTGGGGTTTATAGACACAAACCCTCATTTATTTTCCCTCCAAATCCTGAGAATTCATTTCCCCAGAAGGTGGGAAAACAAATTTGGGAGAAAGAACAAAACAAAAAAAAAGTTATAATAAATATATTTCTGCATGGAGGATCTTGCCCAAAAAATCAAATTTTCCAAAAATTTGGGAGAAATTATCATTTTGCATCCATCAAAAATTGATTGACATCAGGAACTGGGATACCAGGGAACAGTGGAAGGGTTTTATTCCAGGATTGTGGATATAAGGCCTATGGAGAAGGATCCTACGGATGCTGGTTTGGGATGAGCCAGGAGCTGGTACCCAGGTGGAACAAGGGGCTGAGATGCTCAGACACATGAATATTATAAACGTAAATAAAATATTTATTATATATTAATATATAGGAGGGTTTGGGTGGGGTTTGCATTAAGAAGATGCAAAATTAGATGCAAATCTATCTACTCAGAGGTTAATTGGGAATTTTTCACAAGAAAGCCACAATAAAATACGTGTGTGGAGCTTTTGGTGTCTTTTTTGTACTAGAAAACTGTAAAATTATATGCAAATATAGGGAGTGGGCTTCTGGTGGCTTTTGCAGCAGAAAGCCACAAAATTATACATAAATTTAAATATATGGAGGGTTTGGGGTCTTTCTTGTATTAGCAAGACACAAAAATGTATAAAAAAATAATTATGTATGGGAGATTGGGGCCTTTTTCCCAAGAAAGTTGCAAATTTATTAATATATAAGATAATATTAGCATGTCGTATAAACATAATATTACTCTAATAATAATATAAATATAATACTAATTCACGGGGCTATATTGTGCAATAAATATATGGCAATATAGTATAATGTGATAATCATAAACATAGGACAATAAAGATAATAAAGATATAAGATAAATATATAAGAAGATATAATATGGAATAATAGAACAGAATAAAAACAAATCAAATAATTATCCATATTTCAATATTCATATAACATTATCTAAAGATGACTAAAATAAACAGAATTAATAAAATATTCCAAATAAATACTCTCAAATCTCCATATTTTAATCTTTCAAATCCCATGGAAAAACCTCTTCATCCTTTGGTCTCTTTTCCCAAAGAAAAGAGGAGCAAAAACTCCCAGCTGTAGAGAAGGGTGAGCCCATGACACTGACAGCACCAGACCTGAGACCTCAGATCCCTCAAAGGAGGTGATTTTTGGGGTGGATTTACCATAATTTTTTCAATATTTCCCGTTTAAATCCCCATGACAGGGAGAAATTGTGATTTTTTTGTGCATGTTTTCCACAATTTTTCCAAAATTTCACCCTTTAAATTCCACCAACAGGGGGAAATGTGACTTTTTGGGGTGCTTGATCCATGGATTCACCATCCTGGAGAGAGGCTGAGACCACGCAACCTTGTGAAACTCATGGAACCGGCCCTGAGCCCTTAAATCCCACTGGAAGACTCACTGGAATTGTGACCTTTTGGGGAGAATTTTCCACAATGTCCCCCTTAAGTAACACTGAAGAGGAAATTGTGAGTATTTTGGTGAAGATTGCCCAAAATTTTTTCCAAAATTTCCCCCTGAGATCCCACTGAGGAGGGAATTTGTGACATTTTGGAATGGATTTTCCATAATTTTTCCAACATTTTCCCTTAGATACCACCAAGAAGGGAAATTGTGACTTTTGGGGGCAGATTTTCAAAGTTTTACCCAAATTTCCCTCTAAAACTCCACCAAGGGGAGGAATTGTGATTGCTGGGGGAGGATTTTCAGTCATCTGGGAGAGGCCAATCCACGGATGAAGGTTTTTTGGGATGTGCCTCCAGCATCCCACCAGCTGTGGGTGCCACAGGTGATGCGGGCAGGGATGCAGGAACCAGAGCATCCTCTCAAATCCCCAAATCTGCCTTTTTTTAAGGAAAAGCCTTTTCTAATGAGTCTAATCCACGATGGAATTTTTTTCCAGGTATTTTTGGGCTCTTATTCCCCACCCAAGGAGATGCTGGGGGCTTGGTGCCTGCGTGAGTTGTTTTCCTCTTCCCGGAACAGCCGGAGAACAAACTAAAAAATAATAAAATAAAAAGTAATCAAACCAAGCCCGGCTGGGGCCATTCCCGGGGCAGGAAAATTCCAGAAAGGTGGGAAAAAAACCGTGTTTATTTAATTTAGGAAACGCAAAAAAACCCCTCCCGGTGCTATTGGCGGCGGGATGTGGCTTTGTGGGGGGAACAAAGGGCCGGGAACCCCCGCGGGGAGGAGGAAGAGGAGGAGGAGGAGGAGGGAAAGGAGGAAAAGAGGAGGAGGAAGAAGAGGAGGAAGAAGAGCAGGAGGAGGTGTGAGCGTTCCTCATCCGCTCCAGCGCCGAGTCCTTCCCTCCCCGGAATTCCCTTCCCAGAGGGGCGATGTCCTGGGAGCGCGGGGAGAGGGCAGGGAAATAATAAATCCAATTAATGGAATTCTTGTGTTGGGTTCCGTTTTACATCCCTGGGTTTTAATGTGCTCGGATTTGAGATTATTTCAGTTTTTAATGTCACTTCTTTTCTATATTTTTATTTAAATATTCTTTGGTTTTATTGTTATTTTTATATTTTTTCGCTTTATATTATTTTAATTTTAGTATTTTATTTTTAATAATTTTAATATCATTTAAATTTTTATTCGTTTGTTAATATTCGTTTATTTATCATTCTTTTTAATATATTTTTCTGGTTTTTTATTAATTTATAATATTTTTCTATTCCCTTTTTGTTAATTTTTATATCCTTTTATTTTGTATAATTCATTTTTATCTTCTTTTGGGTTTACTTCGTATTTTATATTCTTTTGGGTTTCTATTATTTCATTTTTACATTATTTTGTTCCTATATTCTTCATTATTTTTTTCTTTTTTGCATTTTTATATTCCTTTCAATTTCGGTTCTTTTCCCTTTTTATTCATTTTACTACTTTATTTGTGCATTTTTATTTCTAATTAATTTATTATCACTTCACTCTGCATTATTTTTGGTTTGTATTATTTTATTATTCCTTTCTTTGTTATTTTACATTAATTATTCCTTCAGTTTCTTTTAGCATCCGTGTGTTTTTATCCTTCTTTTCCTGGCTTTATTTTCCCATTATTTTGCTTTTCTATTCTTTATGTCCCTGTTCCCGTTTTTACCCTCCTGGTAAAATGGTTACCTTCCTTTTTTACTGGTTTTTTTCTATTATTTTAATTTCCCTTCATTACCTTTTACACTACTGGACTTCCACATCCTTTTCCTTCTCTATTCCTTCATTTTCAGATTATTTATTCTTTTCCCATTTTTTCTGACACTAAAACAATAAATTTTGCCTTTTCCCAACCATTTTCAGGACATCCACCTTTAAAGGGGCATTTTCCATCTGCCGCCTCCAGTCCTGGGGATTTTACCGTCTGAGTGTAATAAAAAAAGGGGTGAAATCCTGTTAAAAACCTGCTTAAACCAGTGAATGAAACAGGTCCCAAATAATTAAAATTATAGTTGATTAATTGTTGTTGTTGTTATTGTTGTTACTATTACTGTTGTTGTTGTTGTTATTATTGGTATTAGTATTAGTATTTATTATTACTATTACTGCAGAGAGTGGATCCGTGGGTGATGGGGGATGGAAAACAAAGCGGTTTGGGGGGCACAAGGAGCGGGTGGTTATCTTAGGCTGGGTTTTATCTTAGGCTTGGTTTATCTTTGGGCCAGATGGAAAATTCCGGGGTCTGCAGAGATGGAGCTCTGTGAGGACCTCCCCAGATTTATTTGGGGGCACAGTGCTGTAAAATTGGTTTATTGGGGCATGTTGGGCTGGGAAAGTGAAGTTTTGGAAGACTCAGTGGTGCTGAATCTTCAAATCTCATGGGGGGGCCCTGAGATGAAAAATGGGATCTCCTGGGGGAGAAATTGGCTGGGTGGGGCACCCCACGCTGCTAAAACGAGTCTTTTGGGGGATCCCACAGCTCCAAAATAGGATTATTTGGGATCACAGAGCTGCAAACTGAGTATTTTGGGGAACCCTGTGATGCCAAAAACAATAGGTTTTGTGGGCGATCCCAAGAGTGCAAAATTGGGTCCCCAGGGAGATGCAGAAATGCGTCAAATGCTGCAAAAATTGACCTTTTTGGGGGGGGATCCCAATGCTGCAAAAAAAAGGTCTTTTGAGGGACCCCAAGAGTGGAAACTGGGATTCTTGGGAGACCTCGTGCTGCAAAAATGGATTTTTTAGGGAAGATCCCAATGCTGTAAAATTAGATCTTGTTGGGGACCCCCTGCTGGAAAAATGGGGTCTTTTGGAGAACTCCAAGAGTGCAAAAAGGGTCTTTTGGGGAACCCCATAGCCCAAAACTGATCTTTTTGGCAGGGATCCTCAACTCAAAGATGGGTCTTTTGGGGGTCCCAGGAGTGCAAAATTGGTGTTTTAGGGGACCCCCAATGGGGAATTCTGAGCTGCAAAAATTTGGGGGGATCCCAATGCTTCAAGAATTGCTTTCCTGTGGGACCCTGCCCCCAAAAATGGGTTCACTGGGGGACCCTGCCCTACAATCCCCCCTGTTGCAATTTCACGTGTTTAACTCTGGGGAGGGAACCCCTAAATTCCAGTTTTGGGGATCACACAGATTTTGGGGCACAAGCAACGGTGACAAAACCTTTTCTGCTCCAAACGGGTTTTTGCTGCTTTTTCCACAGGTTTTTGCTGTGATTTGAGCTCGGGGCTCAAGGAATTAGAGGATTATCCAGGCAAATCTCACCCCTGAGCCCCAGGGGGTTGTTGCCAGCTCCATCATTTCCCAAAACTCAGCTTTGGGAAGGGTAATGTCCATTTGGGGGTTCAAGGGCAATTCCCACGTGCGACAGGGTGGGAATTCCATCTGGGATCTGGGACCCTTGGACCCTGACATGCAAATTTGGAAGACATTTTCTTAAATCTGGGGGGCATTTCTGGAAATTTGGGACAGCTTTTGGAAACCGGGACCCCACTGGTGCAATCAGTGAGCCCCATCCTGGGAATCTGGGGCATCTTTCCTTGAATTTGGGGGGGGCTTTCTGCAAATCTGGGACCCTTTTTTAGGAACCTAGGACCCCTTTTAGGGAATCTGGTATCCCTTTTAGGGAACCCGAGGTGTCTCTTTCCAACCCTGGATCCCCATTTTTGGAACATGGGCCTTTTCTCACATTTAGAGGGGAGAACTGTGAATTAGGATTCACTTTGTTAAACTTAGGGTTATTTTTCTTAAACCTGGGTCCCCTTTCTGGGAGCCCTGGACCCCTTCTAGGGACCCTAGGGTGTCTTTTTGTAACCCTAGAACCTCATTGACCAAATCAAAACCTCTGTTTGCAACCCTAGAACCTCATTGACCAAATCAAAACCACTTTTTGCAACCACAGAACCCCATTTTGGGAACTTGGAGCACCTTTTAAAAACTGAGGAGGGTGGTTTTTTTGCAATCAGGGCTCATTTTCTGAAACCTGGGAGCTTTTCTTAAACCTGGGACCCCTTTTTGCAAACCTGGGACCTTGTTTTTCAAATCTGGAGGCCCTTTTTGCAACCCTGGTGTCCATTTCTGCAAATCTGGGGACAATTTAGTTTCCCTGTGAGAAATCAAGATCCATTTTTGCAAATCAGGGTCCCCTCTTTGCAAACCTTGGAGCAATTTTTTGGAACCTGGGGACGGATCTTAAATTTGGGGGGCCTTTTTGGAAATCAGGGCTACTCTTCTTAAACCTGGGGGGATTTTTTTTAAACCCGAGATCCCTTTTTGCAAACACGGGACCCTATTTTTGGACCCTGAGGTGCCTTTTCTTAAATCTGGGGTGAATTTTTGCAAGTCTGGGAGCCCTTTTTGCAAACCTGAGACATCCTTTTGCAAATTTACAATTTTGCAAACTTGGGGTGCTTTTTTCCACACACAGAAAGCTTTGGACTATGGGGTCCCCCAAAACATCCTTTTTTGCACTCTTGGAATTCCCCAAAAGACCCCATTTTTCCAGCAGGGGGTCCCCAACAAGATCTGATTTTACAACATTGGGATCTTCCCTCCTGCATCCAAACCCATAAAGGGGTCCCTGGCCATGAAAGAAAGGGGGTCTGGGGGCATCTTAACAGATAAAATAGGGATTAATTTATGTTTAATGCTTTGCTTAAACTCAAAAGGCTGCGACTTCTCGTTATTTCTCTCTAGAAGCTCCAATTTACCTTGGAAAATTAAAATTTTGATGGATTTTTAGCAATCACTCCAATTCCCGGACACGCTTTCTGATTTCCAGGCAGGAACAAACCCTTGTTTCCCCTTAAACCCCCTAAAACTGAGCCTAAAAGCTGCAGAAGCGTGATTGAGGGCAGTGTTAGGGATCGAGATTCCCATAAACCTGGCCGTGGGATTTGGGGGCACGTGCCCCAGCAGGAAATATTTTCAGGCATCTATAGTTTAATTTCACTGTTTAATTAATAATGGGGCTATTCTTTGTTAGGGGCTTGCAGGGGATTACGCTGGAGGCAGCTGAGCTTGAGGCTGGATTCTCCTTTTCCAAGTCAGCTCCTTTGATGGGAAAATGGGTTGTAAATTTATATATTTATATTTTATAGAAATATTTATATATATATAACATTCCCTCACTCTCTCTCTGTATACATATATATAAAATATAAATATTAATATATAAAATATAATTTATACATTATATAATATATACATATTCTATAATTTTATTCATATAGAAATTATTATATAAAAATAATTTTACATTTTTATATAGAAAGATTATATATATATAATTTGCAATCCCTGGGATAGCTCAGCCTGGAGGATTTAAACCTCCCCTCCCCAGGACTCCAAAAATCATAAATACCCCAAAAACCCCCTTTTTTCTTCACTTGAAATACCAAGGTGAACCCAGTCCATTGGGCATCTTCCACCTCCACGCACTCCCGATGCCGGGATGCTAATCCATGCTGAATCGCCTCCTAGAAAACTCTGCCGGGAAGGATTTGGGGGGAAGAAATCCCTCAGTGAACACATTTGCCGTGGATTTTCATGCCAAGCAGATTGGGAGGCGGGTGCTGGGTGTTGCTCCGACCCACATTGAGGCTGGACGTGCCATAGGGTGGAAGTGGGGGTTTATTTACATTAAATTTCTCCTGCTGGTGCAAAGGGCTGGAAAATCCAACGCGACAGCTCCTCCAGCATCTTGGCCTCTTTCCGACCTGTTGAGCCGAAATAATTCCCTGGGTTTTTGTTTGAGGCTACCCCAGTTATAAAACGCAAGAAGGGAAGGGGGCTGAAAAGGGGGGAATCTGGGGATCTCCAGGGTTTGTGTTGCCCCATATTATGGAAATGGTGTTTTGGAGTGTGGAATTGAGGTAAATTTGGATTTTCCTAGAACAGAATCCCAGTCTGGTTTGGGTTGGGAGGGACCTTACAGGCCATCTCGTTGCAGCCCCTGCCGTGGGCAGGGACACCTTCCACTATCCAGGGTGCTCCAACTGGCCTTGAGCACTTCCAGAGATGAGACAATTTCAGGCAGGATTGGCTCTGCCCAGTTGGGAACACCCTCCTCTTCCTCACCACACCCCAGCCCAGCTCCTCCACATCTCCCAACATGTGTTGGCTTGGGAATCTTGACGACCCTGCATTGGACCTTCTCTAATTTCACTTCACCTGGGAGGGTCCCTACTGGCCACAGTGTCCCAAGAAGGTGACACCAACCCAAGGCCTGAATGTCTTGACTTGCCACACTGTTAACGTCTCATTCCTCAAGAAGATCTGGCAACTTCCCTGGTCATGGAGCGATGGCTTCTCCTGCTCAGAGGAGACAGTCTGGTAGTTATCCCAACTTCTCTCATCCCTCTCCCTGGACCGGCGGGGTCCATCCTACATTACTCACCTCTTCAACTGAAGAGAGCAGAATTCCAGGATGACTCAAAAGGAAGCAAAAACACTCTTTCAAAGGGTGGGAAAAGGAAGAAGCCAAGGGGTAGATAAATAATCACAGGCCAGGAAAGAAAAGAGGGAGGATGTCACCCCATGGGATCCATGGTGGGAATAGGATGTCACCTGGGATCACGTGTCCAACCTGGGCAGCTCTTGGTGTGAACAAGGGGTGAAGATCTTAGGGAGGGCAGGGGATGAAGGTTCTGCAAGAGAAGCAACGGGGCTGGGCTGGAGAACCAGAGCCATGAAAAGGAGGAGTTGGAGCAAATGCTGCAGATAAGGCCAAGCTGGAGATGTCCATTCCTTTGGAACTGTGCACGTTCCTGTCTCTTGCTTGCACCCGATGTGAGGAGGGTGGGGAGGCTTTGTGGCCCAAGCTGGAGGAGGAACTCAAGCAGGACCAGGTCAGCTCCAGGCAAAGTGAGGGAGGAGAGTTGATCCCAGAGGAACCAAGGCAGCTCTTGGTCCCCACATCCACTGACAAAGCAACGAGGACAGTTTGAGCTGGTGGAAGACTTTGTGTCAGTGACCTCAAAGTGCCTCAAAACCGTCTGGCTGGAGAGGCTGGAGCTGTCCTGTCCCAGCTTCATCCCATGTCAGAGGAGACAAGGGAGGAAAGAACATCAGAGCATCATCCATGAACCTCTCAGAGGGGGGAGCCTAAACTTTGTGTTTATTTGGGGTCAGGTGCACGTGGGTAGAGCAGCTGGAGGTAACACCCCACTTTTTTTGCCCCAAAATCACCAGATGTGCCCCAAAAGCAACATGGAATCAGGCTGGAGGCATCTCTGGGATTTCATCACATTCCAAGACTCAGTATTTGGTCAAAAGAGACCAATTTCCAGCCAGTTTTGTCCTCAGGGTACCAACACCTGCCTGAACAGCCCACAGAGCCCAGCTCAGATCCCAAGCCCCCTGTGACTGCCAGAATCCAGATCCACTCCCTGCCAGCCCGGGTGATGAGGAGCCTGACTCACTCCCACGATAAATAACCCTGAGCTCACCCCGTTTGGGTTTCTTTGCCAGCATTCCCAAGATCCAAGCAGATCCCTTCCAGTGGGAGGTGGGACCCTCCAAGGGATTAACTGAAGAGAAATTACCAATAATGGGCAACTCTATCACATTTGTAGCATCTTCATCAGAGCCAGTCTTGGTGTGCAAAGATTTTGGAGGTGATCCTGCCCAAATTATGGATGGATGGATGAGGGGATGGGACTCTCCAGCACATTCCAAAAGCGGGATGGCCAAGGAAATTCCTGGGGTGCTTCAAATGGTCCCAGTCTGTTTTTAACCAGCAGCAGCACTTCATCCCTGCTCAAGAAAATGGAATTTTTGCAAATTTTGGTGGTTTATCAAGGAAAACACCTGCCTGGGACATTCCCAGGAGCCTGGTAATGGACTGGGAAGCGTCTCCAGCAGCACCAAAGCATCACCACATGGCCCAAGCCATGGTGAGGAGCATGGAGAAGACATCGGATCACTGCTTGCTGCTGGCGTGGAGGGATAAACACCCTGGATCCACAGGAAAAACCCACAGATCCATTTGCTTCCCCAAAAAATTCTGATCCACCAAGAATTTGGTGGGTGTCTTGGGGTGATCAAACTGGCACAGTGGGTTTACAGCTTTATTTCCTGATCACAAGTACAAGGAGCATTCTGCTGTAAAAGGGTGGGGTTTCCCTGCATTTTCTCCTCCTTGAGTGGATTTGGAGAACATTCCTGGCTGGGGGGAAGCAACCCAGATGAGTTCCCCAGGATATACCAGTGATAGCATCTTTCCCCCTCCTAGGAGAACTCAAAATACCAGAAGCAGGTTCTCCAGGAGGTTTCTCCAAGGGTACAAACCCACGCCGGAGGTTCCCACGCACCCACGGGTGACTGGACTGGTTGTGGGGTTGGGTGAATCATCAACGTGGGTGAAAATCCTCTGACCCGACTCCTCTTCCCTTATTTAGGATCACAGGGATGAAACCAAGAGGTTGGGATGGGCTGGGAACTTCTCAGACCAGTTGTGCAATGTCTTTTCCAACCCCATCCCAAAGCAATCCTTCCTCTGGGTTTTCATCTCAGCATCTTGCTCCAAGATTGGGGATTGCAAAGAGGCAGATTTCCAGTAAAAGACATTTCTATCCCTGATCTGTTGCAATTTGGGCCTTGATACATGTAATTTTTTCAGGGGGTGATACGGAACATTGTCCCCAGTACAAAATGGGAACCTAAAACACCCTCGGATCCCACTGTAAATAAAGAAAAGTTCCAAAGGAAAGTGAAATTCCACCAGTACAGTAGCCCCCAAGAAAAAAAAAACAGAAATATGGAATACTTGCACCTCTCCCACTCAAATCCATGTAAATGTGTTTAATGGGTGTGGGACTGCTCATCCAACAAGGTCCAGGGTGGGATTGTGTTGACATTTTCATGGAATAAAGGTTGGGAATGAGATGATCTGGGCAGGTGTAGGGGCTGTTTATTTCTCTCTCTGTTACAAATCTGTGACGGAGGCTGAAAGAAGCATTGAATTCACCAAAAATGGTAAAGACACAAATAATTTCCTCCATTTATGTGCATATTTATTTATTACTTTAATTTTTCTCCCACTCCAATTGCAAGCCCACTGTAAACCCACTGTAAGGCTATCACAAGTCTGTCACAAACCTGTTGCAAACCACTTGCTAACCCATTGCAAACCCACTGTAAACTTATCGCAAGCCCATTGTAAGTCCCTTGCAGGCTCATTGCAAGCCCACTGCCCCACTGCCTGTTGTAACCTCGTTGCAAGACTGTTGCAAGCTTATTGTAAACCTACTACAAGCCCCTGGCAAGCCTGTTGCAAGCCCCCTGTGAATGCATTGCAAGCTCATTGTAAGGCCCTTGCAAGCTCCTTCCCAGCCCACTTGAAGCCCATTGCAAGCCTGTTGTAAGCCTATCTCCAGCCCCTCGCAACCCCAGCAGCAAGGGAAGGAGGAACCCTGGAAGCAAAGCTGGGATCAAAGGAACCCTGCTGCTCCCAACCTCCCCCAGCTGATTTCCCAGCCTGGACTCCCCTCCCTTCTGGTTCCAGTTACACAGAGGCTCCAGGGCTTCCGTCACGGCTCCGTCCTGCGCGTCACCACCACAGCCCCACGCAGCCGGAGCCCTTCGGATCCTCCTCACTGCGGCCGGGGGGATTTTCCACCCTCCCATGGCCCCAGGGGGATCTTTGATCTCCCACCCGGGCAGCTGCTTCTCCTTAAATCGCGGAGGGCGAGGCCCAGGGTGGGATAAGGGGATAAATCCTTTCCCGGGGTACACTGAACCCAGAGGCAGCCCTGGGAGAGCGGCAGCAGCAGCACAGCCAGGAGGCTCCTCAGGATGAGGGACAAATGTCAGGACTGGGGTTCGGATCCGTGAGATGCGCGCGTGTGGAGAGAAGGCACTGCAAGCCCATTGCAAGCCCATTGCAAACCGATTGCAAACCCGTTGCAAGCTAATTGTAAACTGCTTGCATGCCCATTGCAAGCCCATTGCACGCCACTCACAGGCCTGTTGCAAACCCCTTGTAAGCCCATTGCAAGGCTATTGCAAGCTCATTGCAAACCCCTTGAAAATCCCTTTCAAGTCCATTGTGAACCTACTGCAAACCTCTTGCAGAAGTTGGAGGCCCATTGCAAACTCATGGGGAGCCTTGGAAGCCCATTTCAAACCTTTTGCAAACCCATTGTAAACTTCTTGCAAGATCAATGCCAACTCGTTGCAAACCCCTTGCAAATCCCTTGCAGCCCACTGCAAACCCTCTTGTAAGCTCCTTTTAAGCCCACCATGGACCCAGTGCAAACCCTTTGCAAGCTCTTTGCTGTTTCATTGGGGACCTTTGATTTCAAACCACTTTCAAACCCATTGTAAACGAATTGCAAACGCATTGCAAACCTGTGTCAGTCCCATTGCAACCCCCTTGTGTAGATCCATTGCAAACCTGTTGCAAGCCTGTTGCAGGTGCATTGCAAGCTCGTAGTAAGCCAAGCTCTCACCTCTCTTTTTTCTCGTCTCTCATTTGCAGAAGCCCCCCAAGCCCCCACTCCCTGATCTGCATCTCCCGTTAGATTTTCTTTAATGAATTTTTTCCCGTTGGAAGAACGAGGGACGGAGGAAGGCAACAGACCCCATCCCTCCCACCCCCGTCGGCCCCCGCCACCGCGCCGGGGCATCACCCCGGTGCTCCCAGCCCCGCCGGCTCAGCAGAAGCCGCCGCCGGGCTCGTCGGGCCCCTTGGCTTCGTTAGGGCTCATTAACGAAGAGCCCGTCTCGCTTTTCCAAGCTGTCAGGGCCCATTACCGTCCGGGACCCCTCGGCCCCGTCCCGCGGGCTGGGAACGGGACGGCAGCGGGAGGATCAAAGGCCACGGGTGTCCCGCTCCAGCGGGGCAGAATAATTTAATAGAGAAGCTGATAATTTATTTTTACAAGGGGTTTTTTCTTGCTCTTACGAGGTTTTTTTATTTTCATTGCAATTACCAGTCTCGATTCAGCCCGTAAATCTCTCTGCCAGCCCTGTCCGATCCCATTCCACCTCCACCACCAGGAAAACCGGGGTGTTTTTTTTAACTAAGCTCCAAAGTTTTTGGCAAATTCCACTTTTCTCTTTCCAGGGAAATTAAGATTTACTGGAAAGGCCGGGATGGGCAAGAGGGAGGTGGCGGGATGCCGGTGTGTTACCACTGCTCTCTGCTGGACCTGCTGCATTTTCCGCAACCGGAGCCAGACACTTCCCGGCTGGAGCAGGAGAGGAGGAGGAGGAGGAGAAAGAAGGATGCTGCTGGGGCAACACCATCCTAAGCATCCCCAGCCAGGGAAAAGCGGGTGGTGGGGGAGATCCATGGCCCTGGGGACAGCAGTGCAGTGTCCAGAAATGCCACCCTGTCCTTGGTATTGCCACCCTCTCCTTGGCATTGCCACCCTCTCCTTGGCATTCCTGCCACCCTCTCCTTGGCATTGCCACCCTCTCCCCGACATTTCCACCCTCTGCATAGAATTTCAGACTTTCCCCAACACAGCCACACTCGTCCCCGGTGTTGCCACTCCTTCCCCATCATACCCACCCCTTCCCCATCATTTCCATCCTCTCCCTAACATTCCCATTCCCTCCCCAGCATTCCCACCCTCTCCCCAGTGCTGACACCCTCTCCTTGGTCTTGCCACCTTCTCCTCAAGGTTCCCACCCTCTCCGCAGTGCTGCCACCCTCTCCCCAGCATCATCACCCTCTCCTCTGCATTCCCACCCTCTCCCTGGCATTGCCACCCTCTCCCCTGCATTCCCACCCTCTCCCTGGCTCCCTGTGTGATCCCAGGCTCAGACTCCACTGGGGAAGGTTTATTTGTGTTTAGGAAATCCAGAGGACTGGACTGGGTGCACTGGGAGCAGGTTCACGGGGTGAGAGCCCAGCTCAACCCGGAGCTGGGATTTCTCCGGGAGTCTGGGTCCAAGTGAAAATCCTTCAAGAGAAAATCCCTCAAATGCAAATCCCTCATGTCTGTGAACTCTGGGGCCTCTCTGGGGCCTCAATGGGGCCTCAAGGGGTGTTCTGCAGTGCAGCATCCGAGGAGCAACAGGACCTTCAAGGATATTAATTACACCAATGTTTAATGCCCCAGTCCTAAATACCCCAATGTTAAACGCCCCAACACCAAAAAAACCCCAAGCTAAACACCCTGACATTTAATGCCCCAACCCTAAATACCCTGGAGCAATGCCCCAGTTTTTAATACCCTAACACTACACACCCTAAAGCTAAACATCCCCATGTTTAATGACCCAAAGCTAAACACCTCAGAGCCAAACACCCCAATGGTTTCATGACCCAACACCAAATACCCCAGAGCCAAACACCCCCATGTTTTATGACCCACAGCTAAACACCCCAATGTTTAATACCCCAGAGCTAAACTCCCTCATGTTTAATGCCCCAACACTAAATACCCCAGAGCTCAATGCACTGATGTTTAATGCGCCAACATTAAATATCCCGGAGCCAAGTGCCCTGATGCCAAATTCCCCAGGCACTGAATTCCTCAGGCACCAAATTCTCCAGGCACTAAATTCCCCGGAGCTAAATGCCCTGGTGCTTAATGCACCAACACTAAATACCCTGGAGCCAAAAGCCTCGGTGCCAAATTCCCCAGGCACTAAATTCCCTGAATGCTAAATGCCCCAACACTAAATTCCCCGGAGCTAAATGTCCCGGTGTTTAATGCCCCAGAGCTAAATACCCGAATGTGAAATTCCTCAGGCACTAAATATTCCGGGAAATAAATTCCTTAGGCACTAAATATTCCAGGAAATAAATTCCCTGGAGTTCAATACCCTAATAGCTTTCGGCTCATCCTGCTTTAAACACACCAGTAAAAAAATTCCCATCACAACCAAAAGCAGCGGCTCCGTTTCGGGACATCCCCCCCACCCCTCTCATCCCACAGTTTAATCCATTTCCAAATTAACCGGGGGGAGGTTAATTAACCCAGCGACGGTGCAGGGTTAAAGCACTACAAGGCAGTGGATTCCCAGGGCTGGTTTGGCGCCCAGCGGGATTCCAGCTGGGAAACGGGCAGAATTCCTGTATGGATCCCGTAGGATAATCATGAGCTGGTCATTTTTAATGCTGGTGAATCAAGGATTTTAGCTGCAGGGAAGTGAATGGATCCCCCAAAACAGCCCGTGCTGGTGGGGTTGGGGTAGTTTGGGATGGATGGACGGATGGTGAGGCCGGAGCTGACACCAAGTGGATGGAAATTGCAATTCCTGCTCTGGGAGCAGAAAACAGAAGATTTGGGGGGAAAAACAAAAGGTAATCGCAAAAAAAAACACCCCAAAAAAACCAAAAACCCCCCAAAAAACCCAACAACTCCCAAAAACCAAAAAAAATCTCTAAGACCAAAAAAAATTGTGCAAAAAAAGGCCAGTTTGGAGCATCCAGAAAAACTGGGGGGGACTAGGAGGCGGGATGGGACGGACAGACGACGTCAGCGTGAGATTTCCTTTGGAAAAGTACCCGAATCCATGGCAAATAAATGGAATAAACCCCCAAAGGCAGCTCGGAATATTTATGTAACCTCAGTCATGGCTTTTCTGACCATTCCTGGCTTGGAATGGGGATGCTGGGGATGGGGAGGGGGCTCTGGGGGCACAGGGGGCGTTTGAGGTCATGGCAATGACCTCTGCGTCCCGGGATGTGCGTGGAAGGGATGGAGGAGATGGATGGGGGTCCCGTGGAGTCCTGGAACAAGGTTGAAGCCCAGGGCTCTGGTAGGGAGAGGACACAGTGAGGCTGAACAGGGGCACTTGGGGACCAGTCCAGCGCGACCCCCAGCACACCGAGGATCTGGAGCCCGGATCTCAGAAAAAGTCAGAATTTTGGCCACCCAAAAAGACCTTTGTACCCCAGAAAAAGCCTCGTTTTTTCAGAAAGGGCATTTTTGCCTCAAAACAAGCCTTTTCTTTCCTCCAAAAACAGCCTTTTTTCCTCAAAAAAGGCCTTTCTTTCCAAAAAAGGAGCATTTTTCCCCCAGAAAAGCACCTCTTTTTCCTCAAAGCACCAGTTTTATTCCAAAAAGCCTTTTTCTTGTGAAGAAAAGAAGATCTTTTTTCCCAGAAAAAGGGTTTTCCCCCCAAAAAAACCTTTTTACCCCAAAGTTTCTTTTTTTCTCAAAAAAAGGTTTCTTTACAAAGAAGAAGCACTTTCCCAATTTTTCCCATTAAAGCCCTTTTTGCTTTATTTTTCTCACCAAAACTCACTTTTTTGTCTCCAAAAAGACTTTTTTCCCCAAGAAGAAGTATTTTTTAAAAAACCCCTACTTTTTCCCAAAAATGCTTTTTTCCCCAAAAAACACCATTTTTTCTCTCAAGAAAATGTCTTTTTTTTCTCTCAAGGAAAGCATCTTTTCCCAAACTCCTTATTTCCCAAAAAACCTATTTTTTCCCAAACCCATTTTTTCTTGTAGAATGTAGAGAATTTCTTTGTAGAGCTCTAAAGCCCATTTTCTGTTTTTTCTTTTTCTTGTAAAAAATCGGCTATTTTGTTTTTTTAAAAAAGCACTTGTTTTTTTCCAGAAAGCCTGTTTTTCCACAAAAAAGCCCTTTTTTGCCCCAAAGCTTTTTCTTAACAAGCCCACTTAGAAAAAAAAAGCCCTTCTTTTCTCTCAAAATGTGCCTTTTTCTAAAAAGAAAAGGCCTTATTTTCCAAAAAACACCCACCTTCTCTTTTTCCCAAACCCCCTTTTCCACCCCAGAGGTTTTGGTTTTTCTGGTTTTTTTTTTTTTATTGAATATTTTTCAAGGAAAAATCCCTCTTTTTTTTATCCAAAACTGCTTTTCCCAAGGGAAAAAAGAAAAAAGCCTCTTTTTTCCAAAAAGCCCTTTTGCAAATAAAAAAAAAAAAAAAATCCAACAACTATCTTTTTTACAGAAAATCCTGTTTTTTTCCCCTAAAATTAAAAGAAACCTAATTCTTTGTTTTAAAAAGTCTTTTTCCCTAAAATCCCGGGATTGGTGCGGCGAGGTCCCAGGCAGGCCGGATATGATCCGGCTCCGGCCTCGGCTCCGCTCACATCAGAAAATATCCGGCCCCATTGTTCGGGGGGGGCCGCGCCGTGTCCGCGCTTTGTTCCCTTGGGACCCCTTTGGATCCACATAAATATTTGGAGAGCCCCAACGCGCGGGAAGGAGGAGGAGGAATTTTTTCTCTCCCTCCCCCCACCTTTATTTTTTGGGGCCAAATATGACTTTTTGTACCTTCGGACGGAAATTTCCGGCTGGAAACCCAGCCCTGCGCCTGGTGGGAGGCTGAATGGTCGCCCCGCTGGGTGCGAACAATATCGATTCGGGATGAAAAGCTTTTCCTGGCCGGCTCCCCGGAGCGATCCGGAATTGCATCCCCGCGGCAGCATCGTGGCGCGGTGCCCGCGGGATGCGCGCGGAGCAGCGGCGCTCCCGGGGCCGCTGGCTCCGGGATTTCGGGGGTTCCATGTGCAGAACCGGATCCGGGACGGGGGTGGGATGCGGGACAGGGGGTCCATCCCATCCCAAAATGCCAGGGATCCAAGGATGAGGGGCGGGACGTGGAATGGGGGACCCAACCGCAAATGATAGCGATCCAGGGCTGAGGGGTGCGATGTGAGGTGGGGATCCACCCCATCCCGGCATGAAGCCTCAGCTCCGGGATGAGGGACGCCGCTCTTCCGAGGCCCCCGCGGTGCTTCCCGACCTCTGTCCCAGGGGTGACGCTGTCACCGGACGTGGCTTTTCCGGGTTGGAAAGGGCAGGATTTGGGCCACGCGCTGATCTGAGGTGGTTGTGGGGAGGGGTGGTGGGGTGGGAGCTGGGAATCTGGGATCCCACAAGATCCTGGGGCAAAAAAGGGAAAAAGGGGGGGAAAAAAGAGGGTGGGGGCAAAAAGAGAAAAGAAAGGGGGGAAGGGGGAAAAATGGGGAAAAGAGGGAAAATAGTGGGGGGATGAGGGAAAAGGGGGAAAAGCGGGGGCTAAAGGGAGGAGGAAAAGGGGAGAAAAGAGTTGAGGGAGAGAGGAAAAGAGGGGGAAAGGGGGAAAAGAAAGAAAAAACGGGGGAAACGGGAAAAGCAGGGGACAAGGGGGGAAGAGGAGAAAACTGGAAATAAAATGTGGGGGAGAGGGGATAAATGGAGGAAAATGGAGAGGAAGAGGGGAAAAACGAGAAAAGTGGGGGAAAATGAAAAAAGGGGAAAGGGGATAAAGGGGAGGAAGTGGGGTAAAACGGGGGAAAAGAGGGGGAAATAAGAAAAGAGGAGAAGGAGGTGGAAGGGGGAGAAAAGCAGGGAAAACAGAGGAAAAACGAGGGAAAGGGGAAAAAGGGGATGATAGGAAGGAAAAACGGGGGGAAACAGGAAAAACGGGGGAAAGGGGGAAAAGGAGATGAAGGGGAGGGGGAAGAGGGAGAAACAGAAGAAACGGGAGGCGACAGAGAAAAAACAGGGTGAAGTGGAGGAAAAAAGGGAAAATGGGGAAAAGGGGGGAAAGGAGGGAAGTCCGGGGGAAATCCGGAGGGAAATCCGGGAGGAAACAGGGAGAGCGGGGGTCAAGAGGGACAGCGGGGACGGAGGGACCCGCGCTCGGTCTCGCAGCGCTCCCTCGCGGCAGTGCCCGCGCAGTCCCCGAGGGATCCCAGAACTCCTAGAGCCCCCAGGACCTCCAGGACCCCACAGCCTCCCCAGAGGCCCCACAGCTCTCCCAAAGCCCTCAGTACCCCCCCATCGCCACCCCTGTGTCCCCTCAGCGCCCAGTACCCCCACAAGCCCCCAGTGCCCCCATAGCCCTCCCACAGACACCAGTATCCCACACCCCAGTAGTTCCCCATAGTGCCCAGTGGCCCCATAGGCCCCCAGTATCCCCATAGCCCCCAGTGGCCCCACAACTCCACCCAGTGCCCCCATAGCTCCCCCAAGTACCCCCACAGCCCCCCGTACCCCCATATCCCCCCAACAGCCCCCAGTACCCTCAGCCCTGCAGCCCTCGCATGGCCCACCAGTACAGCCACAGCCCCTCACTGCCCCCCTGATCTCCCCCAGTGCCCCCAGTGGGCTTCCCTGGGGTCCCCCACACAGACATTACAGCCCCTCCCCGTGTCCCCCATGGCTCCCCAATTCCTCTCCTTAGCCCTTACAGCCCCCAGTCTGTGCCAGTGCCCCCTCACAGTGCCCACAGTGCCCTCACAGCCCCCTAATAGGCCTTAGAGCCCTCCCCGACTGCTCAGTGGCCCCCATGTCCCCCCACTCCGTCCCCCCAGGATTCCCCACAGCCCTCCCAGCGTCCCCAGTGCAGGGAGCAGCTCCTGTCCTTGCACAGCTGGGGGGGCCGGGGGCACCCCAAGTGTCCTCAGGAGGGACGGACCCCCGAGTGGGAAGGGCTTTGGTGGCCACGAGTGACCCACGGGTGAGCCACGAGCCCCCTCGTGATCCCCGGGAGCACCGGGACCGGTGCCGCCCTCCCCCCGCTAGCGCATCCCACCGGTACCGACCCTGAGCATCTCCGGGGATATCCCCGGGCGAGCCCCGATGGCTCCGGGGGCGGTGCTACCTACCGGCACATCCTTCTGCCGGCACCGGCCCTGGGTACCGCCGGAGTGATCTTGGGAAACCTCGGGGACCGGTGCCACCGTCCCCCCGCCGAGCCTTCCGGCCGGTGCATGCCCTCAGCATCCCCGAGTGACCCCCCGATGGCCGCGGGGGCAGGTGCCATCATCCCTCCAGCGCAGCATCCCGCCGGTACCCGTCCCGGGGCAGCCCCGGGGTGACTCCGAGCGACCCCAAGCAGCAGCGGAGACCAGTGTCACCATCCCCCGCTGCGGCATCCCTCCCATCCCGGCCCTCAGCATCTCCGGGGTGACTCCTGGAAACACCGGGGACCGGTGTCACCATCCCCAGCTGCGGCATCCCGCCCGTACCGACCTTCAGCATCCCCCGGGGTGACCCCGCATGGCACCAGGGACCAGTGCCACCACCCCTGTGTCGCTGCCTCCCCCCGGTATCGACGCTCAGGATCCCCAGGGTGCCCCCGGGTGACCCCGGCGGCGGCAGGGACCGGTGCCACCATCCCCAGACTGCAGCATTCCGCCCTGGGCAGCCCCGGAGTGACTCCGAGAGACCCCACGCAGCAGCGGAGACCGGTGCCACCAACTTAACGCTGCGTCTTCTTGCTCGAACCGGTCCTCAGCATCCTCGGGGTGACCCCAGGTGACCCCCGGTAGCGGCGAGGACCGGTGCCACCATTCCCAGGCTGCGCATCCCGCCGGGCCCGGCTCTGGGTAGCCCCGGGGTGGCCCCTGCGATCACCGGGGACCGGATCTCCGCCGCCCCCCGCCCTTGCCCCCGCCGTTCGCGGCCGCCTCCCCCCGGGCGCATCCGCTCCCCCTCCCCTCCCCGTTGCTATGGCGACCCCGCTCGCCGCCCCCCCCACCGGGGTTGCCATGGCGAGCGCGAGCGGCGGGCGCGCGGCGCGGTGGGCGGAGCGCGCGGGGCGGGCGGGGCGGCGATTGGCCGGGCGGCCCCACGTGACGAGCGCAGGAATGCAAATGAGCGATGGCCTCGCGCCGCCGCCGCGCCGCCGCCTGAGGGAGGGAGGAGGGAGCGGGCCCGGCCCGGCCCGGCCCCGCCGGGACCCCCGCGCCCCCCGCGCCCCCCGCTCCGGGACCCCCCGGCGCCCCCCGGGCCATGGCACAGCCCGCCCGCCGCCGCCGCCTCGCCTGGCCCGGCCCGCAGGTACCGCGCGTGCCGCCGCTACCGGGCCCCGGCGGCTTTGTCTGGGCCGGGGGGGGGCTGGGGGGGGGGGCCGCGCATGCGCACCCGCCGTGCCTCAGTTTCCCCACCCGGGGCCGTGGCCCCCACTTCCCACCCCCACCCGTATCTGCCCCCCTCCCCTTCCTCCTGCGCCCCTTCCTCTGGTTCTGCACTCCCTTATTATTATTATTGCCCATTGCTCACCATTATATTCCAGTGCCCTCATTTATCTCTGACCCCCTATACTATATCTGTCCCCCCGTCTTCTATCCCACCCCTCGCCATCATATCCCACTCCCCATCTTGCACTCCCTTTTCTGATTTTGCACCGTTATTATTATGCCCACCCCCACCATCGTGTTCCAGTCCCTACTATTTTATCTGACTCCCCGTTTATTATATCTGACACCCTTTTTCTTTTCTATCCCACACCCACTAGTGTTTTCCACCCCTCACCAGCATCTAGCACCCCCCCTTATTTTGCATCTGCTTATCATTCCCTGTATCATATCCTGCTGCTCCCTATCTTGCACCCCTTTATTACTATTGCCCACCCCCAATCATATTCCAGTGCCTGCTGTTACCTCTGACGCCCTATATTATATCTGAGACCCCAGTGTTATCTCTGACCTTCCTCGCTCCTATCCAACCTCTTCATTAGTGTTTTCCCCTCTTTCCCATCATCTTCCACCCCTTCCTCTGCTTTTGCACCCTCTTATTATTATTCTCACCCCATCATCATTTTCCAGTCCCTACTCTTTTATCTGACCCCCCTCTCTTCTATCCCACCTTCCCACCATATCCCACCCTTCACCAGCATATTGCATCCCCTCTTATTCTGAGCCCCCATATTATTCCCCCTATATTCCTCCATACTGCTGCTTACTCTCCCATCTTCCTCCTCCCTGTCCCATATTCCCCCGCTGCAGCCTGTCTGTATCGCCATCCCATCTCTCTATGATTTCTCTACCCCCTCATCGTTCTGCACCCCCATTTTGGGCTCAGCGCAGGGAATTCCAGCTCCTCGGCTCTTCTGTCCTGGCTGTGGGACCCCCCATGTCCCCCCACCCCAGTGGATCCCAGCAGTACCCAAAATCTTCCCTTTTTATTATTTTGGGTGGGTGTAATGGTTTTGGGGGACTTGGAGCAGGTTTCTTCACCTCTGGGTCAAATGTGAGGTATCCCCATCTGACACCCCAAATTCCCTGGTGGGGTTTGGTGTGGCTGAGGATGGGGGACTTGGACCCACAACGGGTGGGAGCTGCTGGGGGCTTCCTGGGCTGTGGCCATCCCTGGGGGATTGACTCCAGATGGGCCTGGTGTGATCCCTCTGTGTCAATCACCTCAGTGACCCCACGTCAACTCGATGCCACCAGAGGGGAAAGAACAGGTCCGTGGCTGTTCAGTGGAAGAGCTGCTGCCTGAAACCTCTCCAGGTGATGGTGGACACGTGCCATGGATGCAGACTGAAGGGCGGGAAGTGTCACAGGCCACATGCAGGGATGGGGACATGTACTGCCACCCCATGAACACATGGGGATGTCCCACCCTGTGCTTTGCGACAGTGGCACCTTAGGGGACAAAGCCCCATGGGCCACGCGAGGCCAGGACATCCCTGCTGCCGTGTCCCTCATGTGCCGGGCTGGGGTGGCCTGGTGGGGTTGTGCTGTGGCGTGGCCACCAAGGCCACCCTCAGTGGCCGCTGTCTGTAGTCTGCAGTGTCCCACACTGTTGTCCCTGATCCTGCTGTGGTGGCACTGCAGGGGCTCAGACGGGTGACACAGGTGGAGTGCGGTGGCCGTGGGTGGCTGTTGGTGATCATGGACCCTCGTGGCCACCACAGTGGCCATGGTGACAGAGGTGCTGCCCACAAGCCCCCCTCTCTGGCCCCCAGAGCACCGTCCCCGTCCTCCTTCTGTCATGCTGTCCATGCCCCTCCTGCCATCCATTCATCCCTCTTCTTCCTTCCATCTGCCTTTCCCCTCATCTGTTTCCTCTGTCCATTCTTCCTTGCATCCCTGCATTCCTCTCCTATGTCCATCCAGACTTTCTTCCATCCCTCCTTCCCTTTTGTGTCTTTTCATCTGTCCATACTTCCTTCCTCCTGTCTGGTCTGTTCTTCCCTCCATCCCTTGGTCCCTCACTTTCCTGCTTCTATTCAGCCTTTTCTTCTATCCTTGGGTGCTTTCCTCATTCTGTCCATCTTTCCATCCACCCATCATTCCTTCCTTCCATTCTTAGAGCCGTCATTCCTTCTGTTTGTCATTTCTTCTATCTTCTTGTCCATCCTTCCTTCCATCCTTGATACCTCCTTCCTTCTGTCTTTCCTGTCTTTCTTGTTTCTTCTTCCTTACTTGCTTCTATCTGTCCTTGTGTCCATCCTTCTTTCCCTCCCTCTTCCCATCCATTTTTATTTCCTGCCCATCCATCCTTCCATTCGTCCCTCCCTTTCCGTCCATCCTTCTGTCCATCCCTTTCCTTCGCCTGTTTGTCATTCTCTCTGTCCTTCCATCCTTCATCCCTTTCCTACTTCCACCTGTCCTTATGTCTGTCCTTTCCTACTTCCATGTCTCCCTTGGTTTCTCTCTTTTCTTTCCATCTGTTTCCTACTTCCTTCTGTTCTGCCCATCTGTTCTTTGTCCCTTTCCTACTTCCTTCCTCCTCTTCTCTCGTTTCCTCCTCTCCATCCATCTGTCCATTTCCTACTTCCCTTCTTCCCTCATTTCCTTGTCTGTCCATCCCTTCATCCCTCTCTTCCTCCAGTCCATCCTTCTATCCATCCCTACCTCCTCACCTCCATCTCTGTGCCTTCCAGCCTCCCCTCTGTCCACCCTTCCTCCCGTCCCTCCCTTCCCTCTGCTCTCTCCATCCTCCTGTCCCTGCTCCCTTTCCCCATTTCCCCTGGGGTGCTGACCCCCACTTTGGAGGAGGAGGATGAACCACGGGGTCTCCCATCCACTCTTCCTCCACCCCACCCTCCTCCTCCTCTGTGATTCCAGCCCCCCATTCCTCATCCGGACACAAGGTGCCAGGGGTACCCCCTCACTCTGTTCCTCCCCCCCAGCTCTAGTCTGACCCACGCCCTCCATCCTGCCCTGGCCCTGCCATGGAGAATGAGCAGCTCCCAGCACCGGCTCCCGCCAGCAGCGCCGGTGGCACGGCCCCAACGCCTGCCAGTACTGCGGCCACGCGCCCGCCAGGGCCCCAGATCTCCGTCTACAGCGGCATCCCTGACCGCCAGACCGTGCAGGTATGGGGCTGGGGGGCACTGCGGGGTTGGGGGGTGCCGGGGGGGTCGTGGCGCAGCCCAGGGCCACGTTTCTCCCCCAAAGGTGATCCAGCAGGCGCTGCACCGGCAGCCCAACACGGCGGCGCAGTACCTGCAGCAGATGTACGCGGCACAGCAGCAGCACCTCATGCTGCAGACGGCCGCGCTCCAGCAGCAGCACCTCACCAGCGCCCAGCTCCAGAGCCTGGCCGCCGTCCAGCAGGTATGGCCACCCCGCGGGCACCGGGCCTTGCTCGGGCCTGGCACGCCCCTCACCTTCGGCTTTTCCCCAAGGCAAGCCTGGCAGCGAACCGGCAAAGTGGCTCCTCAGGGGGCAACGGCACCCAGCCAGCCCCAGCACAGCAGCCCACGGTGAGTCCCTCGGCCTCTCGGCACCTCCCCTGCCTATGCCCACCTGTGCCAGCACCCCGACCTTCTCCCGATGCCCCATTCCAGATCAACCTGGCGACGTCTCCGGCGGCGGCACAGCTGCTGAACCGGGCGCAGAGTGTGGGGCCTGGGGCGTCGGGCATCGCTCAGCAGGCTGTGCTGCTGGGCAACACCGCCTCACCCGCCCTCACTGCCAGCCAGGCCCAGATGTACCTGCGGGCACAGATGGTAAGGGTGGGGCTGGGACATGGCACGCCTCAGCAGCATGGTGGGATGCCCATCCTCCTGCTGGGGGTGCCCAGGACTCATGGAAGGCCCATCATTCTGCTGTGGGGTGGCCTGGACCTGTGGGGTGCCCATGGTCTTGATGTAGGGTGTATAGAATCCTCTAGGGTCCCTGACCCTTGAGGGTGCCCATTGCTCTGCTGTGGAATGCCAAGACCCATGGCATGCCTGGGACTCATAGGGTGCCCTCAGCCCTGCACCAGTGTGCCCAGGATCCATGGGATAGCCATCATCCCACTGTGGGGTCCCCAGGACCCATAAGGTGCCCACTGTCTCACTGTGGGTGCCCAAGACCCATAGGGTATCCATCATCCTGCTGTGGGGTGCCTGGGACCCACAGAACATCCCCTGTCTTGTTGTGGGGTGCTTGGGACCCATAGGGTGCTCATCATCCAGCTTCAGGGTATCCAGGACCTCTGGAGTGCCCATGGCCCCACTGCGGAGAGCCTGGGACTTACTGTAGGGTGCCTATGATCCGACAACAGAGTGGCCAGGACCCAGGGGCTGCCTGTCATCCAGCCATGGGATGTCTGGGACTCTTAGGGTGCCCATTGTCTCACTGTGGGGTCCCCATGACCGTTAGGGTGCCCATCATCCTGTTGTGGGGTGACCAGGACCCACAGGGTGCCTGTGGCCCTGCTATGACCCTGTAGGGGTGCTCATTGCTCTGCGTGGTGTGTCTGGGACCCGTGGGGAATCCATAGGGTGCTCAGTGCCTGTGGAGTGCTCCCCAACCTCCTGGGAGTCCGAGGACCCCACAGGGTGCCTGTCACAGGGTGCCTGCGAGGGTGAGGTGTGTAGACTTCATGAAGTGCCTTCACTCTGCTGAGGGAACCCAGCCCCCATATAGGGTGCCCCCCATCCCGCTGGGGGTGCCCAGACCCCACAGGGCACCCAGAGCCCCACTGAGTGCCCAAGCAGGTGCTCTTTGCCTTTGGAGGGTGTTGGGACCCTATAGGGTGTCCTCCACCGCACTGGGTGTGCCTGTCCCTACCCTACATTGATAGAGGGATCCCCATGTGCCACCGTGTAGGGACACAGAGGGGGGACACTCAGGATGTGTCCCCCGACCTGGTGAGCCGTGCACCCACTCTCCCTGTCCCCAGCTCATCTTCACACCCACGGGCCCCGTCAGCGCTGTCCGGCCCGAGAGCCCCGCGCCAGCCCCTCCACCGGCCCTGCCACCAGCCCCGCCACCCACCACCCCTCAGGTGAGTCTCTCCACCCCTGCCAGCCCCCCAAAACCTGTCCTGGCACCCCCCTGACCCGCTGCCATTGCAGGTGCACAGCCTGGCCCTGCGCCCCGCCGGCCCCCACCTCCCCGCTCTGGCCATGAAGCCCCCTGGGGGTGCCCCTCCCCGGGCCGGCCCACCGCGAGGGCCCCCACCTGATCCCCCAGCTGAGCACCTCAGAAAGACCGAGGGGCACGAGGGTCGTGCCCATGGCCTGGCCCGCGCCACCGCCCCTGCTGCCGCCCACCCGCTCGTCACCCCAGGTAAGGGGCTGCTCTAGGGCAGGGGACACTGCTGGGTGCTGGGGGAGTCATGGGCTGGTCACTCTGAAACCTGGTGATGGCCCACACCAGTGTGTCCTGTACCTTGTCACCTGCCTGTAGTTGGGACCTTGTGGGTCCATCCCCTCACTGGCAGGGCCCCTGCCCGGGAGGGTCTCAGCAGGCATAGGATCCCAGGGTCCTACGGGGTGCAGGGGGGTGGGGCCGTGAGGGTGTGAGCCAGGGGACTCCAGGGAGTGCGGGAGCCTGGGGTGCTGCACTGGCGTGGCTCCCAAAATTGGGGACCCCCACCCTGGGACAACTTAAACGCAGTCCCCCATATCAGCAGCAGGAGCTGGCAAAGCTGACTGTCCAAGGGAGCAGATCCAGAGTGAGCAGCAGCCGCCTGGGGGGGGATCCTGGGGGTGGCTCCCTTGGGGCTGAGGTGCTGGTGGTGAGGGGGGATCCCTGTCCCCATCGCTGTCCCCGCAGCCTATGCCCCGCTGCAGCCCCCCCAGTTCCTGCAGCAGCCGCCGAAGCCGATGCAGCCGCAGCCACCACCGCAGCAGCAGCAGCAGCAGCAGTTCGTCATCCAGCAGCAGCAGCAGCAGCAGCAGCTGGGCCCCCGTGGGCAGCCCCCCTCGGGCCCCCCCGCCGCCCCCCAGCTCCAGCCCCTGCCCCCTGCCAGCCCCGGCCCGGCCCCTCAGCCCAAAACAGGGGTCCCCCAGGGAGCAGGGGGCGAGGGTGGCCCCCACAACGGGCACCCCAGCTGCCACGCTGCCCCCCGCAAGTTCCAGCACGCCTCAGCTGTCATCCTGCAGCTGCAGCCCACCGGCCCCACGGTGAGGGGCCCCCAAAACATCCCCCAAAGCCTTCCTAAGCCTCCCACCACACTCCCCCCAAACCCTCACAGTGAGAGGCCCCCAAACCTTCTCCCAAATTCTTCCAAACTCTCACGGTGACAGACCCCTAAACTTCCCCCAAACCCTCATTGTGAGTGGCCCCTAGACTGTCACAGTGAGGGGCCCCCAAGCCACTTGGTGGGGGGAGCTCAGGGGAGGGAAGGAGGAATGGGGGCACTGGAGCGGGAGTGGGGGATGTTGGGGAGTCAGATATGTGCACACATCTGGGTGTGCGAGTGCACAATCCCTGCACACGTGTGTGCGTGTGCGTTCCTGCCCTGTGCATGGGGACCCAGTCACGTCAGTCTGCGGGTGTGCACGCTCAGGCCACGCTGCACATGTGCACCTGCTCCATGCACGTCTGTGTGTGTGTGTGTGCACCTGCCCCATGCACATCTGTGTGTGTGTACCTGCGCCATGCACATCTGTGTGTGTGCGTGTACCTGCCCCATGCACATCTGTGTGTGTGTGTGCACCTGCTCCATGCACGTCTGTGTGTGTGTGTGCACCTGCTCCATGCACGTCTGTGTGCACAGCTTTGCCCCATCCATGCACACTTCTGTGTCTCTGTGTACCTGCTCTTGTGACATGGGGAGTGTGTGGCAGATCTGTGTCTGATCCACACGCATGTGTACACGTGCACCAGATCCACACACGTGTGTGTGCACAGCTTTGCCAGATGCATGCACATGCATGCATGCACATGTGCACGTGTCTGCTCCCTGCATGCCTGTGCGTCCTCAATCCAGGTCCATGCGCGTGCATGTGCACGTGTGTGTCAGATCCACGTGTGTGCCAGGTCCATGCACACGGGTGCAGAGGTGTTTGCCTGACCCACGTGTATGCGCACATGTGCTTGATCCAGGCGTGTCTGCTCTGTGCATGTGTGTGACGCTCACACCAGCCCCACGCACGTGTGTGTTTGTGGGGGTGCATACAGGCACATCTGTGCAAATGTGCATGCCAGATCAGGTGTGTCTGAAGGTGTGTGCCGGACTGCGACACGCGTGTGTGCATGTGCATGCCCGCTCCTGGCACCCCCGTGCGTGTGACCCATGCATGGGTGTGCACGCCCCAGCCATGCAGCTGCACGCCCCTGTGCCACCTGCACACGCACCTGCCTTGACCCCGCCCGTGCGTGTGCGCACCTGACCCTGCCCCACGCGTGTCCCTGCCACCACAGCCCCCCCTCGGGGTCCCCGAGGGTGCCCGCCGGGACCCGCTGCCCGTGCAGAGGAGCGCCGAGAGCCCGCCTGCCGCCCCGCCGCAGCCCCCCGCCCTCTCGCCGGCGGCCGCCCCCCCGGGCCCTGACACCCCCGAGGGCGAGCGGCCCCCCACGCACGGTAAGCCCCCGCCCCACTCCCACAGGCACCCACTCAGGGGTGATGCAGCCCCATCCCCGTAACCCGCAGCAGGGAGACGTCGAGGCCGGGCCGTGCGGGGAGCCGGGCTCTGTGCCGGGGGTTCCGGCTCTGTGTGGGGTCGGGCTCTGTGCGGGGCCGGGCCGTGCTGGGGTTCCGGCTCTGTGCGGGGAGCCGGGCTCTTTGCCGGGCCGGGCTGTGCGGGGAGCCGGGCTCTGTGCGGGGCCGGGCTCTGTGCCGGGGGTTCCGGCTCTGTGCGGGGTCGGGCTCTGTGCGGGGCCGGGCCGTGTGGGGGATTCCGGCTCTGTGCGGGGCCGGGCTCTGTGCCGGGGGTTCCGGCTCTGTGCAGGGCCGGGCTCTGTGCGGGGGTCCCTCAGCCGACGGGCCGGCTCAGGGGATGCGCGCTGGGTGCAGCGCCCGCCGCTGCCGGTAGGGGGAACCCGGGCGCCTCGGCCCCACGCGCGGAGGGCGCCGCGAGGCGGGGGCGTGGCCGCGCCCCTCTCGGCTGACGCTGCCCTGGCGCGCGGGCTGGGAAGGCGGGGCCAGGTGTGCAGGCTCCGCCCCCAGCTGCGTGAAGGCCTGCGAAGGGGCGGAGGCGGGGTCATACCGGGGAGCCACGCCCCCGTGGGTGATGCTCCGCCTCCGGGGGCGCGGGAGGCGGGGCCTTGCGGGGAGGGCGCGTCCGCGCCCCGAGGCTTCGCGGCCCGGGCGCGCGCGGCGGCAGCGGCCGCCAATGGGCGCGCGGGGGCGTGTCCGGGGCAGGCCCCGCCCCCGCCACCGCCTTTGTCCCCGCTCGGCCCCGGCCCCGCTCCCGGCGCCGCTCCCGCCGCAGCCCCGGCCCGGCCCCCCTGCCATGGCCCCCCCGACCCGCTGAGCGCCCGGTGAGTGAGCGCCGACCGCGGGGCCCGGCCCGGCCCGGGGCGGCGGCGGCGGCGGCTCTGACCTCACTTCCGCATCCGCCCCCGGCCCCGGTCCGGCCCCGCGGCCCGGGCGAGGGAGGGGCGGGGGCAGCGGGAGCCGCCGCCGGACAAAGGTGATGGGGCTGCCGGGGCCTGCGCGGCCTGAGGGCCCCGTCGGGCCGGGGCGGCCTCGAGGGGAGAGGAGCCGGGGCGGGCTGGGCTGGGGCTCTCGGGCCTCCCCGGGCTGTGCTGTGGCTTTACTGGAGTGTACTGGGGTTTGTTGGGATCTTACGGGCGTAGATCGAGCGCTGCTGCGGCTTTATTGGGATATACTGGGGCCTTACTGGGGTAGTTGGTGCCTTTCTTGGGTCGTACCGGGCTTTTCTGGGGGCGATAGCGGCTTTCCGGGGTAGATCGAGCCCTGCTGGGGCCGTACTGGGGCAGACGCGGCCTTGCTGATGCCGTACAGAGCCGCCCTGGGGCTCCGCTGGTCCTTCCTGGGGTCTCCTGGGAGTGTTGGGACCCCTCCGGTTATTTTGGGGGGCCCTTTAAGGCCGTTCCCAGCCCCTCGGGGGCCGCTGGGGGCTCTCGGGGCGGCACTGGTGGCACTGGGAGCGGCAGCAGCTGCTCCCCGTTCCAGCTGTATGGAAATCGCGGCCCCGCGTCAGCGCGGCGTCAGCGCCCGCCCCTCACCGCGCGTGTCCCCGCTGTCCCCAGAGCCCCCCGAGCGCCTCCATGCGCAGCCCCGCATTCCCGGGATGACCTCGGGCTCCGGCAGCGCTGCCGCCACCGTCGCCGGCGCCGCCCCCCACAATGGTGAGAACAAACCGCCCCAGGCCATCGTGAAACCCCAGATCCTCACGCACGTCATCGAGGGCTTCGTCATCCAGGAGGGCGCCGAGCCCTTCCCGGTAACGTATCCCGCTCTCCAGAGCCGGGGGTGGACGCGGTGAGAGTGGGCTCGTGGAGTGGGGGCGTTGGGAGTGGGGCGCACAGACGGGCTTGAACCCCCAAACCCTCCCCTGCTTCGTCATCCGGGAAAGGGCTGAGCTGTTCCCGGTAACGTATCCCGCAATCTGTAGTTTTATCCCATGATTTGGGGGCTTGGGAAAAGGGCTTCTGGATTCGGGGGTCCGGAGGAGTAACCCCAAATCCTAGCCTAGCCATCGAGCAGTTTGTCATCCAGGAAGGGCAGAATCATTCCTAGCAAGGTGTCCCCCTGTCCCTACTCTGATCTTGGGGTTTGGGGTTTTGGGAAAGGTCTTTTGGATTTAGGGATCTGGAGGAGTAACCCCAAATCTTCCCCCATGTGACTGAGTGCTTCATTGCCCAGAAAGGGGCAGAACTGTACCCAGTAATGTATTCCTCTATCCCTACCATATTCTGGGGTTGGGGTGCTGAGAAGGTGCTTCTGGATTTTGGGGGATTGTATGTGGGGCACCCAGGCCCTCGTGAACCCCTAAATCCTCCCCCATGTTACTGAGCACTTTGTCATTCAGGAAGGGGCTGAGCTGCTTCTGGTAACATGTCCCCCTTTCCCTGTCCGCACTCCTGGGCTTGGGGAGCTGGGAAGGGGCGTTCAGATGTGAGGGGGTTGGGAGGAGTAACTCCAGATCCTCCCCCCACATCATTGAGGGCTCCATCATCCAGGAAGGGGCTGAGACAGTCCAGGTAACATTTCCCTCCATCCATACACCTATTCCTGGATTTGGGGGGTTGAGAATGGTGCAGCCACCATTCTGAACCCCAAATTCTCCCCCATGTCCTTGAGCACCTCATTATTCAGGAAGGGGAAGAACCATTCCCAGTAATGTATGCTTCTATCCCTACCCATATTCCTGGGTTTGGGATCTTGAGAGGGGACTTCTGGATTTGGGGAAGTTGGGAATGGGGCCCTCATGAACCCCAAATGGACACCCATGTTACTGAGCACTTTTTCGTTCAGGAGGGGGCTGAGCCCTTCCCAGTAACATATCCCAACATCACTACCCTTGTTCCTGGGTTTGGGAGGTTGGGAATGGGGCACCTACCATTATGAACCCCCAAATCCTCACCCATATCATCAAGGACGTCATCCAGCTAGAGGCAGAACCATTCCCAGTAATGTCTCTCTCTCTGTATCCTTATCCCTGAATTTGGGGGTTTGGGAATGGGGCACCCAGACAATCATGACCCCCCAAATCCTCACCCACATTATTGAGCACTTCCATCATCCTGAAAGGGGCAGAACAATTCTTGGTAATGTATCTCCCTCTTACCTGGTAATGTATCCCTCCCTGCTCCTGGATTTGAGGGGGTTGGGAATGGGGTACTCCTCACCCAAACTATTGAGCACTCGACCCAGCCAGGGGCAGAACCATTCCTGGTACGTATCCCCTTCTCTTGCTGGATTCAGGGGGTTGGGAATGGGGCACCCAGAGAGTTGTTAGACCCCGAATCTTCACCCACGTTTCTGAGCATTTCCATCATCCGGGAAGATGCAGAACTGTTCCCAGTATCTGTATAACAACGTATCTGTTGTCCTTCCTGGAGCTGAGGGACTGGGAAGGGGGCATCGGGATTTGTGGGGTTGGGAGTGGGTCACTCAGACAGTTATGAACCCCCAAACCCTTGCCCTTGTTATTGAGCACTTCAGCGTCTGGGAAAGGGCAGATCCATTCCTGGTGACATCCTCCTCTCCCTGTCCTTGCTCCTGGATTTGGGGGGTCAGGAGTGGGTCCTTCAAATTGTTAGACCCCAAATCCTTGCTCAGATTTTCACCCAGGAAGGTGCAGAGCTGTACCCGGTGGCACATCCCCCTCGCCTTACCCTCATCCCTGACGCGGGTGGTTGGGATGGTTGGTGGCAGCCCGGTGCAGCGGGCAGGGCTCGGCAGGGCGCGGGTGCAGCCGGGTGTGTTGCGCAGGTGGGCCGCTCCTCGCTGCTGGTGGGGGCCCTGCACAAGCAGTATGCGCAGGAGCTGCTGCCGGACAAGCTCCCGCCGCAGGACAACACCACCACCACCGACTCAGACATGGAGGAGCCGTACCTGCAAGGTAGAGCCCGGGCCTGCGGCCCGCCCAGCCCCTGGGAGCCCCCCGGGCTTTCCCCCAGAGCTCCCCGGCTGAGCTGGCTGGTTTCTCTCTCTGGGTGTCCCTCCACGCCCCCCAGAATCCAAAGAAGAGGGGAACCCCCCCAAGTTGAAGTGTGAGCTCTGCGGCCGCGTTGACTTCGCCTACAAGTTCAAGCGCTCCAAGCGCTTCTGCTCCATGGCCTGTGCCAAGAGGTAACCCCAAAATCCACCCAACAGAGTAGAGGTAACCCCAAAATCCACCCAGTCCCCTCCTCAGCAGGATAGAGGTAGCCCCAAAATCAACCCAGTAGAGTAGAGGCAACCCCAAAACCCACCTGACAGAGCAGATGTAACCCCAAAACTCATCTGGGCCTTCTTCAGCGGAGTAGAGGTACCCCAAAAGCTGCTTGACAGAGTAGAGGTAACCCCAAAAATTCACGGGGTGAGGGGGTGGGAGTAACCACAAAATCCACTCAACAGGTAATCCCAGAAATACACCTGTCAGGGTAAAGGTAATCCCCAAATCCACTCAGAATGGTTGGGGTAACCCCAAAAAATCCACCCAGCAGTGGAGAGGTAACCCCAAAATCCATCCTCCCCCTCTTCTCCAGTGGAGTAGATGTATCCCCAAAATCCCCCCAGCGGGGTGGAAACCCCTCCATGACCTGTGGCTCCGTGGCAGGTACAATGTGGGCTGCACGAAGAGGGTGGGGTTGTTCCACCCCGATCGCAGCAAACTGCAGAAACCGGGGGGGCCCCCCCATGGGCGGCGCCGCAGCTGCAAAGGGACCCTGCCCCCCCTGAGCAAGGACAGCAAGAAACAGGTGAGGGGGGACAGGAGCTTGGCCCCAGCTGGGTGGGCCTTGGGGCTGGAATTTGTTCCAAATTTCAGGAATGTGGGGTGGGTGCTGAGCCTGGGGTTTGTCCCTGAATTTTGGGGACATGGGGTGGGTGCTGAGGCTGGGGTTTGTCCCTGAATTTTGGGGACATGGGGCAGGTGCTGAGGCCAGCGCTGCCCCCGCAGCCCCCGGGGTCTGTCCCAGCGGGGTCGGTGACGGCGTCGTTGCAGCTCAACCACAGCCAGGAGGATTCCAGCCGCTGCTCCGACAACTCCAGCTACGAGGAGCCGCTGTCACCCATCTCCGCCAGCTCCTCCACGTCCCGGCGCCGGCAGGGAGAGCGGGACCTGGAGCTGCGGGACATGGAGCTGCCGGACGTGCATGGCCGCGACCTGCCCGGCCTCGGCCACCGCTTCCTGCCCAGCGAGCCCAGCAAGTGGAACGTGGAGGACGTTTACGAGTTCATCCGCTCGCTGCCGGGTGAGGAATGTCCTGGGGTGGACAGGGAGGGGTCTACCCACGGATACCCAGAAATGTGGTTTTGGGGAGATGTGTGTCCGTCAGGACATGTTCATGGCAGGATTTACTCAAGGATAACCCCAGAAATGTGTTTTTGGGGCAAGATTTATTCTCAGAGAACCCCCTAAATATATTTTTGAGTAGGATTTATACACAGATAACCCCATGAATATATTTTGGGGGGATGATTTACTCACAGATAACTCCATATATATTTGGGGCGGGGGATAGATTCTACTCCTAAATCCATTAATATTTTGGGGGGGGGGGGGATTTACACACAGAGAAGCCCCTAACTGTATTTTTGGGGGCTCTGAGAGAGTTTGCTGATGCTGCCCCTCCCCACAGGCTGCCAGGAGATCGCGGAGGAGTTCCGGGCGCAGGAGATCGACGGGCAGGCGCTGCTGCTGCTCAAGGAGGATCATCTCATGAGCACCATGAACATCAAGCTGGGCCCCGCGCTCAAGATCTACGCCCGCATCAACATGCTCAAGGACTCCTGAAGGGGGGGCCGCAGGACCCCCACCCCCCCCGCGGGACCCCTGACCTTCCCGGGACCCTCACAGGACTCCCGGCCCCAGGGAGGGGGCAAGGGGGGGAGACACTTGTGAGCACACCCCGCCCCCCCGGGGGGTGTAAATAGCCCGTAGCTCTAGAGCCTCCCCAATTCAGGGGGTCATCCCCCCCTTCTCCAGCAGGGAGGGGAGTCCCCGCGTGCCCCCCATGTCCCCCCCAGTCAGCAGGGCCAAGCAGGACGGTTGCCTTAACGTGTGCTCCCTCCCCCAGCTGGGATTGGGGCCCCAGGGGGCTCAGACGTCCCCCCCAAAGGGGGTCAGGGAGAGGTGGGGGGCGCGGAGGAGGCGTCACCCCCCGTTCACACACACCCCCACACACTGGGCTGTTTTGGGGGCACCTTAGCAGAGGACGGTGGCGGAGGGCCCCCCCCAGGCAGGTAAGGACCCCCCCCACTCCCCCCTCGGCCAGCACGGTCTTTTTAAGAAAAAAAAAAAAGAAAATTTGAAAAAAACACACGGCCCCACCCCCCCTTTTCCTGTTTTTTGTTTTTGTTTTTAATAAACACTGAAAAAAAACTGGGACCCTCCCAGTTTTCTTTGCTTCCCACCCCCAAATTTCTTCTCATGTAAACTGAGGCAGCAACTCAGGGATGTCCCCAGGTGCTGCACTGGGTGGTGGAACCTCCTGTGGGCAATGGGGACAGGGTTGGTGTTGTGTTCCCTGCTGCCCCCCAAGTGGGGGGTGGCATGATGTCCCCCTCCCAGGGGCCTGTGGTGACAGTGGGACCCGCCACACCTCCAGGTGACCCCCAAATCCTAGGGGGATACAGGGTCCCAAAGTAGGGGAGGGGGACAGGAGGGGATATGGTGGCAGTCCCTGGAGATGCCCAGCCTGGTGAGGGATCCCTGGGTGTGGCTTCTGTACCAAGGTGTCCCTAGAGCTGGTGGCTGTGGTGGTGACGTGGCCATGGTGCAGCGTTCCCCAAGCACTGATGGCTGTAGTGGTGTGTCCCAAAAGCTGATAACCACAATGCTGAGGTGTCCCCAGAGCTGGTGGCCACAGTGGTGACAGATCCTTGGAGCTGCTGGCTATGGAGATGGTACCCACTGTGCCATGTTCCTGAGGCTGCTGGCTGCAGTGTGCTCACCCCAGAGCCACGATGGTGTCCCTGGAGGTGGTGACAGGTTCCTGGAGGGCCCCCAGGCTGGTGGCCACAGTGGACTCTCCCTGGGGTGGCCACACTGAGGTCTCACCAGAGTTCATGGCCATGAAGTGTCCCAGGCCACAGTGAGATGTCCCCAGCAGTGGTGGCCACAGTGGGCTGTCCCCAGAGCTGCTGTCCCCAGGGGGGTCACTCACACCCCCCCAGCAGGACCAGGAGCCACCACCTTCACCCTGCGACACCGGTGACCGGGCACTGCCACCCCCTCCCTGGGGAAACCGGGGACAACCTGCCCCTGCTGGGGATGGCCCAGGGCTCCACCCCCCCTCCTGCAGCCCCGGAGGGACCAGGCCCCCACCGGTGGCCCCAGACGTCCCCACAGTGGAGTCACCTCCCCCCACCTGTCCCCCCCCCAACACAACCCCCCAGTTTAATTAATTCCTGTTTTGGTCTTTTTTTTGTTCTCTTTTATTCTTTTTTGGAAAGGGGCTGGGCTGGGGGGGTTTCACTCCTTTTCCACACTTTGAGGCCGTGGCCCCCCCGGCTTCTCCAGGAACCACAATGCAGGATGGGGGGGGGTGGCAACAACAGGGAGGGAGGCAACTTTTTGTCCATTTTCTCCTCTTTTCTCTTTTTTTTTTCCTTTTTTCCCCTTTTTTAATAAGGTACCAACTAGTTCTAGGGAGGCCTGGCCTGGCTGGGCAGCGAGGAAAATAAAAAAGCCCCAAAATTTGGGGGAAGGGGGAGAAAAAAGTGGGGGCTAAGTGTATAAGAGGCGTATTTACACAGTATTAACATGCTGACAAAAAAGGTTACAATATTGATATCGTACAACATCGAGGGGGGAAATAATGGGGGGGTAAAAAATAAGGGGATGGGGGGTAAAAATAATAGGGGGGTAAAAAATAGGGGGGATTAAAAATTAATAAAAGGTAAATAAAACACCCTGAAAAAAAAACAACAAAAAACCCCAAAGAAACGCTGAGTTAAGGCTTAAAAAGTGTATAAAAAATAACACAGTTAATATCCAAAATGAACCAAAAAGTACAGAATATAGATGAGTTTGGGGGGAGTGCCCCCCCGGCTCTATACAGGGGGTATGTACAGGCAGGCACAAGGCAAAGCAGGGGGACCCCCAAACCCCCCAAAACTGGGGCTGTGGAATGGGGGGTCTGGCCCCGGGGGGACGCGGCTCTGCCCGCAGCTTCGCCCCTGAAAGGGACCCCAAAAGAACACAAAAAACCCCCAAAACGGTTAAAAATCAACCCCAAATGGAGGCGCTTGGGCCCAGAGTCTGTGGGGGGGGGGGTTGGGATTTCCCCCCTCCCCCAGCTGCATTTTGCTCCATCCACGGTTCGTTTTTGGGGTGAATTTCTGGTTTTTAGCAGCACCAAGTTCTTGGCCAATAAATATATATATATATATTTGTATCCAAAAATGGGGGGGTGGGGCCTGGCGGGGGGGACACCCCCACCCCTACTGCCCCCCCCGCCAAAGAAACCAAACCGCAGAGATTCAAAGTGCTCTGAAACCGTCTTTGGATGTCACCAAACCTGCGGGAGCCGGGCAGGAGCATGGCCCGGGCACGGCCCGCGGCGCTGGGGGTAAGGTCCTCCTCCTCCTCCTCCACCTCCTCCTCCTCCTCCTCCTCCTCGTGCTGGGGGGGTCCTGTCCCCCTCCCCGCTTAGATGAGGGAGATCCGTACAGGAATGCCGGGCGACTCCGTCCGCTGCGGCGAGTGCTGGCTGACCAGGTGCTCCACCACCGTGTGTTTGGACATGTGCTTCATCAGATAGGTCTCCTGTGGGGGGGCACAGGGGTGAGCGGGGGGCCAGGGAGGCTGAGGGCAGGTTTGGGGGCATCCCCCGTGCTCACCGAGGTGTAGGCACGGCCACACATGCTGCAGCAATAGGCCTTGGCGTGCTTGATGGCGTGTGCAGACAGGTGGATCTGCAGCGAGGCCGAGTCCGTGTACGCCCGGTAGCAGTTGGGGCACTTGTAGGGCTTGTCCTTGTTGTGCTGGCGCTGGTGGGACTGGGGGGACACAGGGAGTCGGGGGGGACTGTGGCAACCCTGTGCCCCCCGCCCCAGGTCCCCCCACACTAACCTGGAGGTTGGAGAGCTGGGTGAAGGCCTTCTCGCAGCCGGGGTGCGGGCACTTGTAGGGTCTGTCGCCAGTGTGGATTCTGGGGACACACGTTGGGTCATTGTCACCTCCCTTCCAGCACCAGGAACAGTGCTGGTCCCACCCACAGGGTCACATCAGAGTGGGGGGTCACAGGAGCCACAGCGACATCGGTGCCCCAGGGGAAGACGTGGGGCTGAGAGATGGGGCTTGGGAGAGGATGGGTGCTGGAAACGGTGAAGGTGGTTGGGATGATGAGTGTGGAGGAGATGGACTGGCCTGCATGGACAGATGACCATGCTGGGGTCACTGAAGGTGGTGGGGGCATGGGGGCATGGTTGGGGATGAAGAAAGTGGTGGGAACAAGCACAGTGGAAAGGGCTGAGCATGGTGGGGGCAACAAAGGTGATGGAGATGGTGAATGTGGTCAGAAAGGTGGTGGAGACAATGAAGGTACTGGAGACTACAAAGGTGGTGGAGATGACGAGCACAGTGGGGATGATGAAGGCTGTGGAGTCAGACTGGCATGGTGGGGATGATGAAGAGGGTGGTGGAGACGATGAGCGTGGTGGAGCCCGTGGAAGTGCTGAAAATGAGGAGCGTGGTGGGGATGAAAAAGGCAACGGGGGACAGCCAGAGTGGGGGGGAAATGGATGAGTGTGGTGCAGCCTGTGAAGGTGCTGGAAATGATGGGGAATGATGATGAAGGGGATGAAGATGGCAGCAGGACCAACAAGCAGAGCAGGGCCATAACGGACGTCAGGAGAGACGCTGGGTGTGGGGTGCCTGCCTGCCCCCCTCCCTGGCCAGCGGGAACAAGTGTCCCCAGCCCCGCAGTGGGGCCCTCACCGGGTGTGCTGCTGGAGGTGGGACAGCTGGCGGAAGGACTTCTCGCAGTAGGAGCAGTGGTAGGGTTTGACACCCAGGTGGATGCGCAGGTGCTGGGCCAGGTAGGAGGCGTTGGCGAAGGACTTGGAGCAGTGGGGGCACTTGTGGGGCTTGGCCTCTGTGTGCGACTTGGAGTGGATCTGCATCTCCGACTTGGTGAAGAACGTCAAGGGGCAGACCTTACACCTGGAGGGTGTGGGGGAGAACCCCGCAGGGACCGGGCTGGGGTGGGGGGGGCTCCCCGCCATCGCCCCGGCCCCCACAGTGGGCGGGGGTGTGCCTACCTGTACGTCTTCCCCTCTTTGGCCGTCTCTCCTGAGGCCAGGATGGGGTAGGGCACCACCAGCACCGGCGGCCCCGAAGGATTTTCCGCCTTGATCTTTTTGCGGCCCCGCTCAGCCTTGGGCGCTCCCAGCAAGCCGTGGCCCTGGATTGTCTTGATGGAGTCGAGGAGGGGGGGGCTGGTGATTCCTGAGATTAGGGTGGGTGAGGAGGCGATGAGGCGGCTCTGGCTGGTGGAGGTGGGGGTCGAGGGGGTGGTGGTCCCCGTTCCCGGGCTGGACTCCGAGGTGCTGACGGCCGGTGCGCGGGACGCCAGCCCCAACCCTAGCGGGCAGCGGAACAGTGTTAGTTCTGAGGGGACCCACATCCGCCTCTGCCCCGAGACTGGCAGGACCAGTGGTGGGACCTGTGGCAGTCCCTGTCACGGTACCTGTGACGGTGCTGGTGGCCGGCCGGGCGTGCAGGGCCACGTCGGGCTGGGGCACGGCCTGGGGGTGCAGCCCCGGCACCTGCTGCAGCTTTGGCAGGGACATGATGGACTGGCTGCTCTCGGCGGGCGAGGGGGGCACCAGGAGGGGCTGCTGGGAGGCCACCGAGGTGGGGGGCAGGTGCGGGGGGCGGATCTTCTCTGCCATCAACTGCTCCTTGATTTTGTTGATCAGGACCAGGTTGTCCAGCTGAGGGGGTAGAAGGCAGAGAGGTGGGTGAGGGCAGAGGAACCAGGACCCTCGGGACCCCCAGCCTCCCCCTTGGTGTTATCCACATCCTTTCACCCTCCCTCCTCCCGAAATCCCAGTGCAGGGATCCTACCTGGCTGGGCATGGTGGGGGGGGGCGGCCAGAAGTAGGGGTTGTTGAAGCGAGGCTCCGCCATCCTGGGGAGAGAGGGGCGCGGTTATGGAGCATCACTGGCCCCCCCTTGCCCTTCCACCTCAAACCCCCAAAACCAACCATCATCCCCCCAAAAAGCAAGACCCAGACTCTGAGCAAAGGCAGGGAGCAGGTGTAGGGGCAGGGCTGGGGAACCCCCCAAGCATCTTCCCAGATGAAAACTCCTGCAGGATTAGGGGGACACCAAGCACCTGCCTGCCTCCAAGACCACAAAACACTGGTGAGTGTGCTAGGACACAATTTGGAAAAGGAGGAAGCTGAAATTTGGGGAAAACCCCCAAATCTCCCAAGATCCGGAAGTATTTCTCCCATCCAGGAGGGATCAGAGGTGGATGGGACGCTGCCATGGAAGAGGGCAAGCACAGCGGGACATTGAACCCAACCCCAATCCCAGCTGAATGCCCCCAAAATATGCCTCCAAAGCCAAGCGAAGCGCCTTTAACACCCAGGAGCAGCTCAGCAGGAACACCCAGAACCAACAGGGAGATTTATGGAGACACATAAAGGCATTGGGGAAATCAATTCTAAATCAATCTTTGGGGGGCAGCAAGAGGATGATCCCGGCGGAACGGCTCAGCATGACCAGCTATGGGCAAATCCCATTACGGGGGCATGAGGATAAGCATCTATAGGACCACGATGGGGTGTACGGGAGGGGGCCCCCAGGAGTTCTGGCTCCAAAATAAACCAGGACATGGCCAGGATTCCAGGAGAAACTAGGACGATGCCTCCGGCAAAGCACATCCCCAAAAGCTTTGGGGGTGGCAGGATTTGGGGGCGATGAGCCTTCCTCCTCTTCCTCCTCCTCACACTCGCTGCCCCAGGTTTCAAACACACCCTGAGCGCTTAAGGCAGGTGAGCAGCACCCAGAGGAAGGGGATCCTGGTCCCACCAGGATGCAGCATCCCAACAGCTACCCCAGCCTGAAGAAGCGGTGGGATGGACCATCCCCATTCTGGGGAGGAAGGAACCACCCACCCCTTGTGCCACGGAGCAGCCTGGCACAGGACGCGGTGTGTTCCAGGGTATTGAGGAATGGGAGCAATTTCCCAGGGCAGACCTCAATGCCACAGCCTGTCCAGGACACCACCCAGACATCAGCTTCGAGAACTCCCCTTCCCAGTCTTGAACCACTCCAGGTCACCTCCTGGCTGCTCAAGCACCAAATTTTAGGGTTTTGAAGTGAGAGCAGGGCTGGATCCCAGCGGCATGGGCAAAGTCCCGCTGCGTGCCACAGAACAGGAATTCACTGGGGATGTGAAATGCACCTTCCCATGCACGGACGCAGCCGCTGCCAGTTATTCTGTGTAATTATGTATGTACCCACAGGCCGCCCACGGCGTGCATTTACCCACTGGCCACGTGTGAGTGTGTGTATATATATACACACATATATAAGATCCTATGGGATGATGGGCACGGGATGAGGGACGCCGGTGCCAACGTGAGGGGCTGGACACCGGGAACCGGGGACAAAAGCAAAGCAGGCAGCAGGGAGCCCCCTGTGATGGAGGCAGGCAGGGAGCAGGAGCTCAGGCAGGAGGACTCTGAGCCCCCTCAGCATGACCAAGCACCCCGGCCCCGATCTTCCACCCCGGAGCAGCCGTGGGAAAACAGGAAACCAGAGCTATGATTAGAAAAGGGTTTTTTGGAGCTGCTCCCCCATCTCAGCAGGTGCCCTGTGACCTCTGTCCTTCCCATCCGTCCATCTGTCCATCCTTCTCCCTGCCCCGATAGGGCACCAGGCTCCAATGGAGCCAGCAGCAGCACCCAGACGGATCAAAACCACCACCATGGCCCCCGAACCGTCACCGGGACGCAGCACCAAACCCTACACCAGTCCCAGGATCCTTCCTGCAAAGCTGGAGTGGGCTGGAAATGCACAAAGGGTATTTTGGGGAGAAAAGCATAAATATCACGTGTTTCCCCGCCCCCACCCAAGGAGGGCTTACTAAAGAAATCAGAAATTATTTGTAAAACCACCACACTCGGAGCTGGATGAACAAGAGGGAAGAAATGGTCGGCGTTGCCAAAATAATTACAAAAATCCCTGTTCCTGTCCCGATTTAATGTTACAAGTTGTGCGGTGTTTCGTTGGGAGCGGCGTCCCCTTCTCCGGGGCTGGGGAACGGAGTGGGAGGGGGAAGAAAGCAGATGGGAAAAAATATATATATATATAAAAACTCCCTTTTTCTCTATTCTCAGCTAACTATGAAAAATGGAAGCTGACATGCAGCAAAGGTGGAAAAAAAAGAAAATCCATTAAAATGGAAATGATGAAGGGTAGGGAATGCTGCGGCGCGTCTCCCCCTGGCTCTGCAAGGCACAGGGGGGTGGTACAGCTCTCTGTGCCCCCCCCAGTTTTTGGCTCGGCAAGGGAAACTCCCCTTGGGTAACATCTCCAGTGGCGTGGGGTCCTGTGGTCCAAACCATGGTGGGAAGAGCCCCTGACATCCTCTGCAGGCACCAGACTGGGGTGCCAAGGGGTGCCGAAGGTTATCCCCAGGGACAAGGTGGGTGCCCAAGCATGGTGGAGACCCAAGCAGCCCAGCCAGAGGAGAGGGATGTGGGAAGAGCAAGCAGGAAGATGCATAGAGCCCCAAAACCATGGGCTGAACCCCAAATTCCCCAGAACAGCATAGTACCCGGCATCACCGCTCAACCGGGCCAAGGGGGGGAAGCAGCAGCACCCTAAAAAGAGACCAAAAGCCTCCTCGCCTCCGCACCCACAGGGAGGGAAGAGCGGGAAAAGCTGGCAAGCCAGGGCTGGGGGTGGCAGGGGGAGAGCGGGGGCGGCGGCAGCGAGGGGGCGGCGGTGCCAGGGCCAAGGGGTCGGCGGTGGTTGGTACTCACAGGGTGGCCTCTGGAGCCAGGTGGGCGCAGCTGCCTGGGGAGACGTGTCGCTGAGGCTCCAGATTGATGGGAGGTAGATGATGGCACGGGTGGGCACGAGCTCACTAGAGCCTTCCAACTTCCTACCCAACTGCCGCTAAGTCAAGCTACAGTTCTCTAGGGAACGCCTCTACCTTGGCAGCCCTCTCTGTCTCGCCTTCGCTGAAATAAAAAGAAACAAGAGATTTCTTTTCACGGCACTGCCGAGAGAAAAGGGGCAGCTCCCAGGGACCGGTGAGCGACCACCGACCTGGTACAGCCAGAAAGTGGGGGGGTCTGGGAGGCGAGGGGAGGGATTTGGGGTGACCAGAGCAGCACTTGGTGGCTAAACGTGTCCTCGACCAAGTGAGACATGGAGTTTGGCGTCCCCAAGTATCCCAGCAAGAGCATCAGGGCAGAGCTCCCAACCCCCGTGCCAAGCGGCGAGCACAGGAAAGCCGGCGGCGGCCAGAGACGGCGCGGTGGGAGAGAACCAAGCACGGGGATGGATGTCCCCTGCACCTTCCCCCCCAAATCCCAGCATGTCCTTCCCAACATGGGCCAGACCAGGGATGGTGACGCTGGCCCGGGCATGTCCCTGGGCCGGGGAACCCAGCTCTGCCTTGCACCATGCCTCAGTTTCTCCCCCAAAACACAAGGCAATGGCCCCTGTCCCCTCTTAAGAACAGGTTTCCCTGGAGTTCACCTGGAGCAGGAGGAGTTTTGGAGGGAAAGCAAGTGCCCACCCACAAAACCTGCATCCCAAAGCCACCAGGGTGGGAACGGGCATCGAGCACCATCCTGGGGGAACGCGCATCCCTCCCTGCCCAGACTGTCCTCATCCAGGCAGGATTCACCCCACAGCGGAGGGGGCAGAAGGCAGGCATGGCTGGGAAGCAGGAACACCGGGCGAGCCCCCAGGGGCTTGGGGAGGGGGTGGCCCGCACACCACAAGAATTCACCCAAGATGGAACCAATTAAACCCCCGGCTTCCGCCCCCTGAAGGGCCCGGGGCTGGGGCTTCTCCTTCTGCATTTCCAGCAAAATCAACCCAAAATGAGCCCCAGGCCTGGACGGAGGGTCCCTGTGCAGGAAAAGGGGTGCGCGGGGCAGGGTGAGGAGCCAAGCACCAGTGGCAAGCGGGAGGGGAAGCAAAGCCACGCTGGAGACGCCCGCGGGGTCCCCAGCTTGGGGGTGAAGGGGGGACCAGGGTGGCAACGCTCCCAAAAGATGGGGGCCAAGGCAGCATGACCCCAAATCCATGGTTTGGGTCCTGTGACCCAGCAGAGGGGACACGGGGACAGCCCACAGGGAGACCCAGAGCCCACGGGGTGACGCACCAGACGCAGGGCACACGTGCCCCACAAAATATGCCACTCCCCGGCCTGGGGGCATCCTGCTCCCCCAGACCCGAAACACACCCACCCCCCAAAAGAGACCAGCCAGGCACCCTGCAAGGCAAAGGCAGCACCGCAAACCAGCCTGGGGGCAAATGCCCACCCCCAGCAGCACAGGGGGGTCACCCATGGGTGACAGCACGCAGGGAAACCAAGACACGGGCAGGGGATCGCCTTGAGGAGGGAGTGAGCGCACCAGATCCAACATGCACTTGTCGTGACATCGCGCCCAATGACCGAAAATCCACATTTTTAAGGGAACAAGCAGAAGGTGGGGAGGTTGAGGGTGAACATTATTATTTTATGCATATTAAGGCACATTTCTTAAAAGGGAAATATCAAGGGGTCATACGCCGGGAACAGGGTCCCCTCCCCACAGAGGAGGTAGACAGGGAGTCCCTCACACCACCCCAAATACCCCAGAAAAACACCATGCTCCCACTTACATATAAATATCTATATCCACACATAATACCTGGATTCCGGTGTGCATATACACATTATTTTTATCAGCACACACACAATTACATGCATGCACATCATTAAGTTAGACGGTATTCTAAGATGTAAATGTATAAAAGCAGGGATTTTTTTTCCCCCTGTGATCCCCTCGATCCAGCCATCATGCCCACCTCTGCGAGTACTGGCGTTGCTTCCCCTTATCCGCGTCCATCTCCAGCTCTAGCTGAGACCGGGTGCTGCACGTGGGGCGTTTTTCTACGGGGGGACAAGGAGGAGGACAACTTCACACACCCCGAACCCCCCGCCAGCCCCCGGCGCGCGAGATCCCACAGCGGAGGAACAAAAGCGAAGCGGCTCCGACCTACCCGACCCGTGGGAACGTGGGGTTTTGCCTGAAAATAGAGAGAAAACAACAAAAAAAAAACAAAAAAGGAAAATAAAAAAATAAAAAAAATAAAAAAAAAGTGGTTGTGTTTTTTCTTATAGCCCCGCTCACCCCCAAGCTGTTGGGAAAGCTGAGGGACGAGGAGCTGGCTGGAAAATTGGGGGTGAAATCCATCCCCTCGCCCTGGACCCTCCGCCTCTCGGCAAATCGCACGCCGTGAGGGACTTAAAAAACTTTTTTACCTCTCTGCTAAAATACCACTTTATAATCTCAAAGGCCTCGGGCTTGAAGCCACTTTCCCCCGCTCCATCCTCCCCGGGTTAAAAAACCCGGCTGCTATCCGAAGGACCGCAGGCTTGGGGGGAAAAAATAACCCAACAAGGAGCATCCTCCAACCTTGAAGAAGAAAAAGAAATCGAAATCATCAAAATTCATCATTCCTGGGTTCAAATCCATCGCTGTGGCCACGCCGGCTCTAAGCTCCCCCCCCAGGCCCCCCGACGTGGCTGGGAGATTATGGATGTATAAATAGTATATGGCTAAATATATGTTGGAGAGGGACAGACAGACCTCTGGGACACAGCCACGGAAATTTGGGTCCCTCGCTAAAGCTGCCGCATTCCTGCCAAAAACGCCATGAAAAAAATATCTCCCCCCTCCATTAGACCTTCCAGCCAGCGAGACCACTTTTCTAGACAAAACCAGTTAATGCAGAAAACAGCAAGGAAAAGGAGGAAAAGAGGAAGGAGAAAAGGAATTAAAATGGTGAAAATTATAATAATGGTGATTATGATGATAGTAATGATAATATTCAGCCCCTGCGCTGCTTCTACCACCCCCTGTAAGCAAAAAAAAGTCAGAAAAAAGCCATGAATGCATAAAAAAAAGCAACTCCCCCCCCCAAACATGCAACATCCACAAAAATAGGTACGTTCGGCTGCAATTAACTTTTCCATTAGACCATCCAGAGGGAGAGAAAAAGGGAAAATCCTGGTAAATGGGTATTTTCCTCGATGTCCCCCCCCCTTTTCCCCCCTTTTTTCTCCCTCTTTTCCTTCTTCTTCCTGCTTGGAGGGGGGGTGGTGGAATAACGATGATAATAATGAAAAAAAGAGGTGGAAAAAGGCGAAGTTTGGTTAAGTGAAGTTGAAATCCTCAACCTGGGAGGGGATTTGCGGGGGGGGGGAGGTTTGCCAGACAAAAAGGCCGGGGGATGGGGATGGAAGGGGGGGGTTTGGAGAAGGGGGGGTGGCCCGGCTGGGTGCTCCCCCCACCCCCCCTTCATCCGCCGCCTCTCCCACATTCTCAGACGTTTTTATTAAAATTCGCAGACAAAAGGCAAACAAAAATGGCAGCCCCGGCTTATTTTTAAAACGCTAGGACGGGGACGCCATGTTCTGCAGGGCTGAGGGGAGGGGGAAAGGGGGGTGTAGGGGAAAAAAGGAGGGAAATTTTTTTTTAAAATTGATTTAGATGAAAAATGAATAAAAAGCAGCGCGGGGGGTGGGGGGAGAGTGTGTGAAGGCCCCCCCTTCCCCGCTCGCCCCTGGGGTGAGGGGGGTTTCGGGGGGTTTTGAGATGTTTTGGAGAAGGGAAGGGGGGGTGGAAAGGGAGGGATGAGGGATATAAAAAAAAAAAAATAAAGCGAGGGGGGGAAGGTAAAAAAAAAAAGACACTTCCTATACCGACAGCCATGGTGCCCCGCCGTCCCGCCGGCTCCGCCGCACGGAGGAAGATGGAGCCCCGCGCCGCCCCCCCGCCGCCGCCCCCGCCCCCGGCCCGCCCGGCCCCGCCGCCGCCACCGCCCGCCCAGGGACGGGCTGCGCTGGGGCACCCCGGCCCGAAGGGGCTCCCCGGGGCCCGTAGCCCTCTTGGCTCCCCAGACCCCGTCAGGCCCCCAAGCCCCCTCAGCTCCCCGTTTCCCGCAGCCCCGTCAGGGCTCCCCAAACCTCCACAGCTCCCGGTTCCCTCGGCCCCGGGAGGGCTCCTCACTGTCCGCATCCTCTCAAGCCCCCTTGGCCCCCCAAACTTCCTCAGTGTTCTCAGCCTCCCAAACCTCCCCAGCCCCTGGTTCCCTCAGGCTCGGGAGGGCTCCTCAGTGTCCACAGCCCCCAAACCTCCTCAGCCCCATCAGGGCTCCCCGGTTCCCTCAGCCTGCAAAACCTCCTCAGCCCGCCGGTCCCCTCAGCCCCGGCAGGGCTCCGCAAACCTCCTTACCCCCCCAAACCTCCTCAGCACCCCAAACTCCCTCAGCCCGGTCAGGGCTCCCTGGTTCCCTCAGCCCCCCAAATCTCCTCAGCCCCTCTGGTTCCCTCAGCTGCCACAGGTCTCCTCACCCCACAGATCCCCTCGGTTCTCAGCCTGCCCTGCTCCCTCAGTATCACCAGCCCACACAAATTTCCACAGTACCCTCAAATCTCCTCAGCCCACTCAGTTCACCTCAGTACCCTCAAAATCTCCACAGAGACCCATTTCCCCTCCGCCCCCCAGTTCTTCTCAGCCCACACAAAGTTCCTCAAAGCCCTGGATCCCCTCAGTTCTCTGACCCTGCCAAGTCTCAGATCCCTCAAACCTCAGCCCCCCAGTTCCCTCACTGCCTCCAGGACTTCTCAGTGTCCTCACCTCCTCAAATCTCCTTAGAACCCCCCAAAATCTCCTCAGTGCTTCCAAATCTCCTCAGCCCCCCAGTTCCTCTCAGCCCACCCAAAGATCTTCAAATTCCCAGATCCCCCAGACCTCAGTTCCACTCATATCCCCACAAATCTCAGATCCTCCAGATCCCTTCTCTTCCTTCCATTCTCCTCAGCCTCCTCCAGCCCCCCCCAGATCTCCTCATCCCCCAGTTCCCTCAGCACCTCCAGGACTCCTCAATGTCCCCACCTCCCCAAATCTCCTCAGACTCCTCAAAATCTGTTCACACCCCCCAAAATCTCCTCAGATCCCCAGTTCCCTCAGCCTCCTCCAGGTCTCTTCCCCTCCCCTAAAACTCTTCCACCCGATTCCCCTCAGCCCCTCCAAAAGCCCCTCACGCTCCCAATTCCTCTCAGCCCCCCCAAGCTGTCACCCCTCCATTTTCCCTCAACCCACGCAAAGCTCCTCAGAACTCCTGATTCTCTTCAGCCCCCTTGGTTTTTCTCAGCCCCCCCACTTCTCCTTAACCCCACTGAACTCCCTTAGCCCCCAAATCTCCTCAGCCCCCCAGTTCCCCTCAGCCCCTCTCTCTGCGTCTGACACCCAGCCCCTTTGTGAGGCTCCACAGCCCCCTCAGGGACACCCCCAGTCCTCCTTGTACCTCCTCACCCCCCTGAGGATCCCCCCATTTCCCAGGGGGTCTCCAGCCCCTCTCAGGGTCTTCCCCCAATCTTGGAGTCCCCCCAGGTCCTCTATGGGTCTCTTGCAGACCCCCAAATCCGCCCACAGGGGAATGAAAAGTGGGGGCAAATCCCACCCATTCCCCTCCTCCTTCTCCTAGGTTCAGGGGAATGACCCCTGGAGCTTCCGAGTTTCCACTTTAAAAATTGCTTTTAAAAATCCCCACAACATTAGGGATCTTTTTCTTGTTTTCCCAAAATGTTCTGTCACAGAGGAGGATGGAGAGGTGAGGGATGTCCTGAAAGGAAATGGTGCCTCCAAGAGAGGTAGGAAACAGGAAGGGATATGGGATGGGATGGGATGGGATGGGATGGGATGGGATGGGATGGGATGGGATGGGATGGGATGGGATGGGATGGGATGGGATGGGATGGGATGGGATGGGATGGGATGGGCACCCAAGAGGTCTCCATTACAGAGTGGACATCGCTCTGCAGCTACCCGGGGCGTCAGAAGCCCCTGGAACAGGTCCTGGCCACAGCAATGGAGCTGGGACAGAGGCACCATCCCCTGTGGAACCTCTGGGCCTGTCCCTGGCCCTCCCCACATTCCCACTGCTCTGCCAGCCCTCCAGCTGGGATCCCCCATCACCCAGCACTTCCCCATCCTGGAAGGTCCCCAGATCCATTAATTATCTGTGACTCAACCAAGAACCTGAGCCAGCAGCTCCAAAACTCCCTTTTTATCTGATTTTTGGATGTTGGCACCCAGAGGTTGCCACCCAGTATCAGCATCACCCCAAAATGGAACACCGGGAGAGCCTGGATTCCCCTGGAGCTTTCCTAATGTCCAAGTTCCCCCTGGCTGGGTCAATTTCCATCGGGGCTTTCACTTCTGCTGTGGGATTTTTTTTCCCTGTGATTAAGAAACCGGTGGTTTTAAACCTCGGCACCAATTTAGGCATTTTCTGATTTTTTTTTTGGGGGGGAGTGGAGTTGTCGAATCCCAAATCTGCATTGGGATTGTGGGTCACTGCTGAACCTGTGGGATCCACCAAGAACTGGTGAACATCTCCTGGGATTTTCCTTGTTGGGACTGGCTGGGATAAGTGACACTCCAGGCTTTTTTTCCGACCCTACTTTGGGTGGATTAATCTTGGGTGTGGGAAAGGGGCCCCTTTCCTGGGAAGGTGGTTGGTATGCAGGGGAAAAAAAAAAAACCAACAAAACCCATGCCCAGCTCCATCCCGGGCTGGAAAATGAAGGAAATTAGTGCTTGCCTGCCGAAAAAATATGATTCCAAGGCTGGTTTTGCTCCCGGGATAGATCCAACCGTGATTAAAAGGAACGGAAGGCAGGAGTGGAGGGAAATCATGCTGGAATCACCACCACAGGGTTTCGGCAAAGCCACGGGGCCGTTAGACCTGCGCAGAGCAGCGGATCCTTCCCATTCCAGCAGCACCAGGAAGCCAGATCCATCCAGGACCTCCAGTTGAATCAGCAGAGAAAAGGAGATTTTTATGGATGGCAAACTGGGATTTTCCAGTGAGAAATGTGGTCCCTGAGTGGTGACACTGGGATCCCCACGAACTTTTCCAGTGTTCCCAAAGCCTCTGTCCTGGATCATGGCACACTGGGAAGGGAATTCTTTGGGAAACACCTTCGTCCCACCCACACACTCCTTTCCTTCCCCAAATATCCCTTGTTTTCCATTAAAAAATGGTTGAAAGCACCTACCAGAGTGGGCTCCCCTGGGATGGGTGGGCACACCAGGCATTGGGAATGCCAGTATTCCCAGTGCCAGCTATCCAGATGAGTGAAAATTCTCATTCCAGGCTTCTTGGCATTAGCAACCCCAAAAAGTAGGTTTTTCTCCTTGGATTGGCAGCAGTGGGGAGTACAAAGGGCACCATCTGATGCTGGTGTGAAGCAAACATGGAGGTTTTGGGGTGCTTAGAAAATGCTGGAAAAAAAATCCCCTGAGGTGCCAGAATTTCCCCTCTCCCTGCAAAGGGAAGAGCCCTTGGGCTCTAATTAGGTAATGAGTTAATTAGGATTAATTAGTTACTGTTTGCAGAGCACTGCAGAGATGAGACATGTTGGTGTGGGGCAGCTTCCTGCTTCCTCTATGGAGGAGTGCAGGATCCTCCTTCGGAAGGGGGTCCGTAAACAAAGTTGGGATTAACCCCAGTGGGGTGGTGTGCTCTGGGAGCAGGCGGGATGCTCCCGGCATTCCAGCAAGGGGAAGAGCCATGCCAGGATGGAAACGCACATGCCAGGAGCCAAGCGGGCACGTCCTGGCATGCCCATCCCGCCAGGGCATGGGGGAACATTCCAGCACTGCGGCTCCTCGGGGCCTCCCTCCCTTCCCGCCAGCATTCCCGGCACACGCAGCACACGTGGGGAGGAGACAGGTTTTCCCTGCCCGCCGGCCTTGCCGGATCACCCAGACTCTTGCCACACCATGGAATCCTCCAGCCTGCTGGAACCGCAGCAGGGAAAGGCTGTGTATCCCATAAAAAGATCAGGAATCAAGGCACGGTGGAGCACCCCCCGGCTCACACAGGGTTTACCAGGAGGTAACAAAGCCAATTTACTAATTAACTGGGATTAATTTCCCTGTTTGCCCAAACCACTCTGTGGTTTCCCTTCGTTGCCCAATGATCCGCCGGGATGAGTGTTGGCAGTGCTGGCTGAGCACCACAGCCTCCAGTGGGATGATGCTCTCCATTGCCCCAAATTCCTGGAAATTTCAGCCAAATGCTTAGGATACAATTAAATAGCCCATTAACTACATGGGATGGGATCCCCTAGCCCTGAATCTGGATCTGGGGTGAAAAAAGGATTTTTTCCTTCTTTCCATGGTTATTTGATATCATTCCAGCCGTTCCTCAGTCCCCAGAGGGTCCCAGAGGGGAGACATGACCTGAATTCCTAAAGCAGGAAAACAAGCAGGAAAAAAAACAAATCCATGTGGGTTCGTTGTTTTTTTTAGCTGTTTCCAAGCTTTTGGGGCCTAGCAGGAAGAGGAACAGAGTGGGTGGTTATTCCCTAGAAGGAGATGGGGATAGCCAGGAGATGGGGTGTACCTGAATTTGGGGGGAGGAAAAGGGGTGCCAGCAGCAGGAGTGGGGTGATCCAGCGGTGAAAGCCAAGGAGTTTGTTCCTGTTGGCTCCTGGCCAGACAGTCACGCCTCTTCCCAAATATGCAGCTCAACTTTCCCTCAGGAACTGTGTCCCCTTCCCCACTGCCCCCTTCATCCTCCAGCCCCCCTCACCCCAGGGGTTCCTCCTTTGTCTCTCTGGTCCCTCAAGAGGGGAGCGAAGGATCCCTGGGGATCCCAGGGTGTGGACACCTCGTTATGGGGCAGACAGTGCTGCCACTGGTCCCAGCTCGTCCTCACTGCTCCCACCACGGCCAGGCATCACCATGACATGGGAGGGGACAGGAGATGCCTGGCACCCAAAACTACTCTCTGTGATTTCTGGCTAAACCGGTACATTTGGGGGGAAAGTGGTGTTTTCTCAGCAATGGGTTTGTCAGTGTCACCTGTGGGGTCACCTGGCTCTGGTCACTGGTGGGTGCAGAAAACCGGGAGGAAGAGAAGGATGGAGGGGTGGGAGTACAGGGGCAAGGAAGGAAGGATAGACAGGATGGATAAACAAATGGAGAGACAGAGGGATTAAGGGCTGGACAAGAGAAATGGGTGGATGGAAGAGCAAGGATGGATGGATGGATGGATGGATGGATGGATGGATGGACAGATGGAGGAAGGGATGGATGAAGAGATGAGAGTCCAGGGGAATGAACAAATGGATGGATGAAGGTATTAAGGACTGGATGGGGAGAAGGATGGAGGGGTGGGAGTACAGGGGCAAGGAAGGAAGGATAGACAGGATGGATAAACAAATGGAGAGACAGAGGGATTAAGGGCTGGACAAAAGAAATGGGTGGATGGAAGAGCAAGGATGGATGATGGATGGATGGATGGACAGATGGAGGAAGGGATGGATGAAGAGATGAGAGTCCAGGGAGATGAACAAATGGATGGATGAAGGTATTAAGGACTGGATGGGGAGATGGGTGGATGGGGTAACAAGGAAATGTGGAGGGATGGACGAAGGGACAGAGGGATGGACAGAGGGATGGCTGCATGGATAAACAGATGGACAGAGAGACAGGACAGACAAATGGATGGATAGAGAAATTAAGATCTAGAAGGGGAGAAGGTTGGACAGGGAACCAAGAGATGGGTGGACACAGGACAGACAGATGGAGAGATGGGAGGACAGAGGGACAGAAAGACAGATGGACAAAAGGATGGATCAAGGGCTGGACAGTGAGATGGCTGGATGGAGGAGAAAGGGATGAACGGAAGGACAGAAAAAGGGCCTGAGGTCAGGATGGGGAAGGGTCAGTGTCCGGACAGACGGCTGGGACAAGGCTGGCGAGGCCGTGGCCCCTTTAAGCGCCCCCCCGCGGGCGGGCGATGGTACGCGCCGGTGAGGCCGAGCCGCGCGGGGGACAATGGGGTGGGGGCGGGCCCACTGTGGGCGCGGGGGGGCGGGCAGGAAGTGCCGCGCGGCCGCGCCCCCTCCTGCTCGCCCACCCCCGGCCCGTCGCGGCGGGGCCGCTCTTGAGGTGGCGGCGGGAGCGCAAACCCCACCGGCACCAACACCGCGAACCCCACCGGCACTGGGAACCGGGCACGGCACCAGAACAGCACCGGGCACTAGCTGGGTGAGGGCGTCGGCGCCGGCGGCTGAGGGAGACGCGGGGCGGCATCGGACGGGGGTTGGCGGGGGCCGGTCTCGAACCCGAGGTCGGTCTCGAACCGGGTCCTGCCGGGAGCGGAGGGCGGGCTCGAACCCGGGGCCCCGGTGCAGCCGCCGGCAGCCCCAGCCCCGATCCCCCCAAATCTGGCCTCAGCCCCGACCCCTCCAAGTCCAGCCTCACCCACGGCCCCCAAATCCAGCCTGAACCCGACCCCCTCAAATCCAGCCTCAGTCCCGACTCCCCAGATCCAGCCTCAACCCCGGACCCCAAATCCAGCCTCAGCCCCACCCACCCCTGTGCCCCTAATTCAGCCCCATCCCTGTCCCCCACCATTCAGCCTCAGCCAGGGCCCCTGATGCAGCATCAGTCCCACCCCCCAATATCACCGGTACCCCCAGTTCCCCCTGTCAGACCACCCCGCATCCCCTGTCTCTGATTCACCCCCAGCCTCGCACCTATTGCAGCCCTATTGTGTCCCCTCCCAGTGTTGCTCCGATCACCTTTATCTCAAACCTGCCCTGCTACATCCTGATGCTCCCATTCCCCCCATTGCATTCTGACCCTCCATTGCATCCCGATCCTCCTAATGAAACCCCTCCAGCCCCCACATTGTGTCCTGACCCCCAGTTCTCCCCCTGCACTGCAAACGTATTGCAGCTTGGTCCCCCATTGCAACCCCCCCATTCCCCTATTGTGGCCTGATGCTGCCATTCCCCCCAGTGCGACACTCCCAGCACCCCCGATTGCATCCTGACCCCCCTATTCCCTCTCTTTGTAAACCCCCCAGCCTCCCATTGCCTCCTGACACTCCCATTTCTCCCCACTGCAGCCCCTCCATTGCATCCCAACCCCCACCTTGCCCACCATTACAATCCCCTCAATCCCCGTTCCCACCTGACCACCACCCCCTCATTATCATCCTCACCCCTGTTCCCCCCATACCTCCCCACCTCGAGCCCCCCCATTCACCCCCTCAGCCCCCCGCCCCAAGCCCTCACTCACCCTCTCACCCTTAACTTCCCCCCACCCCAAACACTCATTCACCCTCTCTCCCCACAACTTCCCCCCAGCCTTCCCCCACCCCCAGCTCTCCACTCACCCTCCCAAGCCCCCATTCACCCTCTCACCCTCATCCCAAGGCTTCTACTCACCCTCTCCATCTTCAACCTCCTCCCATCCTAAGCCCCGCTTTTACCCTCCTGCCTCAACCCCCCATTCATCCTCTCACCCTCATCCCGAGGCCTTCACTCACCCTCTCCCCCACAGCCTCACCCCACAACTGCTCCTACCCCAAGTCCCCCTTTACCCTCTCCCCTCTGAAACCCCCTCATTCACCCTCTTCCCTCACAATCTCCCCCTCACCCCAAGCTCCCCCTTTACCCTCTCCCCACTCAAGCCCCCCATTCTCTCTCTCCCCCTCCCCAAGCCCTCCAGTCACTCTTTCCCCCCGCAACCTCCCCCTCCCCCAAGCTCCCCTTTTACCCTTTCCTCCTTTAGTCTCCCTGTTCATCTTCTCCCCGCCACCCAAAGCCCCCCATTCACACTCTCCCCATCACCCCATTCACCCTCATTCCCCCTGCAATCCCCCATTCACCCTCTCCTCCTCGCCCCGTGCCCCTCTCCCCAGCCCCCCCGACCCTGTGCCACTCTCCCCAGCCCCCCGACCCTGTGCCCCTCTTCCCAAGCACCCCCTGACCCCATGCCCCTATCCCCAGCCCCCCTGACCCCGTGCTGCTCTCCCCAAGCTCCCCCTGACCCTGTGCCCCTCTCCCCATCCCCCCTGACCCTGTGCCCCTCTCCCCAGCCCCCTCTGACCCTGTGCCGCTCTCCCCAAGCTCCCCCAACCCTGTGCCCCTCTCCCCATACCCCCTGACCCTGTGCCCTTCTCCCCAGCCCCCAGCCATGGCGTGCAGCCTCAAGGACGAGCTGCTGTGCTCCATCTGCCTGAGCATCTACCAGGACCCGGTGGGGCTGGGCTGCGAGCACTACTTCTGCCGCCGCTGCATCACCGAGCACTGGGTGCGCCAGGAGCCGCAGGGCACCCGCGACTGCCCCGAGTGCCGCCGCACCTTCCCCGAGCCCACACTGGCCCCCAGCCTCAAGCTGGCCAACATCGTGGAGCGCTACAGCGCCTTCCCCCTGGACGCCATCCTGGGCGCCCAGCGCAGCCCCTTCCCCTGCAAGGACCACGAGAAGGTGAAGCTCTTCTGCCTCACCGACCGCGCCGTTGTCTGCTTCTTCTGCGATGAGCCGGCTGTGCACGAGCAGCACCAGGTCACCAATGTGGACGATGCCTTTGAGGAGCTCCAGGTGGGTCCCCGTGGGATTCCCTGCACTGAGTGGCTCTGTGGGGCTGCTGTGTCCGGCTGGTCCCTCTTGCTTCCGTGGTAGTGCCCGTCCCTTTTGTCCCTGCACCCATCCTGAGCCCATGGGGGTCAGTCCTGTGGCTTCCTCCCATCTCTCTGTCCCTGCACCCCTTCTTTTCCCTCTCAGGGTCAGCCCTGTGCCTGCGTCCTGTCATTCTGTCTGTCCCTGCACCCCTCCTGTCCCCATGGAGGTTCAAAGGGGTCAGTCCCATGGCTTCCTCTGGTCTGTCTGTCCCTACAGCCCTCCTGTCCCTGTGGGGGTCATCCCTCTGCCATTTTCCTGTCTGTCCCTGTGTCCCTGCACCCCTCCTGTCCCCATGGGGGTCAGTCCTGTGACTTCCTCCTGTCCGTGTGTCCCTGCACCCTATGTTTCCCTGCACTCCTTCTTTTCCCTGTTGGAGTCAGTCCCATGGCTCCCTCCTGTCTGTCTGTCACTCACCCCTCCTGTCCCCACTGGCGTCAGCTCCATGCCTTCCTCCTGTCTGTCTGTCTGTCTGTCCCCACAGCCCTTTTGTCTGCATTGGGGTCAGCCCCACGCCCTCCTCCTGCCCCATCCATCCCTCCCTCCCTCCATCCATCTGTCCACACTTTTGCCACTGCCCCCCTGGGATCCCCCTTCTCCATCCCCACTCGGGAACCCTCAAACCACCCCATGGCTCTGCTGAGCTGCCCCCCAAGCAGGACCTTCTAATCCAGGCCCTGCTACCGCCCACCCCAGGCAGGACCCTCATTCCACAGGGACCACCCCTGGCCTGGCCATCTCACAGCCCCATAACCCCATGGTTGGTTCGGGTGGGAAAGCTCCCTGTGGGTTCCCTTTTTTCCCCCAAATCCCCTGTTACGGATTTTCCTTCCCTGTCCCCAGCGGGAGCTGAAGGAGCAGCTCCAGGGGCTGCAGGAGAGCGAGCGTGGCCACACGGAAGCCCTGCAGCTCCTCAAGAAGCAGCTGGCCGAGACCAAGGTACGTGTGGGGACACCACTGTCACCCCCAGGGACCCCCCATTTTTCCCCAGCCCTTCACAGCCCCCCAAAGCAGAATTGGAGTCAACCCCATTGCTACCCTGATGACCCTGACCCTGACCCTCACCAGCCTGGTTTTGGAACTTCCAAACACTCCAAATTCCACAATTTCATCGATTTGCCCCCTTTGTTCCTTCTGTGGTACCCCAAAATCCCTCCATGGGGCTGCTTATCCCTCTGTAATTTCCTGCAGTGCTGCTTTGATTTATCTTTTTAATTAGTTTGATTATCTCCTCACTCAGGGGTTCAGCGTCCAGCAAGGTTCAATTTTCTCCCCATCCCCACCAGTGACTGGGGTGGGGTTTTTTTAGGGTCTAGGGGTTTTTAGGGGTTATTTTATAGGTTTTTTTTAGTTTAGGTTGGTTTCTTGCGGGTTTTTTTAGGGGGTTTTTAAAGTGTAATTTGAGGGGTTTTAGAGTTTATTAGAGGGTTTTAGGGGAGTTTTTAGGGTTTTTAGAGGGTTCCTTTAAAGGTTCTGTAAGAGCCCTTTAAAGTTTTTTGAGAGGTGTTTTCAGGGTTCTTTTGGAGATTCTTTTAGGGTTCTTTGGAAGGTTCTTTTACAGTTTTTTTGGGTTTCTTGGGGGGGATTCTTTAGGGTCCTTTGGAAGGTTCTTTGGGAGGTTCTTTTAGGTTCTTTTAGGGTTATTTTAGGGTTCTTGGGGAGGTTCTTTTAGAGTTATTTTAGGGTTCTTGGGGGAGTTCTTTTAGGGTTCTTTGGAAGGTTCATTCGGAGGTTTTTTTAGGGTTCTTTTAGCTTTTTTTGGAGAGGTTCTCTTAGGGTTCTTCGGAAGGCTCTTTGGGTGGTTCTTCTAGGATCCTTTTAGTCCACTTTTTAAGGATGCAAGATCAAATCCACCCTTGCAGCTCCCAGAATTCCCTGATCTGATGCCCTTTTAGATATTTATTTGGGGATTAAGGAACTCACGGAGTGACCAGCAGAGCTTTGGGTGCTCCTAACCCCCCGTTGCACCCCAAGTCCTCAGCCAAGAGCCTGCGGGCGACCATCGGGGAGGCGTTTGAGCGGCTGCACCGGCTGCTGCGGGAGCGGCAGAAGGCGATGCTGGAGGAGCTGGAGGCCGACACGGCGCGGACGCTCAGCGACATCGAGCACAAGATCCAGCGCTACAGCCAACAGCTCCGCAAGGTCCAGGAGGGCACCCAGATCCTGCAGGAGCGCCTGGCCGAGGCGGACAAACACGTCTTCCTGGCCGGCATGGCCTCCCTCTCCGAGAGGTGGGTGGCAGCGGGGATGGCCGGGTCCCTGGTGCCACCCCCACCTTGGCACCGTGTGTTCTCCGCAGGCTGAAGGGGAAGATCCATGAAACCAACCTGACCTACGAGGACTTTCCCACCTCCAAGTACATGGGCCCACTGCAATACACCATCTGGAAATCCCTCTTCCAGGACATCCATCCCGGTGAGGGTGCAGGGACAGGGGAGCGGCGAGGCACAGGGAGGTCACCAGGGACAGGGACACACCAGTGAGGGACAGGGTTGGAGACATCACCAGCAAGAGATGGGGACAGGGACATCACCAACAAGGGATAGGGATGGGGACATCTCTGTTGAGGGACAGGGACATCACTGATGAGGGGCAGGGACATCACAGGCAAGGGATGGGGATGGGAACACACCAATGAGGGATGGGAACACCCTGGCAAGGGACAGGGATGGGGGCGTCCCTGATAAGGGGTGTGGACACACCAGTGAGGGATGTAAGAATGGGAATTTTGTCACTGACATCACCAGGGAGGGATAGGGCGGCAGTGGTGAGGGATGGGGACAGCACCAGCAAGGGAAGGGGACACACTGGTGAGGGATGGGGACAGGGGCATCATCGCTGAGGGATGGGAACACATTGGTGAGGGATTGGGATGCACTGGTGAAGAATGAGGGTATCACCAGTGAGAGACAGGGACACTCTGGTGAAGGATAGAGACATCACTGACAAGGAATGGGATTGGGGACAGCACCATTGGAGGACAGAGACACACTGGTGAGGGGTAGGACTAGGGACCAGTGAGGAATGAGGACACACCAGTGAGGGATGGGGATGTCACTGGCAAGGGATGGGGACGTCACTGATGAGGGGCAGGGACACACTGATGAGGACAAGGACAGGGACATCACTGACAAAGGATGAGGATGAGGACAGGACACCCCAGTGAGGGATGGGGACTGGGCCACCTCGGTGACTTTCCCCCACGTTGGTTGTCACCCCGGTGGGACGGAGCACCTGCAGTGGCTCCTGGGCTGCACTAACCCTCGTTCCCCCATCCCTACTGTGTCCCAGTGCCAGCAGCGCTGACGCTGGACCCCGGCACTGCCCACCACCGCCTCATCCTGTCGGACGACTGCACCATTGTGGCCTACGGCAACCTGCACCCGCAGCCGCTGCAGGACTCGCCCCGGCGCTTTGACGTGGAGGTGTCGGTGCTGGGCGCCGAGGCCTTCGGCGCCGGGGTGCACTACTGGGAGGTGGTGGTGTCTGAAAAAACCCAGTGGATGATTGGCCTGGCCCACGAGGCCGTGACCCGCAAGGGCAGCATCCAGATCCAGCCAAGCCGCGGGTTCTACTGCATCGTGATGCACGACGGGAACCAGTACAGCGCCTGCACCGAGCCCTGGACGCGGCTCAACGTCAAGGGCAAGCTGGAGAAGGTGGGCGTCTTCCTGGACTACGACAAGGGGCTCCTCATCTTCTACAACGCCGACGACATGTCCTGGCTCTACACCTTCCGGGAGAGGTTTCCCGGGAAGCTGTGCTCATATTTTAGTCCCGGGCAGAGCCATGCCAACGGGAAGAACGTCCAGCCGCTGCGGATCAACACTGTCCGCATCTAACGGGGTTTTGGGGTGTCCCCCCGCCCTGCCGGGTGTTTTCCCGCTCCAGGAACTGGTCCCGGTGCTGGGCAGGATCTGGCATTCCGCCCGCTTCTCTCGGTCCTGTGCTTCCAGGGAATCCCAGTGCGGGGGCTGGGATACGGCAATAAAGGATTTGGAGAGAAGGGGCTGGGTGGTGGAGAGCCCCAGGGTGGGGGTGCTGGGCTGGGCTGGGGGCACTGTGGGGTGCCAAGCAGGTGTCTGTCACCATGCTAGGGGTGCCACACTGTGCTGGGCCATTGTGCCCTGGTTGGTGGCACTGTGCCATGGTGGGCTGTGCCATGGCGGGGGTCTCTCACCGTGCCAGGGGGTAGCGTGGGTGTCACACCGTGCCAGCGGTCACTGTGCCACGGGACACATACTGGGGCATGTGTGCCACACGTGCAGCACCGTGCCCTGGTGTGCCACGCCATGGGTGCTGTGCCGGGCCAGGCTGTGCCACGCTGCCCCAAGCCCGTGTGTGCATGCAGGGGACACTGCATGTATTAGGATGTACAGGAGGGATGTATAGGAGCTGGGCTGTGTAGGGTGGGCTGTGCAGAGGGTCTGGTGCATGGGGAGTGGGCTGTATACAGGAGGTGATACAGAGGGGGTGCTGTGTGCGGGGGGTGTGATGTGTTGGGCTGGGCTGTACAGGTATGTGTATGGGAGTGTGGTGTGTTGGGCTGGGCTTAATTGCGGGATATGGTATATGGGGGTTATTTTATGGGGCTGGGGTCTATAGAGAGGGGCTGTGTAGGGGGTGTGGTATATGGAGGGAGATATCTAGTGGGTGAGCTGTGTGGGGCAGTGATACACAGGGGTGGGCTGTACAGCAGAGTGATCTATGGGGGTGATATTTAGGGCCCGGGCTGTGTCAGAGTATGGTACAATGGGGGAGATACATCGGGGTGAGCTGTACATGGTGATATGCAGGGGTGCGCTACTCAGAGGAAGGATAGGTGGGGGGGTGGTATATCAGGGTGATGTATGGGGGCGATGTGCGGGGGTGGGACACAGCAGGGCTGGGCAGTAAAGGACAAATGGGGCCGGGGGGCGCCGGGAGCGGCCCCTCTCCCCGCCCGTCCTCCCGCCCGCCAGGCGGCGCTGTGGCAGCCTGCCCGCGGGCTGCGCGCGTGCGCCCAGGGCGGCTAATCGAGCGCCGAACGGCGGAAGCGGTTCGCCGCCATCTTGCTCCGGGCACAGCCCCGCCGGTACCGGAGAATGCGGGGGGGCAGCGGGGGGCACCGGGGCCTTGGAGGGGGCTGAGGGTGTCAGGGGGCTGAGGCGCTGCTCTGGGCCCGGGGGAGGATCTTGTGAGGCACTGAGAGCTGGGAGTTGTGGGAGTGGGGTGCCTGTGGGTCTGGGGGAGGCTGTGGGGCATGAGGGGCGCCGTGTGGGGCGCTGAGGGTCGTGGGGTGAGGGGGGGTTGTGGTTTATGAGGGGCCCGGGGGGCTTGGGATGGTGGTCTCTATGGGTAATGGGGCGCAGGGGGGGCTGTGAGGATGGAGAGGGGGCGGGGGGTCTTGGGGACAGGGGTGTCTGTGGGGTTGGGGGTGCTCTGGGACCGATAGGGGTGCGGTGCTGGGGGGCGGAGTGTGGGGAGATGGGGCCGCTGAGGGGCTGGGCAATGGGGGCTGACGGGGGGAAGCCTTGGGGGGCCCTGTGGGGCTCGGAGTGTCTGTGGGGGTGTGGCGGCGCCTGGGAGGCTCGAGATGGATTTGGGATTCGGGATGGGTTTGGCGGGGGGCAGTGTCTCCTCTGAGGCTCAGGCTGGGGTGGGGAGGGTCTCCCGTGAGGCTTAGCATTCATTTGGGGGTCACTTGTAAGGCTCAGAATGCATTTGGGGGTCATCTGTGGGGCCCAGGATGGATTTGGGGCGAGTCTCCTGTGGGGGTCGGGATGCCGCTGGGACGCCCCGTGTGACCCTCGGCTGCCCGGGAGTGTCCCGGCCGTGGCGGGGGCTGCGTGGGTGTCTCGGGGGCCGCGGTGACCCCCCCGGTGCCGCAGCCATGGATCCGGGCGCGGGGGCGCGCAAGGAGCGGCCGAAGCCGCGGGAGCCGGCGGCTCGCCTGGAGAAGGCCAAACAGAGGTCGGCGCAGCAGGAGCTGAAGCAGCGGCAGCGGGCGGAGGTGGGAACGCGGGAATGGGGAGGGACGCGGCCCAGCCCCGGCCGAGCCCCCGGTGCCATCCGCCCTTTGCCAATCCCAGATCTACGCCCTGAACCGGGTGATGACGGAGCTGGAGCAGCAGCAGTTCGACTCCTTCTGCAAGCAGATGCAGGGATCCGGGGAATGACAGCCCGGCCCCCGCCCTCCCCCCACCTCCACTTTTCTAATCCCCCGGTATTTATTATCATATCTCTCTTTTTATATCAATAAAGTCTGTGCTGGTTCTCTGTCTCGCAGCTCCTGCTTGCTCCGGGTGGGAATAGCGTGGGGGAGGCCGGGGCAGGGTCGGCGCCAGAGCAGCTGCAGTGCTGGGTGCCAGCTCCAGCCGTGGCCCCATCCCGACATTCCCTGCCGCGGGGAAGGGTCCTGCCCTCCCGGAGCTGGGATATGTCCCGGGGGGACACAGCAGGAGCCACATCTCACAGCTGCTCCTGCTGCCGGAGCCTCCCTGGGGATCCTGAGTGTTTCTCCAGCACCAGGTTTGACCTTCGCTTCCTTCCTCCACCCACACCCTCTGTGCTCCAGCCGCTGCTGTCCGGCAGCCTCTGGCTTTCCAGAGACTTTGGATCAAATCCTGCTTCCCCCCTTCCCTGCCCCAGCGATGTCGCACTGAGGGGGTGAAAGTAAGCCACATTTGGGATGGTATTTCCCTGCAGCCACGGGTTGAGTGGTAAATTCCAAACTGTTCCTGGTGAATCCCGTGTCCAAAACCCTCCACCCAGGGAGGGCCTTCCTCATTTTTGGGGTGGGAACCTTCCTTTGTAATGAATTTCCGCTGGGCAGTGGGAGCAATCCCTAAACTTCAGTTTCCTGTGCAGAGAAGGGCTTGGGGGTCTCTTGTTGGGGCAAACCCTAAATTTCCTGTTTTCCAAGGATTTGGAGGTCTCTGCTGTTGGTGTGGGGGGATGGGGGTTCCCTTGGCCCCTCCCCTCCTCCAAGGGACAGGGATTTTGGGGCTTCCCTGATGTTGAGCCTTTCTCTTTTTTTACCTTAGCAGGCTCCCTCTGCCACCCGGATTCAGTGGGAAGAGCAAAGGGAGGAGGAAGCAGCACCCGGAGCAAGGATGAGGAGGATAAGGATGGGGATGAGGAAGGCTTTACTAGGCTCTAGGGAGGGCTCAGGCCTTGCAGCTCCAGAGGGCGAAGGGGAAGACGATGTAGGACGTGGCCCAGGCCAGGCAATAAACAGCAGCCACCGCCGCAGGAGCCAGCAGGACAGCCACCACCCCTGCGGAGCAGGAGAATCCTTGGGAATCTGCTCTTCCTCCCCCTCCACCCCCATCCCAACAGGTTCATCCCCATCCTTACCTCCAGCATAAACCAGTTTCTTCCAGAGCTGTGACTCCAGCACCCGGTCGTGGGGGTAGAAGCCGCAGTCAGCCATGAACAGGATCATGGCGGCCGCGGCCACGCGGAGCAGGGCCACGTGTCCCCCGGTGAGCAGGAAGGTGCTGGCCAGCAGCGCTGAGGCGTAGGGGCAGGGCAGCCCCCGGTAGGTGAAGGGGATCCCTGTGGAGTGACAGGAGGTCAATGTGGGGGGCAGCACCCCAAACGCCCCCACGCCCGGGGCTCATCTTACCGCTGGAGAAGAAGCAGAGGCGGGCGAAGACGGCCAGCATGTAGGCGAGGGTCAGCAGCCCCCCCAGCACCCCCTGGGGCTGCAGCAGCAGCGCCGTGCCCAGCCCGAACGTGGTGAAATCCGCAAAGTCATCCAGCTTGGCACCTGTGGGGGCAGTGAGGGGCAGGGGCCAGGTGGGCACCGGGCACGGGGGACGCCCCGCGGGTCACCCCAGGGCCGGGGGGATGCACTCACCCAGTGCCGAGCAGGCGTCGAGCTGCCGGGCCACGGCCCCGTCAGCCAGATCCAGCAGGAAGCCCAGGAGCAGCAGCCAGCAGGAGTGCTGGTATTGCCTGGAGGAACAACCCCACTTCTCAGCCCTTGTTCCCCCATTTTCACCCCATTTCTCCCTTTTTTACCCCATCTGTTGAGGGTGGAGGTAAGCCCAGCCACCAGACTGACCACAAAGAGAGCAAAATTGCGGTGATCGCCACTTTTCATCCCATCTTTGCCCTGTTTCCCCTTTTTTCCAGCAAAAACGGGGTGACCCCCACTTTGCAACCTGCTTTTTCATCCTGTTTTTCTTTTTTTTTTTTGCCCCATTTCCCCTCTTTCCCCCCAGTTAACTTTGGATGAAGGAGAGCCTGAATACAGAGGTTGGCTATGGAGGGAGCAGATCCAGGGTGACCCCCACTTCCCAACCCTCTTTTTCACCATATTTCCTCCTTTTTCACCCTACTTTCCCCTTTTCTGCCACATTTTCCCCATTTTCCAGAAAAACTGGGGTGACCCCCACTTCTCAACCCTCTTTTTCACCCCTTTTCAGCCCATTTCCTCCCTTTTTTCCCCTCATCTATTGATGCTGCAGAGGCCGAAGGAGAGAGCCTTTGACCATGGAGACAGCCAGATCACGGTGTCCCCCACTATTCATCCCCGTTTTTCTCCCCATTCCCTCATTTTTCCAACAAAACCGGGCTGGCCCCTGCTTTTCTACCCAATTTTCACCCTATTTCCATCTTTTTGCCCCCCTTTCCTCCTTTTTCCAGCAAACCAGGGCAAACCACACTTTTCTACCATCTTTGCCCTTCCATTTCCCCCTTTTTCCAGAAAAACCAGGGTGACCCCCACTTCTGTGTATCTTTTTCACCACATTTCCTCTCCTTTTATCCCATTTCCCCCCTTTTTTCCCCAGCTATTGATGCTGCAGGGGCTGGACGTGAGCCCGGCCACCAGCCTGGCCACAGAGAGGGCAGAACCAGGGTGACCCCCACTCCCCAGCCCCGTTTTTCACCCCGTTTTTCCTGGTTTCCCCCACCTGTTGATGCTGCAGAGGATGGAGGAGAGCCCAGCCAGGAGGTTGGCCACGGAGAGCCCGTTGGCCGCGTTTTTCCGGAGGAATTCCAGTGCCTGTCCCCGTCCTGCTTGCTCACTCAGCACCAGCTTCTTGGTGGACTGGAAAATACCTACAACCCCCGACTGTGTTCCAACCAGGGAGGGGCTGCAGCCCCCCCCAAAAATAGCAGGTTGGTGCAGGGGTTCCCCCTCCTCAAACCAAAATCCCCCAAAGTCCGTTTAGGAAGCAGCAGGGGGTTGATTTGTGCAAGCTCTGCTGCTGAGCTCCCCACCGGCGGCCAAAAATGGAATAAAAGAGGCCAAAAAAGCAAAGAAATGAATAAAAAGAACCATAAAACATAATAAAATAAAGACAAATTAAGCCAAACCCAAGCTTAGACTAAAAGCCAACCCCGGTTTAAGCTCTATGGATCTTATATACCTATCGGGCTAAGCTTTAGGGAAAGAATTTAAGGGTCCTGTCCTTTGCCCCCCGCCTTTGCCGTGTCCCAAAGCCAGGCAGATCCTTCATCTGAAAGAAAACAGGACGTCAGAGCAAAACAATCCCCCCGAGCCCCCTCAGAGCCCCCCCGAGCAGCTCCGGGCCGAGCCCGCGCGGGCTGGTGGCCGGAATGCCACCAGAGCAGCTCCCCAGGTGGGAAAACCAGGAAGGACCGCAGGAGAGCTGAGCTTTCGGGGGTCGGCGGCTCCGAGCGCCACGGCGAGAGCGACCTTTGGACACCGCGCCCGGAGCCGCCGGCTCGGGCTGAGCCGGGAAAATCCCCCCTGAGCCCCGGGACGGGCGCTCCTGCTTTGCCGGAACCTGGGATTTTTAGGGGGTCTGAGGCCGTGCTGGGAGCTGCTCCCCGCCTTTATCCTTCATCTTGGGGTAATTGGTGAGTTTGGGATCTTCGAAAGCTAAATGGGACTTTGGGATCTGCCGTCCCTTCCCAGCGCCAGGCAGGATCGGGGCCCTGGGAATGTTCCGGAGCTGTCGCAGCACCGGATCCAGGCACCTGTGAGCGTCACAGCACCCGGGCACTGCCGGGGCTCCCAAACTCGCCCGTTCAGGGCGTTTCTCGCCCCAAAATCAAAGTGCCGGGATGGGAGGGAATTCCTTAGCCCTGCGCCGCTCCCGCTGCTTTTATCACTACTTGCAAGGTGATTTGGGCTCTTCCCAGGTGCGCTACGAGGGGGTTGTGCCCCCGGGGGCTATCTCACCCCCCCGCCCAAGGCGCAGGGAAAAGGGGTTCAGCCGCAGGAAATGCAGAGTTAACCTATTTTGGGGGGCAATTCATGGTTTTTTATGATTTTCTGCCCCAATAACCCTAATTTTTCTACTAACCCCAAATGATGATTTTTAGGGATGGGGGACACCTCGCAAGGGGCCGAGCGGCATCCAGGTGACACTTACCGACCGGCGGTGACACCATCCACATGGCAGCGGCGGCCGCGGCAGCGGTGACGGTGACGCCCCGGCGAGGGGAAACTGAGGCAGGGGCCGCTCCGTGGGGCTCCGCGCGGTGCCGCGTTATATAAGGAAAAGCCTCCCGGGCTGAGTCACCCGGCGGGGGTGGGTCCGGCCAGAGGCCACGGACACGGACACGGGGGGTTCGCAGCCGCTTGGCACCACCGGCGAGGGAGGAGCTGCCCCGGGGGGCCGGGGGGCCATGCCAAGCTCGCGGTGCCCCTGCCAGCCTCCCAGCGCCCCTGCCAGCCTCCCAGTGCCCACGCCAGGCTCACAGCACCGGTGCCAGGCTCGCAGCGCCTGTGCCAGCCCTGCAGCGCCAGTGCCAGGCTCGCAGCACCCGTGCCAGGCTTGCAGCACCCGTGCCCAGCCACAGCGCTGGTGCCAGGCTCGCAGCACCCACACCGTGCCCACAACAGCAGGACGGGGCTGGTGGCACCCGTGTGGCACTGATAACACCTGTACCACGTTCACAGCACAAGTGTCACTCTGAGAACGCCTGGATCCGTCTCACAGTACAAATTCCAGACTCACTCCTCACCTTCTCCAGGTGTGGATCACCTATGCCACCCTCACAGCACCTTTGGCAGCCTTGCAGCCCCTTCGGCAGGCTCACACCACCCACACCCGGCTCATGGCACCCATCCCACACCCACAGCACCCATCCCACACTCCAGCACCCATCCCTCACTCATGGAACACATGCCAGGCTCTCACAGCCCATCCCAGGATTGCACCATCTGTGCCAGGCTCGCAGCACCCTTTTCCAGCTCACAGCACCCCTGGCAGGCTCACAGCACCCACCCCACACCCACAGCACCCATCCCACACCCACAGCACCCATCCCACGCTGACAGGACCTATGCCAGGCTCACAGGACCTGCCAGGTCTGTGCCAGCTGTATCACGGTTGTCATGCCATGCTTGTAGCACCCATGGCAGCCTTACAGCACCCCCACCAGTCCCACAACCCCACGCCGATCCCACAACACCCCCGCCCATCCCACAACACCCACACGGGTCCCACAGCCCTGCGCCAGCCCCCTGGCAGTGCCACACTCCTGCCCCTGCACCCCTCTGCCACCCCAGGGTGGTTGCACCCAAAAGGTGTCACCACCTGGTGCCATCCCAGCAGCAATTCCTGTCAGTGGCACCGGGGTCAGGGCTGCTGCCCCCCACCCTCACCCCCTGTGCTGGGCCGGGTCACCTTGTCCCCCACCCTGGGCCTCTGCCAGGTGGCCCCAACTTGTGCAAGGGTGTCACGAGTTGGGGGAGCTCGGCCTCCCCCTCCCCTGGAGCAAAGGGCCGGCAATAGCGAGGGGCTGCCGGGGGAGGCGACGCCGGGGCCACCACCGGGAGAGCAAAGGTCCCCGAGGACACGGTGACAAGGGGCCCATAAAACTTATACAGCCCTGGTGCTGGAATTTTCCACCCAGATCCCTGCGGGAATTGGGGGGTGCTGCAGCACCCATGGCTGCGGGGTCCCTGGGTGGGGGGCAGGGCCTGGGGTGCCCGGTTGGGGGGTCCCAGGGTGCTGGTCACGGCAGGGGCACCGGTGAAAGGGCTCTTTGTTCGCTGGTCACGCGCTGGTGCCGGCGGTTGCGAAGCGACGGCCAGGCCAGGAGGGCCACGGTCATGGGCGTCCGGCCCTGGGGCACCCCAAGGGGGCCGTCCCGGGGCCTCGGGGGGGCCCAGCCCCGTGGGGGACAGGATATCACTGGGTGCCCGTGGCCGTGGCACCGCGGCCATCCCTGTGTCCTCAAGGCACCCAGAGCCACTGCGCTGATGTGTCTTGTGGTGCCTTTGGCAGCAGGGTGCCCGTGGCATGGGCACCTTGGGGTGCTTGGCCCTGTGTCACCGGGGGTGTCTGAGAGTGCCCATCCCCGTGGCACCCGGGTGCCCATCCCTATGGGATCTGGGTGTCCATGGGTGTCAATTCCTATGGGATCCAGGTGTCCATGGGTGTCAATTCCTATGGGATCTGGGTGTCCATGGGTGTCAATTTCTATGGGATCTGGGTGTCTGAGGGTATCAATTCCTATGGGATCTGGGTGTCCATGGGTGTCAATTCCTACGGGATCTGGGTGTCTGAGGGTGTCAATTCCTATGGGATCTGGGTGTCTGAGGCTGTCCATCCCTGTGGTGTCTGAGCATCTCAGTGTGTATCCCCATGGTGTCTGAGTATCCCTGAGTATCCCTGTGACACCGGGGTGTCTCTGGGTGTCCATCCCCACGACATTGGGCACATCTGGGTGCTCCCATTACAATCCAATGGTGATGGCACAGCCCCTGCTCCCCTAGACCCCTCCCCAGCACAATCCACTGGTAATGGCGCAGCCCCTGCTGCCCCCAGACCCCTCCCCAGCAGAGGGACACACTGGTGCCAGCTGTTGGTGCTTTATTTGCCCGGTGCCAGGCCGGGGGGTCGATGACAAGGACACTGCCACGCTCAGTTGTCTCTCATGGTCTGGAAAGGAGAAGCTTCTAAGGGTGGAGGGCAGTACCCCAACACCCTGACACCCCAGCACTCCAATAACCCAACACCCAGGCACCCCAACACCTCGGCACTACGGCATCCCAACACCCCAAGGGCCTGGCACACTAGTGCCCAGCACCCCAGAGCCCTTCTGCCCCAGCACTGTGGCATGGTGACATCTGGTACCCCAGCATCAGAGCACCCCAACACTGCACCCCAACAACCTGGCACACCGATACCCTGGCACCATGGCACCCCAGCAGCTCAGCAGCCTGCCCCCTTCACCCCCTGGTGCCCTGGCACTCAGCACCCCATTGCCCTGGCACCCAGCACCCTGCTACAGTATCCCAATTCCCCAGCACCATGGTAGCCAAGTTCCCTGGCACCCTGACACCATGATATCCCGATTCTCTGGTGCCCTTGCACCGTGACAACCTGGAATCCCGTTCCCTGGCACCCTGGCAGCCTGTGCGCACCTCTGCGATCCAGTCCTCGAAGGCGGACACGCGGGTGAACACGGTGGGTTTCTTGGCGGCGTTGCAGCCCAGGGCTGACACGAAGCTGGCGATGCCATGGACCTCCCAGGTCCCATCCTCAGCCTGGCAGTTCAGTGGGCCGCCGGAGTCGCCCTGGGGTGTGGGATGAGGCAGGGTCAGCACCGCAGGGGAGCCCGGGATGTGCCCCCCTCTGCCCCGGTGTGGTACCCACGTTGCATCCAGCCTTCTCGGCGCCGCCGGCGCAGATCATGGTGCGGCGGATGGCCAGGGACCCCCACCAGTCAGGCTGGGTGCAGTGCTCGTAGTCCACCACGGGCAGCTCCGCCTGCTGCAGCCGGTCTGGCAGCGACCCCCCAGCTGTGGGAGCAGAGCACCCCGGGGTCTGCCTGTGGCTCTCCATCCCACATCCATCCAGCCACCATCTATCCATCATCCCTCCATCCACCATCCATCCCTCCATCCATCCATCCATCCATCCATCCATCCATCCATCCATCCATCCATCCATCCATCCATCCATCTCCCCATTCATCTCTTCATCTGTTCCTCTCTCCCTCCACCCAACCCTCCCTTATCTCCCCATCCCGCCATCCCTTCAACCATCTCCCCAACCACCCCTCAACCATCTCCCCATCCATCCCCCCATCTATCCATCCCTCCATCCACCCCTCATGTCCAATTCTCAACCATCCCTCATCCCCTCCCTCCATCTCTCCAACCATCCCTCAACCATCTCCTCACTTCTCCATCCCCCATCCCTCCCTCCATCTTCCCATTCATCTCCCCATCTATCCCTCCAATCCACCACCATCCCTCCACCCATCCCTCCACCCATCCCTCCACCCACCTCCCCACCCATGTCCCCAGCCATCCTTCCACCTCCCCATTCATCCCCCATCCATTTCCCCATTTCTCCGTTCCCATCCTTCCCTCCACCTCCCCATCGATTTCCCCATCTCTCCCTCCATGCCTCCACCCACCTCCCCACCCACCCCTCCGTGCCCGCCCGTCCCCGCCAGCCCTGCTGGCCCCCGGACGCACTGGTGAGCCGTCCCCAGCCGCTGAGCACGCAGGGGTACCCGTTGGGCAGGATGGAGCCGGCGGGCGGCAGCCGCCCCACCTGCACCTCCGCCGAGAGTGCGGCCGGGCGCTGCAGCTTCATCAGGGCGATGTCATTGCTGCGGGAGGACGTGGGTCAGAGGGGCCGCCGGGGGTGCACGGCGTCCGCAGCCCCCCGGGGACCCCGCTCACCCGCAGGCCGCGCAGAAGCTGAACCACTTGGGGTGCACGAAGATGTCGTCGGAGTTCACGGGGATACGCTGCTCGGGGCCCTCCCCGGTGCTCATGTCGTACTCACCCAGCACCACCTGGTACTTGCGGGATTTGCTGCCAGGAAAGGGGGGGGTCAGCGGGTGCGGCCCCCCCGGCATCCCTCCTGCCCTCGGGACCCTTCCATGCACCCAAACTCTCTGCCCTGCACCCCAAATCCCCTCTCTGCACCTCTCCATGCACCCACCCTGCACCCAAATCACCTCCCTGCCCTCTGAGCCCCCTCCCTGCACTCATCCTGTGCTGCATGTCATCCCTGTGCCCACTTTGCATTTTCACCCCCTCCAGGCACTCCTTCCATGCATGTGGCAACCCCTCTCTGCACCCTGAATGCCCTCCCTGCTCCCAGAACCCCCTCTTGCACTCAGGACTCCCTCCCTGAACCCCTCTGCACCCTTCCCTCTTCCCTGCACCCCTCCCTGCACTCAGAAGCCCTTCTGCGCCCCACAGCCATCCCTCTGCGCCCCACAGCCATCCCTCTACCCAACACCCATTTCCGCATCCCAACACCCATCTCCACACACCGCGTCCCTTCCATGGAGCTCTGTGCACCCTTCCCTGCACCCCGCACCCCTCCTGCACCCTGCACCCCTCCTGCGCCCTGCACCCCCAGCCCCAGAGCCCTCACGAGATGCAGTGCGCAGCCGTCATCACCCAGTTGGCAGCGATCAAGGTGCCCCCGCAAGTGTGGTGGAAGGTCCCGTCCCGCTCGTACTGCAGCGAGATCTGGGGGGGAGACACGGCTGGGTGCCACCGTCCCCCCACACGGGTGCCACCGCCCCGGCCCCCTGTGCCCCTGCCCCCTCACCTGCCAGGGCCAGCTGTAGGGCTCCGCATCTTGCCCATTGACCACCCGGGAGTCCGGCAGCACCGCGGCGTGGGCACCTGCGGGACACGGCACCGTCACCCACCGGGCACTCCCCCGAGCCTGGGGCCGCGGAGCGGGCCAGGGGACACTCACCGCCGGCCACCAGCAGCAGGACGAGGCTCAGCATGGCAGCCATGGCTCAAGTGTGGGTGCTCCGGGCACCCGCCGGCCTTAAATCCCCGCCGCTATCGGGAGCACCCAAGGGCACCCCTGGGAATGGGCACCCGGAGCCCAGCTGGGTGCTGGGGGGTTTAAACATTAACCTTGGCTTTGGGGGGACGTGGCACCGGCACCCGGCCAGTGGGGACCCTACAGACTCCAAACCCCCCTGTCCCTGCTGCCCCCTACTGCCTCTGTACCCCCTGTGTACCCTCCGAGTGGCCCACGTCCCCCACAGGCTCTCTGGTCCCCCTGTACCCCCCACAGTCCCTCTAACTGCTCCCGTGCCCCCCTTAGCCCCCACGACCCACCCCCAGTGCCCCCCACAGCCCCCTAACCTCTCTGTGCCCCATAACCCTCACAACCACCCCAGTGCCCCCCACAGCCCCCACAGTCACCTCTGTGCCTCCCAGAGCCCCTATGACCCCCCTGTACCCTCACAGTCACTGTAACCACCTGTGGCCCCCATAGACCCCATATTCCCTGAGCCCCTGGTGGCCCCCTCAGGCTCCTCTGGCCCCCATATATCCCTCCCCACCCCCTGGATCCCAGAGCCCCCAAGCCCCTATAACCACCCCTGTCCCCCCATACCCCCGGTGCCTTTGGTGTGCCCATATGGCTCCTATAGCCTCCGTGGGCTCAGGGCCCCAAATATCCTCCCCTCCTGGACCCCCATAGTCCCTACAGCCATCCCGTATGCCCCCCATAGACCCCATGCCCCTGGTGTCCCCATATGGCCCCTACGGCCCCTACAGCCCCCATGGATTATATGGCCCCTACGGCCCCTACAGCCCCCATGGACTATATGGCCCCACATATTCCTCCTCCCAGACCCCATAGCCCCTACAACTACTCCTGTGCCCCCATAGCACGGGGTAGTTGTGCCCACATGTGCCCACATAGCCCCAGCATCGCCCCTACCCCCCACAACCCCTCCCAATGAGCCTTGCGACCCCCATATCCCCCATGTTCCCCTATAGCCCCTACGGCCCCCATATACACCCCCTCCGAGAGCCCATAGCCCCTGTGCCCCCCATATACCCTACGCCCCTGGTAGCCCACTCTGAACCCCCTGGCCTTCATACACAACCCCCTCCCAGAACCCACAGCCCCCATAAAGCCCCCCTAGACCCTGTAAACCCTGTGCCTCCATAGCCCCCCTCTATCTGCCATGCTCCTTGTGTTCCCCATATCCCCCTATACTGCCCTGTGCCCCAAGAGCTCCCACAGCCCCCCTGCGCCCCTATAGCTCCCCCATATCACCTTATATCGCTGGTGCCTCCCATAGACCCTATAAACCTCAGTGTCCCTAAAGCCCCCCACTCCAGTACCCCCCTAGCCCCTATAGCCCCCTGTGCCCCCATAGTCCCCCCTCTACCCTACACCCCTGGTGCCCCCATAGCTCCCCCCATGCCCCTTCACAGCTCCTTTAACTCCCCTGTGCCCCCATAGCCCCCACAGCCCCACACCGGTACTCCCAGAGTCCCTATAAACTCCGCCATGTCCCATATTGCTCCCAAACTTCCCCAGGTGCCCGGGGGTCTGTGGAGTCCCCACGCACCCCAGAACCCTCGTGGAAGTTCCCACAGGAGCCCCCTGTGCCCCTCCAGTGCCCCCACGTACCCCCATGACCCTGTAAAAGTTCCTAGGGGTGTCCCAAGGTGTCCCCATGCGCTCCCATGTCCTTGTAAAAGCTCCTAGAGGTGACCCCATGTGGCCCCGTGTCCCCATAACAGCTCCTACAGGTGCTCCACAGTGTCCCCACGTACCCCCGTGTCATCCTGCAACTGTCCAGAGGTGGCCCCCGTGTCCCCACACACCTCGTGTCCCCGTAAAAGTTCCCACAGGTGCCCCATGATGTCCTGCAGCCCTTGTCCCCATAGAAGTTCCCAGAGGTGCATCCCCGTTCTCCCCCCACACTTGTGTTCCGATAGAAGCTCCCAGGAGTGTCCCACGGTGTCCCCACGCACCCCCGTGGCCCAGGAGGTGACCACCCGTGTCCCGGTATAAATTCTCAGAGTTGCTCCCCGTGTCCCCCAGAAACTTCCCCATATCCTTGTAAACGTTCCCGGGGGTGTCCCCAGGGGTGTCCCAGCGCAAGATCCCAGAGCTGTCCCACGGGCTCCCTGCGTCCCCCGTGCTCCCGGTGCCCCTGTCGGGTGTCCCTGTCGGAGTTCCCGGGGGTGTCCCACGGTGCCCCTACGCCCCCGCGTGTCCCCGCTGACGCCCCCGCCGTGTCCCGGTGTCCCGGTGAGAGTTCCCAGCGCTGTCCCTCGGTGTCCCTGTGCCCCTCGGTGTCCTCTGCTGTCCCTGTGCCCCTCGGTGTCCCTCGCTGTCCCTTGGTGTCTCTGTGCCACTCTCTGTCCCTCGCTGTCCCTGTGTCCCTCGCTGTCCCTTGGTGTCTCTGTGCCCCTCTCTGTCCCTCTCTGTCCCCCGCTGTCCCTTAGTGTCCCTCGCTGTCCCTCGGTATCCCTATGTCCCCCGCTGCCCCTCGGTGTCCCTTGCTGTCCCTTGGTGCCCCTGTGTCCCTCGCTATCCCTCTCTGTCCTTCTCTGTCCCTCGCTGTCCCTGTGTCCCTGCACTGTCCCCCACTGTCCCTCTCTGTCCCTCGCTGTCCCGTGGTGTCCCTGTGCCCCCCGCTGTCCCTCGCTGTCCCTCTCTGTCCCCCGCTGTCCCTCGGTATCCCTGTGTCCCTCTCTGTCCCTCGCTGTCCCTGTGTCCCTGCACTGTCCCCCACTGTCCCTCTCTGTCCCTCGCTGTCCCGTGGTGTCCCTGTGCCCCCCGCTGTCCCTCGCTGTCCCTCTCTGTCCCCCGCTGTCCCTCGGTATCCCTGTGTCCCTCTCTGTCCCTCGCTGTCCCTGTGTCCCTGCACTGTCCCCCACTGTCCCTCGCTGTCCCTCGCTGTCCCTCAGTATCCCTGTGTCCCTCTCTGTCCCTCGCTATCCCGTGGTGTCCCCCCCGTGCCCCCCGAGGGCCCGCGCTCCGTGGCCCCGCCCCGCGGCCGGGGGGGTGTGGGGGGGGCGGGGCGGGCCCGGGGCGGCGGCGGCCGGAGCGGAGCGGAGCGAGCGCGGCGGGGCCGGAGCGGGGCCGGAGCGGCGATGGGGCGGCGGGGCCCGGCTGCGCTGGGGACCCTCCTGCTGCTGGGGACCCTCCTGGGGGTGAGTGGGGCCGGGGGGGCGCGGGGGGCGCGGGGTTGGGGTCCCCCCGCCGAGCTGGGAGGTCCCGCGAAGGAGTTGGGGGCCCCGGAGTTGGGGTCCCGCGAAGGAGTTGGGGACCTCTAAAGGATTTGGGGTACCTGAAGGGAGTTGGGGGCCTCCACCCGCGGACTTGGGGTCTCTTGTTGAGTTGAGGTCCCTTGTAGAAGTTGGAGTCCCCCCACGGAGCTGGAATCCCCGAAAGGAATCAGGGATTCGGGAGCTGGAATTCCTTGTAGGAGTTGGGGTCCCCCGCGGGAGTTGGGGTCCCCGGAGCGGGGATTCCATAGAGCAGTTGTGATTCCCGCCGTGGTTTTGGGATCCCTTAAAGTACTTGGGGCCCTTAAAGGAGTTGGGGTCCCTACACGATTTGGGGATCCCTTAAAGGATTTGGGTACCATGGAGCTGGGGTCCCCTGAAGGAGTTGGGGTCCCCTAGAGGAGTTAGGACCCCCTCCCCGGAGTTGGGGATCCTTGTAAGAGTTGGGGTCCCCCACGGAGTTTGTGTCTCTTGAAGGATTTGGGGATCCTTGTGGGAGTTGGGGTCCCCTCGAGGAGCTGGGGGAGTTTTGCTGTGCCCGAAGGGAATCGGGGTCCCCCCCAGCGCAAGGCCCCAGCACCGTGCTCTGGCCGCTCCGGGAGCTGGGGTGTCCCTCCACGTGTGCAGAGGGGGTGCAGGGATCCCAGGGTTATCAGGGAATTGGGGTCCACCAGGACACCAAGGATATGTGGGGGTCCCTGTTCCTGAAGGGATTGGGGTGTCCCCCCTGTACTGGGGGGTCCCTGGCACCCTGCGGCACCCTGCCCCCCTCCCTACCGGACTGGGGGTCCCCCCATGTACCGGAGTCACGTGGAGACCCCAGGGCCCACCCTGTCCCATCTGGGAGCTGCAGTGATCCCCCCGAAGGAGAGGTGGGGTCCCTCTCCCCGTGCCCTGTCCCATCTGGGAATGGGGTGCGTGGGGTCCCCCTGCCTATCCCCTATGGGATTTGGGGTCCCCCAGGGACTGGGGGTACATGGGGTCACCTCTCCCCATACCCCTATGGAGCTGGGGTCCCCATGACCCCACGTGGGGTGCCCCGGTCGGGGGGGGTTCCCATCACCCCTCCCTGTTCCTCAGGGAATTGGGGTGCCCCGTGACACCCGGGTGGGGATGGTTCCCATCACCCCACAAAGCCACCCATGGTGGTCCAGCTGCCCTTGCCCCCACACCCCACCATGGGAGGGGGTCACCCATGGGGGCTCATCCTGCTTTTGGGGTGTCGCCCCCCCCCGTCCGGACGCCACCCCATCCCCCGCCCCAGCTAAATTTAAAGGGTGATGGTGGCGCCGGTCACCCTAAAAATAACCGTCCCAAAATACCCCCCGGGGGGGGCGCTGCGTCCGGGGGTGCCCCTGGGGGGGTCCCCACCCTGCTGGGGGCAGTGGGGCAGGGGGTGACATCTCTGGGTGCCCCCCGGGGGGGTGCGGGGGGGGGTTGCGCCGTGGGGCTGCGCACTCCCGATTTACGGGGGGGTCTCTGAGTGGGGTGCGGGGGTGATGGCGATGGGGGGGGCCTCCGAGGTTGGGGGGGGCAGAGGGGCGGTTTGGGGTTGGGCGGGTGCCCGGGGTGGAGAACAGAGGGGGCCTTGTGCTCGGGGCCATGCTGGCAGCGCGGCCCCCCCTTCCCGTGGGGCTCCCACCCACGGCCGGGGGGGCTGGCGGGGACAAAGGGGGGGATCCCCACTTTACAACCCCCCGCCCCCCCTTCTGCTGAGGCACAGGGGCGGATTTGGGGGCCGAGCGCCTCGATAACCCCCCTGGCCGGGATGCTGGGCCCTACATCCCCCCTACAAACGGGGGGCGCCCCATGCGCCTCACGGAGGGGTTCTGCGGGGGACGGGACAGGGGGGTACCACCCCCAAGGGCTGCGAAGGGTTAATTTTTTGGGGGGGGGGGGGGAGAAGGGGAGGGCGAAGCAGGAATGTGCGATAAGATCACCGTGCCCGGGGGGAAGGGCTGGGGAAGGGGGGGACACCCCACGCGCGCCCGCCCCGCTCTTGCACACTCGTGTGCCCGGGGGGCACGGCCCCGGCCGCTTTGGGGGGCCCCGCGCTGCTGGGGAGGCTCCTGTCACACCTGGGGGCATTTGGGGACACTTGGGGGCATTTGGGGCCACCTGGGGGTACTCGGGGGCACTCGGGAACCCTCGGGCCCGCAGCGCACATGGCCTCTCGCCTCGGGCTCTCTCCCATGGCCAAAGATGGCCCGGCTGGGATGAGGAGGAGGAGGAGGAAGGGGGAGAGGAAGGTCAGTCAGCTCAGACGCTGGGTCCTTGCCAGCACTCCTGGGTTTCCCCCTCGCCATCAAAACCCGACACTCCCCCAAAAAGACTTGTTGTCCCACAAAAAAAAAAAAAAACCTACTCCTCCAAAAAATCCCCCCAAAAATTCTATCCCCCCCGCAAAAAAACACCTCCACCCCCATATCCATTTCCCCCTGAACCCATCTCCCTCCCCAAAAACCCCTTATCCCTTCCCCCAAAAATCCATTTTCCCCCACAAAACCCATCAAACCCCCCCAACTCATCTCCACTTTCCAAAACCCATCTCCCTCCCAAAAATCCCATCTCCCCCCAGGAAATCACCCCCCCACTTCACTCCCTACCAAAAAAAAAAAAAAAGTACCCCTCTCCAAAGCCCATTCACCCCAAAAACGCCCAGGCCGCCCCCCCAGCCTGAGTCCTTTCGGGATAAATTAGGCAATGCCAGCAGAGAGGAATGCAGCGGAGGGGGGGGGGGGGGCACATATTTGGGGCCCCCCCTGCCTCCCCGGCCGTGGCTTTGACCCCGCAGCTGCTTCACCCCCAAATCCCGGGGGCGGCAGTGGGGGGGGAGGGGGGAGAGCAGCTGCCTGTGCCCCCCCCCGGGACCAGCATCCCGCCAGCTGTGCTGGCAGCCCCCCCAAATCCTGGGGTGACCCCCATCCCCCAGACTGGGGGTGGCTCAGTCCTTGGGGACCCCCGGGAGGGGGGAGGAGGGGCTTTTTGGGGGGGAAACACCTTTTAACATGACCTTGGGGGAACAATAAGCCGGGGGAGCGGGGCGGCTATTAATAACCCCCCCGGTTATTATTCCTGTGCTGCGTCACCTCCTCTTCCTCGCCCGGATGAATTAACGGGGGGGGCACATCCAGATTTGGGGGCCACTTCAAGATTTGAGGAGCCACATCCAGATTTTAGCGGGGGAACATCCAGACGGGGGGGGATATCCAAATTGGCGGGGGACGCCCAAATAAGGGGGGGGCCGAGGTGTCCCCCCAGTTTGGGGTGCAGTTTGGGAGCGGGAGGTGGGCAGGGTGGCGCTTCCTCACCCTCCTCTTCCTCGGCCCCCTCCCCCCAACTTTTCCCCAGGGTGCGGGGCAGGATTTGGGCCGGGGAGTGGAAAATGTGAGCGGCGGCGGGGCCGTGGCGTCCGGCCGGGCGCGGTGCCCCGGCGGCAGCGGGAGGGACCCGGGTGTCCGGGGGGGCCCAGGCGTCCGGGGGTGCGGGGCCGCGGCGCGGGGAGGCTTCCGGTAACCGGAGAGGGGGATTGTCCCCGACCCTGCTCGGACACCGCCGGACACCCGACACGCTGCTGCCCTTCCGCCGGCCCGGCTGGGGCTGCGGCGCCGGGGCTGAGCCCCCGCGGGCTCGGTGCACGGGAGGGGGGCGATCCCAGGGCACCCGGGGCCTAGGGCTGAGCCCCCGCGGGCTCGGTGCACGGGAGGGGGGCGATCCCAGGGCACCCGGGGCCTAGGGCTGAGCCCCCGCGGGCTCGGTGCACGAGTTGGGGGCGATCCCAGGGCATCCGGGGGCTGGGGAGCAGGGGCTGAGCCTCCGCGGGCTCGGTGCACGAGTGGGGGGAACAGGGTGGCAGAGACCCGGCACACTCAGCGCGGATGCGGGGACAGCGACAGAGCAGCCGCACGCCGGGTCCACGTGTGGGTATGTGCGGCTGAGCACCCGCACACTCAGTGCACATGTGGGGAGCAGCAGAGGCCCCCCCCAGCACACGCGGCCTCGTGCCTCAGTTTCCCCTCATATGGGGGCTGGGCTGACGCCCACGAGGGGCCTCCCCAGCCAGACCCTTTCGGGAGCTGGGTCCCCCCACCCGTGCAGGCGCGCGGCCGCGTGCCCCGTGTGCCCCCCTGTGTCCCCCCCTTGTCCCCCCGTGTTCCCCCCGTGTCCCGTCCCCCCCCCAGCGCCCGCCTAATCCCCCGGCGCTTGTTTGCACAGCAAAGTGCTGCTGCGACGGATTCCTGCCGGGGCCGGGGCGGGGGCACGCCCGGCTGGGGCACACGCGTGTGCACGGACCCGCGGGTACCGGGGCACGCCCGGCTGGGGCACACGCGTGTGCGCGGACCCGCGGGCACCGGGGCGCGCCCGGCTGGGGCACACGCGTGTGCGCGGACCCGCGGGCACCGGGGCGCGCCCGGCTGGGGCACACGCGTGTGCGCGGACCCGCGGGCACCGGGGCGCGCCCGGCTGGGGCACATGCGTGTGTCGGGCCCTGCGCGTGTGCGCTGTCACGCGCGGGTGCCTGCCCTGGTGCGCGCGTCCCCGTGTCCGTGCGAATGCGCGTGCACGGCCGCGTGTCAGTGCACGCTCACGTCCCCGTGCAATCGTGTCCACAGCCCGGTGTCCCCGTGTCCCTGCTCGTCCCCGTGGCCGTGCGTGCTCACCGCGGCACGAACCCACGGGCACACGCGTCCCCGTGTCCCTTCCCGCGAGCGGCAGCGGACACGCGTGTCCCCGTGTCACCGAGCACACCCGTCCCTGTGCCAGCGCACACGTGGAGCAGTGCACACGCCTGTGCACACACGCTTCCCGCGCCGCTGCCCACGCGTGTGCACGCCGCGGCTCCCTGGCGCACGCCCCCGTGCCGCACACGCAAGTCCCGGTGCCGGTGGTCCCGGTGCCGGTGGTCCCGGTGCCCGTGCCGGTCGGTGCAGGAATGCGGAGGGTGTGATGAGCTCATCCCGCTCCCTCTTCCCGGTGACGCCACCGCACAGCCACGCGCCCCCACCCCTGCATTCCCCCCCCGGGGTGACGTGGCTGGGCACCCGCGAGCCTATGTCCCGAGGGTGGCCCCATTCCATGGTGGCCCCATCCCCCAGGTCACCGGCGGCGCCCGCGGCTGGGCCGACGCCTTCCCCGAGGACACCGTGGCCGATCACGTCGGGGACACACAGGGACGGCGCTACTACCGGCACCTGTCAGATGATGAGGACCTGGTGGCCTCCGGAGGTGAGGGGACCCAGGGGGGCACCAGGGTGGGTGGGCCCAGGTGCCACCCTGGGTGCCACTTGCAGAGTCCCCACGGCGAGTGGCACTGGGACCTGGTGGTGAGGTGGCTCTGGGTGGGTCGGTGCCACCGGGGTGGGTGTCACTCTGAATGGGTGGGTTGGTGTCCCATGAGTGGCTGCCACCCTGGTGCCACCACGTTGTGGCCGTAGCAGATGGTACCAGGACCTGGTGGCATCTGGTGGTACAGTGGCGCCGGGTGAGAAAATGCCACCTTGGGTGAATGTCCCCATAAGTGGGTGCCGCTCTGGATGCCACTGGCGCTGTCCCTATGGCAGCTGGCACTGAGTGGATGAGCATCACTCTGGGTGAATGTCACCATGAGTGGGCGTTACCATGGGCAGACACCACCCTGGGTGCCCCCATGTTGTCCCCAGAGCGGGTGGCACCAGGACCTGGTGGCATCTGGCAGTCAGATGTCACCAGGAGGTTGCCACCGTGGGGGTGTGCCACACGTGTGGATGCTCCCCTGGTGCCACCACGTTGTCCCTGTCACGGGTGGCACTGGGATCTGGGGGCGTTTGGTGGCAAATGTGGCACTGGGGGCCACCAGGACTGGGTGGGTGTCACCGTGGGTGGGTCTTTGTCCCCTTGGGTGTTTGACCACGCACAGGGGGTCCCCGCGGGTGGTGCCACCCTCACGCTGTGCCCACGGCAGATGGCAGCGGGGAGGACGGCAGTGGCCAGCACTGGCCACCGGCAGTCGTGACCCCAGCTCCGGACAGCAGGCTGGTACCCACCGGTAAGGGGACACTGCGGATGGCACCCGGCCCCGGGCTGGTCCCCGCTGGCACCGCTCTCAACCTCTGTCTGCTCTTCATCCTCCTCCTCCTCTTCCTCTTCCTCCTCCTCCTCCCTGGGGGCAGCGCCCGGGCCCCGCCCCGCGCCTGCGGGCATGGTGGTGGCCGAGCCCGAGGACGACCCCCCGATCAGTAAGTGACACTTTTTGGGGACCCCCCTTTGCTGCACCCTCACTTTTCTTCCTGCTGTGCTTTGTTGGGTGGGATCCCAAACACGGGGGGGGGCACAGCTGGGGAGCAGGAGGAACATCTGGATGGGGGGGTCACAGCTTGGTGAGGGTCACAGGGGGGATTTTTTGGGTGTGCAGGTGCCCGCCCCCCAGTTTTGACCCCCCATCCCCAACTCTGACACCCCCCACCCCCAGTTTATTTCCGGGCGCTGGTGAACTTCACCCGCAGCATCGACTACAGCTCGCGGCTGGAGGACCCTGATTCTGAGGAATTTCGGGAGATTTCCGAGGCCGTAGTTGACACGGTGAGGACTGGGAGGAATCAGGGCAGTGCTGGGGGTGGGGGGCACCCAAGGGACCACCCTGACCCCTCCTTTTCTACCCCCCAACAGCTGGAGTCTGAGTATTACAAAGTGCCCGGGGAGCAGGTGGTCAATGTGGTCTTCATCAAGTGAGTGGGGGAGCTTGGGGGGCTCTGGGGGGCCCAGAGGGTTTTGGAAGGTCAGGGGAGCAAGCAGGGCAGGGGGGGCTGGAGGAGCAAGGAGTCATCTGGGGAGATTTTGGGGGCAACGAGGAAGTTTTGGGATGCAACAAGGAGCTTTTGGGAGTGTGGGGAGGTGTTGGGGATGATGGAGATGTTTGGAGGTGATGGGGATGTTTTGGGATGCAATGAGGGGCTTTTGGGGTGCAGCAAGGAGGTTTTGGGATGCAATGAGTAAGTTTTGGGGTGGAACGAGGGGCTTTTGGGAGGGCAGAGAGGTTTTGGGGGTGATGCGGTGTATTGGAGTTGATGGGGATTTCTTGGGGTGCAATGTGGACACTTTGGAGGCTCGGGGCTGATTTGGGGATGCAGTGTGGCTGTTTTGGGGTGCTGACTCTTTATCCCCCAGGCAGGTGGACGGGGACGTGTTTGTGGAGCTGGATGTGGGCTCGGAGGGGAACGGGGACGAGGCACAGCTCGGGGGGGTCCTGCGGGACCTGTTGGCTGGCGGCTCCATTGCCTCCTACCTCACCTCCCCCCATGGCTTCCAGTTCCGCCGCCTGGGAGCCGGTGAGCCCGGGGGGGGCTTGGGGGGGAGCCTGAGGGGGTTTTGGGGTGCTCTGGAGCAGTTTGGGGCGGGGGGGGCTCAGAGCACCACATCCCAACCCCTGTTACTCTGCTGGCTCTCATGTCCTGGCGTGTGTTGACCCCTGGCCAAATTGGAGTGGGGGGTGTTTCAGGGTGACCCCCTGACCGTGTGCCCCCTCCCTGGCCGCAGTGACCCCCCAGCCACGTGCCTGCACCGTGGGGGAGTTCTCCTGTGGCAGCGGGGAGTGCGTGGCCCTGGAATATCGCTGCGACCGCCGGCCTGACTGCCATGACGCCTCCGACGAGGAAGGATGTGGTGAGGGTGAGGCACCCCTGGAACCCCCTCTGCCCCCCACGGACCCCCCTGCCCCCATTCCCCACCCCATCAATCCCCCTCTGCACCCCGTTTCCTGCCTATAAGCCTCCTGTCCTCTCCTCCTGCACCCCCTCTTTAACCCCCGTGCCCTATTTCACCCCATACCCCCATAAACATTCCCTGCATCTCCTTTTTCCCATACACTCCACTGCGCTCTCATTTCCCCCAACCCCCCCTGCACCCCATAAACACTTCCCACAACCCCCTTTTCCCCCGTATTCCCCTCTATACCCCCCTGCACCCCCATTTCTCACTTTAATCCCCCTTTTAATCCCATTTTACTCCTATGCCCCCATAAACACTCCTCATACCCCTTTTTCCCTCTTATAACCCCTCTGCACCCCATTTTGCCCCTACAACCCCCCATAAACCCCCCCAAACTCTCCCTCTTCACCCCCACTCCCCCCAAATGCCCCCATAACCCCCCTTTTCCCTTCCCCAGAGCCCCCCCCACAGCCAGCCCCCAGCACCGCCCGCCCAGCCACCACGCGCCCACTGAGCACCATCCCTGCGGGCACCACCCTGGCGTCCCCCCTGCGCCCCGTCACCCCACGGCCCCCGAAACCCGCGGCCGGGGGGTGCCGGGGGGGCGAGGCCGCCTGCAGGGACGGGCGCTGCGTGCCTCGGGATTACCTCTGTGATGGGGAGCGCGACTGTGCCGACGGCTCCGATGAGGACGCCTGTGGTGAGTCCCGGGGGCAGCCAGGGCTTGGGGGGGATCTACCTGGACTCCAGCAAAGCCTTGGACACTGCGTCCCACGGCAAACTCCTGGGAAAGCTGGCAGCCCATGGCTTGGGCAGGTTCACTTTGCTGGGCTGGGAAGTGGCTGGTGGCCGGGCCCAGAAGGTGTAGGGAGATGGAGCAGTGTCCAGTCGGTGTCTGGTCACCAGGTGTGTCCCACAGGGGTCAGTGCTGGGCCCAGGCCTGTTCAGTATCTGTACTGATGATCTGGGTGAGGGGATTGAGATCCCCTCCAGGCTGGGTGTGAGTGTGGATCTGCTGGAGGGCTCTGCAGAGGGACCTGGACAGGCTGGATCCAGGGGCAGAATCCAGGAACGAGTGCCAGGTCCTGCGCTTTGGTCATGACAACCTCTGCAGCTGGGGGCAGTGGCTGGAAAATGGCCCAGCAGAAAGGGAGCTGGGGGCACTGATGAACAGCAGCTGGACATGAGCCAGCTGTGCCCAGGTGGCCAAGGAGGCCAATGGCACCTGGCCTGGATCGGGAATGGTGTGGCCAGCAGGATCAGGGCAGGGATTCTTCCCGTGTACTGGGCACTGGTGAGGCTGCACCTCAAGTGCTCTCTCCAGTTCTGGGCCCCTCAGTTTAGGGAGGACATTGCGGGGCTGGAGCGTGTCCAGAGAAAGGCAACACGGCTGGTGAGGGGTCTGGAACGCAAATGCTGTGAGAAGTGGCTGAGGGAGCTGGGAAAGGGGCTCAGCCTGGAGAAAAGGAGGCTCAGTGGGGGACCTTGTGGCTCTGCACAAGTCCCTGACAGGAGGAGGCAGCCGGGGAGGGTCGAGCTCTGCTCCCAGGGAACAGGGACAGGAGGAGAGGGAATGGCCTCAGGCTGGGCCAGGTTTAGGCTGGACTTGAGGAAGAAGCTCTACACAGAAAGGGTGACTGGGCAGTGGAAGGGGCTGCCCAGGGAGGTGGTGGAGTCACCGTCCCTGGAGGTGCTTAAGGAAAGCCTGGATGTGGCGCTCAGTGCCATGGTCTGGGTGACAGGGTGGTGCTGGGTCACAGGTTGGACTCGATAATCGCAAAGGTCTTTTCTAACCTGATTCTGGGATTCTGGGTGCTGACTTCCCCCGTGCCCCGCAGGCACCCCATCCCCGTGCGAGCCCAACGAGTTCAAGTGTGACAATGGGCACTGCGCCCTCAAGCTCTGGCGCTGCGACGGCGAGAACGACTGCGGCGACGGCTCCGATGAGAGCGACTGCCGTGAGTACGGGGGCTTGGGACGCACGAGGGGACGCGGGGATGCAGCTGACACCCGGTGCCGTGACCCCCGCAGCCACCAAGGCGCCCGGCGCAGCGTGTGGACCGGCGGAATTCCGGTGCGTGTCCAGTGGGAGCTGCATCCGCGCCAGCTACCAGTGCGACAGGGAGCCCGACTGCCCTGACCGCAGCGACGAGGTTGGATGTGGTGAGTGACACTGCAGGGGACAGCAGGGAGGGACATGGAGGCCAAGGCTGGGCTGGGGACACTGTGCCCAGGGATCCTGTCCTGGCACCAAAGGACCCCATGGCATGACACCATCCTGGGGAGACTCATGGCACCAGGAAGGGGACACAGCACCCAGGGACCCAGTGCCATGGCACTGTGTTGGGGACATTGTGCCCAGGCACTCTGTGACATAGCGCTGGGCTGGGGACCCTGTGCTGGGAGCTTGCCCAAAGTGGTGCCACGCTGGGGACAGGTCACAGAACCAGGCTGGGTATCACATCGGGGACCCTGCCCCCAAGCTGAACTGGAGAGATGGTGACAAAGAACCTGTCCCCGGCTGGGTCTGGGCTGGCGGTGGCAGGGTCCCCATGCTCCAGTGGTGCCACACGGAGCAGGCAGTACCGGTGGCAGTGACAGTGACGGGGTGACGGCAGCAGTGGGTGGCAGTGACCAGGTGGCGGTGCCAGTGACCGGGTGTCGGCGGCAGTGCCCCCACAGGTGGTGACGCTGCCGCGGGAGTCAGTGCAGGCCGTGCCGGGCCAGACCGTCACCTTCACCTGCGTGGCCACCGGGGTCCCCACGCCCATCGTCACCTGGCGCCTCAACTGGGGACACACCCCCAGCAGCCACAGGTGGGCGGGGCCTCGGGGGCGTTGGCTGCGGATTGGAGGGGTTGGAGGAAGGGGCGTGGCTTGCCCTGGGAGGGGAACTTGTGGTTGGGTGTGGTCTGCGATGGGCGGAGCTTCCATTTGGGTGGGGCCCGTGTGGGCGGGGTTTGTGTTTTGGGGCTGAGGGGGTGGGCTTGTGGGTGGGGATTGGGTAGTGGGAGGGGCTTGTGGCGGGCGTGGCTGTGGTGGGCGGGGCTTCCATAGGGTGGGGCTTGTGTGCAGGGTGTGGCCTGTGTGGGCGGGGCCTCTGTGGGGTGGGGTTGCATGCAGGGTGTGGCCTGTGTGGGCGGGGCCTTGGGTGGGTTTTTGGTAAATGGGCAGAGTGAGCACGCAGGTCCGTGTGGTGGGCGGGACTTGTGCAGTGGGAGGAGCTTGAGATCGGGGCGGGGCCTGGGTGTGAGCTGGTGATGCAGGGGGAATGGGTTCCTATGCTGGGGCTGGGCTCTGGGGTGTGCTGGGTGTGCTGGGTTTGTGGGGCTCTGGGTGTGCTGGGTTTCTGGGGCACTGGGTGTGCTGGGTGTGTGGGGCTCTGGGTGTGTGGGGCTCTGGGTTTCTGGGGCTCTGGGTGTGCTGGGTTTGTGGGGCTCTGGGTTCGTGGGGCTCTGAGTGTGCTGGGTGTGCAGAGCCCCAGCTGTGCCAGCTGCTGTGTGCTGGGCATGGGCTGTGCATGGCTCCGGGCGTGCCGGGCTCCGTCTGTGCCAGGCTCTGGGTAGCAAATGTGCCACGCAGGGTGTCGATCGTGAGCGAGGCTGGGCAGGGCACCCTGACCATCCGGGACGTGAAGGAAGCCGATCAAGGCGCCTACACGTGCGAGGCCATCAACACCCTGGGCATGGTGTTCGGCATCCCCGACAGCATCCTCACCGTCACCCGCCCCGGTCAGCAGCCCCTCCCGTCCCCTCCCCGTGCCACCAACCCCCCCCGTGGCACTGTCACCGTCACCCACTGCCTCATCTCCCACAGGGCCGTGTCCCGAGGGCCACTTCCAGGTGACAGGGACATCCCGCTGCCTGCCCTGCTTCTGCTTCGGCGTCACCACCTCCTGCCGCGCCACCGCCCGGCACCGCCACCGCCTCCACCTGCGCTTCAACCGCCCCGACGACTTCAAGGGTGAGTTGTGGGGACCGGGGACAGGGGCAGGGGACACACCAGGGGCTGAGTGTTTCCTTCCAGGTGTCAATGTGACGGTGCCGGCGGCACCATCCGCACCGGTGCTCTCGGCCACCCAACTCCACGTGGACGCGGGCGCTGAGGAATTCCAGCTCCTGGACCTGTCCCGCCGCTTCCTGGCGCTCGACGCCTTCTGGGCACTGCCAGAGCCCTTCCTTGGGGACAAGGTGATGCCGGGGTGGACTCAGGGCTGGGGACACCAGTGGCACGGCTGCTGACAGCCCATTGTGCTGCCAGGTGGATGCCTACGGGGGAGCGCTGAGCTATGGGGTGCGGTACCGGCTGGGCCGGGGGCCTCCCGAGCCCACCACCCACCCCGACGTGCTGCTGCGGGGCCACGGGCGGCAGCTGCGGGCGCGTGTTGGTGACACCCAGCCAGACGTCCTCAACCAGCGGCACGTGCCCCTCACCGAGGTGGGTGTGAGAAGGGATGGGGGTGGTGGGGAGGTGGGGCCGGTGCTGATGGATGAGTGAGGCTGGTGGTGGGTGAGTGATGATGATGATGGTGGTGGGTGGATGATACCAGTGGTGGTGGGGGGCTGATGCCAGGGGAGACGGGTGTGTGGTGTGGTGGCAGGTGAGTGAATCCAGTGCTGGGAAGGAGATGCTGGTGAAGGGTGGGTGATGCTGGCAGCGATGATGCTCATGATGGGCACTGGTGCCGGTGGTGGCAGGGGGGTGATGCCAGCATTACCATCACCCTGCTGTGACACCACTGTCACCCTCCCGGCAGGACCACTGGGAGGACGAGCAGGGTGCGCTGGTGAGCCGGGAGCTGCTGCTGCTGGTGCTGCAGGGGCTGGAGGGCATCTTCATCCGGGCGGTGTACGATGGACGCATGGCCAGCGTTGGGCTCAGCGACGTGGCCATGGACATCACCAGCACTGTGGACACCGGCCTGGGGCCGGCCGGCGACATCGAGGAGTGCAGGTGACTCCTGGAAGCGAGGTCACGGGCTTGGTGCCACCGCTGCTGTGATGCCACGGTGGCCTGGTTTGTGTCAGCCCAAGACACACGGTCACACTGCTGTGTCCCCAGGTGCCCCGTGGGCTACACGGGGCTGTCGTGCCAGCGCTGTGCCCCCCGTTTCGAGCGGGTGACAAGGGGACCCTACCTGGGGACCTGCTCTGGTTGCGGCTGCCACGGCCACTCCAGCACCTGTGACCCCGTTTTTGGGCACTGCCTGGTAAGGAGTGAGGGGTTGATGAGGTGACAGGGGACAGGGGCACAGCGCAGGGTCACCACTCCCCGTGATGTGTCCCCCTCCCAGAGCTGCCAGCACAACACGGAGGGTCCCCAGTGCGAGAAGTGCAAACCTGGCTTCTTCGGCGATGCCACCAAGGGCACAGCCACGGCCTGTCACCCTTGTCCCTGTCCCTACACGGAGCCGTCTCGCAGGTGGGTGGCAGCCCCAGGGACCAGCCCCTGATGTCACTGCCCTGGTGTCACCGTCACTGTCACCCACAGGTTCTCGGACTCCTGCTTTTTGGACACGGATGGCCAGGCCACCTGCGACGCCTGCGCCCCTGGATACGCCGGCCGCCGCTGCGAGAGGTGGGTGGGGTGCCCCTCCCTATGACCCCCCCACCTGAGACCCCCACCCATCACCCACTTACCACCCACTCGTCCCCCACCCATCCACAGGTGCGCCCCGGGCTACGAGGGAGACCCCATCCAGCCGGGTGGCAAGTGCACCCCAATCGGTGAGTGGGGGTGTTGGCCTGGCGGGGGGATCCCTGCCCCCTTGGGTGCTCCCCACCCTCACCCTCACTGCCCGCAGGCCAGGAGCTTGTCAAGTGCGATGCCCGCGGGGGCCAGGACGAGGCAGGTGGCACCTGTCGCTGCAAGGTGAGGGCAGGGGGCTGGGGGGACAGCAGGGGAATATTGGGGGGGCAATGGGGGGCTGGGTGCTACCATCCCCCACTGCACCAGTCTGGCCCCAGGTACCCAGTCCTAACACCCATCCTACCTGTGCCCCATAGCACCCAGTCCAGCCCCCAGTCAGACTCCCTGAGGCACCCAGTCCCACCCCCCCATAGCTCCCAGTGCAACCCCTGGGGTACCCAGTCCAATCCACCCAGCACCGACCCCACCCCCTGCCCCATGGCACCCAATTCAACCCCCCAGCAGGACCCACTCCAGCCCCCCATAACACCCGGTCCGACCCCTGGGGTGCCCGGTCCGACCCCTGGGGCACCCGGTCCGACCCCTGGGGCACCCAGTCTGACCCCTGGAGTACTCAGTCTCACCCCCATAACACCCAGTCTGACCCCCATAACACCCAGTCCGACCCCTCAGGCACCGAGTCCCACCAATGCCCCCAGCCCCCATCCCACCCCCTGCACCCAGTCCACCCCATTGCCCTGCTGACCCCTGCCCGCCCTGTGCCCCCAGCCCAACGTCCGTGGCCGGCTCTGCGACTCCTGTGCCACTGGCACCTTCCACCTGAGCGCTGCCAACCCCGCGGGCTGCCTGCCCTGCTTCTGCATGGGGCTGTCCCGCTCCTGTGCCAGCTCTGCCTGGCACCGCCACCAGGTACCCTGCGGCACGGGAGAGGCCGGGACTGGCCGTGCCATCCTGTGCCGCATCAGGCCGTGTCTCGTCATTGCATTGACGTGTCATTCCATGGCTCGCCATGCCATGCCATGCTGTGCCATGCCGTGCCAGGCTATGCCCACCATGATCCCTCCCGCAGGTGCTGCTCAGCTCTGAGGACTCGGCACCACTGCCCCTGGCCAACCTGTCGGGCGCGCGGCTGGAGGCGGCCATGCCGCACTTTGCGTCCCCGCGGGAGCTGCGCTTCGATGCCTTCCGGGAGCTGCCGCGGGGCGTCCACTACTGGGTGCTGCCTGCGCCCTTCGCCGGGGACAAGGTGACACGGCTGCTCCGGGGGACGCCTCTGCACCTCTCCCTGTCCCCACCACCCAGCTCGGGGTGACCCTGAGCCACGCTGGGTGTCCCCACAGGTGACAGCGTATGGCGGGGAGCTGCGGTACATGGTGACACACCGGGCCCCGGCGGGCGCTCCCCTGCCCCCCCGGCACCCTGACGTCCTGCTCCAGGGCAATGGGATCCTCCTGGAACACTTCTCCAGTGCCACCCCCCCAGCCGGCGTCCCCACCACTGTCACTGTGCCCATCCGTGAGGTGAGAGCGGTCCCTGTGTGGCACCCAGCAGGAGGAGTGACGGAGGGAGGGGGTCAGACTGGGTGCCGTGGGGAGGCCACCCGGGGTGCCCCGGGGGCCGGGCTGGGTGCAGGGTGGGATGGCGTCTCCACATCACCCCGGTGTGGCACAGGGCGCCTGGCGCCGCGCAGACGGGCGCGATGCCACCCGCGAGCACCTCCTGATGGCCCTGGCCGACGTGGACCTGTTCATGATCCGCGCATCCTACTCGGAGCAGCCAGAGGAGAGCAGGTGGGTTCCTCGTGGGGTCAGGAGGGGACACGGGGGTGGCAGGGCAGTGCTGACCCCCTCTGGCCCCGCAGACTGGCCGATGTCACCCTGGATGTGGCGGTGCCACACGCCACCGGCCGCCCGCCCGCACTGGAGGTGGAGGATTGCGCCTGCCCCCCCGGGTACCGCGGGGCCTCGTGCCAGGTGAGACCCCTAGGTCCCCTCACCACCACCGCGGGGACGCCGAGCCGTGTCCCACCCCCCTGCCACTGTGTCCCCTCCAGGACTGTGACACCGGCTACACCCGCAGCACCGCCGGGCTTTACCTGGGCACCTGCGAGCCGTGCCAGTGCCACGGCCACGCCAGCGAGTGCCACCCCGACACCGGCGTCTGCCAGGTCAGCTGGGGATGGCCAGGGGACACCCCGGGGACCCCCATGGCGGGGACACCAATGCCATCACCCCCTTTCTTTACAGGGCTGCCGGGATCACACAGAGGGTCCCCAGTGTGACAAGTGCCAACCCGGCTACTACGGCGATGCCACCCGGGGCACACTGGGCGACTGCCAACCCTGTCCCTGCCACGGGCCCCACGGGGACACCCAGTAGGTGCCACTCCACGGGCTGTCACATCCCTGAGGACACTGACAGGGTGTCACCTGTCCCTTTTTCCCCTCCACAGGGTGACCAAGATCTGCTTTGAGGACACAGACGGGCAGCCCACATGCAGTGCCTGTGCCCCAGGGCACAGCGGGCGCCTCTGCGAGAGGTGACAGGGACACCAGGGTGGGGTGGGGGTGTTTTTGGGGTGAACGCCCCTCTCACTGCCTCATTTGGGTTTGTCCCACCGTAGGTGCTTGCCCAGGTACGTGGGGGACCCGCTGCGGGGAGAGCCATGCCGAGGTGAGTGTCATGGGGCAGGGACCGAGTGCTGTCCCCTGTGGGGGGACTAAGAGGGCTGTGGCTGACTCTGTGTCACCCCTCAGTGCCTGGCGTCCCCGGCGGGCAGTGCCAGTGTGACCCACGCGGCAGCACTGGTGAGGGCTGCGACGCCAGCGGGCAGTGCCACTGCAAGGTGAGCCTCGTGTGCCTGTCCCCAGCCCCGGGAATGGTGACAGGGCCACGTCACCACGCTGTGTTCCCCCCCAGGCCAACGTGGAGGGTCCCCGCTGTGCTACGTGCCGTCCCCACCACTTCCACCTGAGCGGGGATGAGCCGGCTGGGTGCCTGCCCTGCTTCTGCATGGGCATCGTCCAGCACTGCTCCAGCACCACCTATGCCCGTGGCACCGTGAGTGTCCCCTCTTGTCCCCATGTGTCCCCAGGGTGTCCCCACGTGTCCCCTACCCCACTCACCCCTCGATCCCACAGATCCGGACGTCCTTTGCCCCCGGGGATGCCCAGGGGTTCGCCCTGGTGAACCGCCAGCGCAGCACCCGCGTGAGCAGCGGCTTTGGGGTGCAGCTGGGGCACCCCCAGCCCCACCTGACCTACGAGCGCTTCAGGGAGCTGCCCCCTGACTCCTACTACTGGCAGCTGCCACCCCCCTACCAGGGGGACAAGGTAATGGGGTGGCCCCTGGGGGACAGGGGTGCCCACGGGAGCCATGGGAATGCCCCGCCAGGGGCTGCACCCCCTCCCCGTGGGCGCCCTGGGCACTGTCAGGGGGTGAACACAGCCTCCTTATCTCTGCCCTTCTCCTCTTTCTTTTTGCCTTTCCCCCTTGGCCTTTTCCCCTTTCCCTTCCCTTTTTCCTCTTTTCACCTTGTCTTTTTGTTCTTTGCCCCTTCTCCTTTCCCTTTTCCCATAATTTTTGCTTTTCTCATCCCTGTTCTGTGCCATCCCGTGTCCCCATCATCATCCCCATTCTTTTCTTTCTCCCCTCCCCTCCCCTCCCCTCCCCTCCCCTCCCCTCCCCTCCCCTCCCCTCCCTCCCTCTTCCTCCTTCCTCTTCCCTTCCTCATCCCTATCATCTTTCTTTCCCCTCTCCCTTTTCCCATCCCTCTCCTCTTCCTCATCCCTATTTCATCTGATCACCTTCCCCATCCCCATCCCTGTCCCCATCATGCCCATCCTCTTCCTTTTCCCTGCGCCCTTCCCTTCCCTTCCCTTCCCTCCCTTCCCTTCCCTTCCCTTCCCTTCCCTTCCCTTCCCTTCCCTTCCCTTCCTTGCCCTTCCCTTCCCTTCCCTTCCCTTCCTTCCCTTCCCTCCCTTCCCTTCCCTTCCCTTCCCTTTCCTTCCCTTCCTTTCCTTCCCTCCCTTCCCTTCCCTTCCCTTCCCTTCCCTTCCCTTCCCTTCCCTTCCCTTCCCTTCCCTTCCCTTCCCTTCCCTTCCCTTCCCTTCCCCACTCCAATCCCAATCCTGCCCATGTCCTGGTGCAGGTGGGCTCCTATGGGGGTCGGCTCCGCTATACCCTGACCTACACCCCGGGGGGACAGGGAGCCCCCCTGCCCGACGCCGACGTCCAGATCACGGTAAGGGGGTGCTGGCTAGGGTGGCACAGGGACACCCCGGTGACACCAGGACCCCCTGACCCCCTCGGCCCCTTGTCCCCAGGGCAATGACATCACGCTGGTGGCCTACCAGCCCGACCTACCCCCGCGGACCCCCCAGGCCTTCGAGATCATTTTTCGGGAGGTAGGAGGTGGTGGGCGGCTTTTGTCCCTGATGTCCCCCTGTCCCAGAGCGTGTCTCCTGCTGACCCCCTGCTCCCGCAGCAATACTGGCAGCGGCCGGATGGGCAGCCGGCGACGCGGGAGCACCTGCTGATGGCGCTGGCCGACCTGGACGAGATCCTCATCCGAGCCACCTACTCCACCAGCACGGCCGCGGCCGCCATCACCGACGTGGCCATGGACACGGCCGTGCCCCCCCAGCCCGGCTTGCTCCCGGCCCTCGAGGTGGAGGAATGTCGCTGTCCCCCCGGCTACCACGGGCTGTCCTGCCAGGTGAGCCCAGCCCCTCCCAGTGCCACCCCATCACCTCCCTACCCTCCTCCCAAGTACCTCCTCATCATCCCCCCGATCACCCCCCAGCATCCCCCCATCAACCCAGTAGAACCCTCCATCGCCACCATCACTCCTTTCTTCATTGTCCCCATCATCCACCCCAGCATCCCCCACCACCCCAGCATCCCCCCATCACACCCAGTGTCACATTCCATCATCCCTCCGGCATCCTCCGTCATCATCCTTCCATCATCTCATCCCCCTGTCAAACCCAGCATCACCCTGTCAGCTTCGCCCGCATCACCCGTCCACTCTCCCCACCAGGATCACCCCCTCATCACCTTCCATGACCCCCCCAGCACTCCCCCATCACCCCCATCATCCCTCCATCACTGTACCATTGTCACCACCAGCATTGTCACCACCAGCAGTCCCATCACTGCCCATCAGCCAGTGCCTCAGCATTCCCCCATCATCCCCAGCATCCCCCCAGTATCCCCAGATCACCCCCATCACCCTCCATCACCTTCATCACCCCTTCAGCATCCCCCCAGGATCACCCCATCACTCTCTGTCACCCCCCAGCACCCCCACCACCCACCTGTCCCCCAAACCCCGCCTTCCCCAGGCTCTGGGGGTCCCGACGTTGTCCCTTCCCGCAGGACTGTGCCCCCGGGTACACGCGCACCGGCGGGGGGCTGTACCTGGGGCACTGCGAGCTGTGCGAGTGCAACGGCCACTCCGAGAGCTGCCACCCCGAGAGCGGCGCCTGCTCCGTAAGGCCCCACGTTCCGAACGTTTCTGGGGGGGCTGTGGTGTTATCCCAGCCGGGACACCCCCAATTCCTGCCCCCATTATCCCCCAGGGCTGCTTGCACAACACAGCAGGGGACTTCTGCGACCAATGTGCCCCCGGCTTCTACGGGGACGCCACCGCCGGGACCCCCGAGGACTGCCAGCCCTGCGCCTGTCCCCTCCCGTACCCCGAAAACCAGTGGGTGCCTGTGCTGCGGTGGGCTGGGGGTGCCAGGGAAGGGATGTGCCCTCACCTTGCTCTGTCCCTGCAGGTTTTCCAGGACCTGTGAGAGTCTGGGAGGTGGCGGGTACCGCTGCACCGCCTGCGAGCTGGGCTACACTGGGCAGTACTGCGAGCGGTGAGGCTTCTGGAGCCCCAAAACCTGCCCCAAACACCCACCCCGTGGGCTGACTCCATATACCCACCCCCAAACCCCATCCCAATATAACCCCCCAGGACCAACCCCAATAGACCTCTCCAAAACCCTACCCCATGGGCTGACCCCCATATACCCACTCCAAAACCCCACCCCATGGGCTGACCCCCATATACCCACCCCAAAACCCCATCCTGCTTGAGTCACCCTTATCTACCTATCCCCAAAACCCACCTCCATTGCCTCACCCCCACATACCCACCCTGTGGGGTCACCCCCATATATCCACCCACATATACCCACCCCAATGTACTCCTGCCATACCCACCCCTGAGCTCACCCCAATATATGCATCCTAAAGAACATCTATGTGCTCACCCCGACACACGCACCCCAAATGCTCGCCCCAGTTTATGCACCCCAGTACACCCACCCTGATATACTCACCCCGATGGCCTTCCCCTTACTGACCCACCCCAAAGTGCTCCCCAATACACCCACCCTAATACAGCCACCCTGATATACCCACCCCAATACAGCCACCCCAGTGTTCTCCTGCTACGCCCACCCTGATGCACTCACCCCTATGAGCTCGCCCCAGATTTTGTATCCTAAAGGGCTCAGTCTGACACATGCACCCCAATACGCACTGCACCCACCCTGACGGCCTCACCCCAATAGAGACACCCCAAAGTGCCCACCCTTATACACTGCCCTGGTACAGTCACCACCCCACTCTACCCATCCTGATGAACTCACCTTGATGTGCTCACCCCGATATACCCACCCTATGAACCCCAATAGACACACCCTATGAACCACAATATACCTCCCATATACACCCCAATATATCCCCCATACACACCCCAATGCACCCACCCTATGTACCCAAATATACCCCTCATACACACCCCAATATACCCACCCTATGTACCCAAATATACCCCCCATACACACCCCAATGCACCCACCCTATGAACCCCAATATACCTCCCATACACACCCCCATATATCTGCCTTAGGTACCCCAATATACCCCCATATACACCCCAATATACCCCCCATACACACCCCAATATACCCACCCTATGAACCCCAGTATACCCCCCATACACATCCCAATATACCCACCCTATGAACCCCAGTATACCCCCCATACACATCCCAATATACCCACCCTATGAACCCCAATATACCCCCCATACACACCCCAATATATCCACCTTAGGTACCCCAATATGCTCACACCCCAATGCCCCCAGCCCACCCACCCCAATACACCTCCTCCCATTTGCACCCCACTGCGCCCCCACCAACCCAGTGCCCCCCTTGTTGCCCGCAGCTGTGCCCCGGGGTACACGGGTGACCCCACGGTGCGGGGCCAGGGCTGTGTCCCCGCGGGGCCCCCACCCGCGCTGGCCGTGCGGGTGCACCCCCCGCGCACCGCGGTGCCGCAGGGCAGCGCCGTCACCCTGCGCTGCCAGGCCACCGGGGAGCCCCCGCTCTACTACCACTGGGTACGGGAGGACGGGCGGCCCCTCCCCGAGGGCGCCCAGAGCCGCCGACAAGGTACCGGGGGGCTCCGGGGGGGGACATTGGGGTGTCCCTCCAAGGCGTGGGGTGTCACCCGCGTGTCCCCCCAGGCGAGGAGCTGCACTTCCCCAGCATCCAGCCCTCCGAAGCTGGTGTCTACGTCTGCTCCTGCCGCAACCTCCGGCACAGCAACGCCAGCCGCGCCGAGGTCATCGTCACCGGTAGGTGGTTGTCACTGAGGGGGGGGACACGCACAGAGGGGAGGCAGGAGCGGAGCTCACCCCTCTCTGTGGTGGTGCAGAGACCCCTGAGAAGCCCATCACCGTCACCGTGGAGGAGAAGAGGGTGCAGCGGGTGCAGCCCGGCGCCGATGTCACCTTCGTCTGCACCGCCAAGAGCAAGGTGAGGGGAAGGGGGCACAGCACGGCAGGGGGGCTGCGGGGCCATCCAGGGACATTCAGGGTGTGGAGATGCCCCTGGGTGTCCACCTGGTCCTACAGAGCAAAGGAACACCCGAGGATGTCCTCACAGGGACACTCAGAGCACGGGAACAGCTGTGCCCATATGGACCCCGCAAGCCCCCTTGGGTCCCTACACAGCTCTGTGGATGCCCACGCCTCCCCCATGGGTGCACAGCCAGACGTGTGCCCCCCCACGTGCCCATCCCAGTGGCCTCAGGCCTCCCCACCTCTGTCCCCCCCAGTCTCCCGCCTACACCCTGGTGTGGACACGGCAGAACCACGGGACGCTGCCGGCAGGCGCCGTGGACTTCAACGGGATCCTGACTCTGCGCGGGGTGCGGCCTCAGGACGCTGGGGTCTACGTCTGCACCGGCTCCAACATGCTGGACATGGACCAGGGCACCGCCACGCTCTACGTCCAGGGTGAGCCCTGACAGCTCACCCCGTGATGATGGGGTGAACAGGCAACACCAGGATGATGGGCACATTCACTGCCCAGACAGCAGGGTGATGGGCACAGCAGGGCCGAGGCACCGGTGGTCGCACTTGGCCCCCAGAGGCTGGGTTTGATGGGCACATTGCTGTGTGGATGTCAATGCCCAGAGGCCAGGGTGATGGGCACATCCAGTGCCTGGATACCAGGGGGATGGGTTTGCGTGGCGCCCAGTCCTTCAGGTGATGGGCACACTCACCACCCTGGCTCTGTGGCGATGGGCACATGGAATGCCCAGATGCTGGAGTGGTGGGCACACTTGGTGCCCAGGCACCGGGGCATTGGGCAGGTCTGGTGCCCAGATGCCAAGGTGATGGGTGGGTTTGGTGCCTGGACACCGGGGCGATGGGCACACTTCCCTGAGACCCACCCCCACCTGCAGCCGCCTCAAAGACTCAGATGTTCTACGGGCCCGTTGAGTTCATGGAGGGGCACAGACCGGGTAAGTCACCAGGGGAGGGTTCCTGGGGGTCCGCACGCTCCCCCCACCCGCTGCATGCCGGGGCTCCACGCACACCCCGCTGCCGGCTGTGCCACGCCGCCCCGCTTCCCACTGCCCCACCGCCTGGGGACGGCACTGGGGGGGCCTGGCAAGCCCTAAGCCCCCCTGGGTCTCGCTGCAGCCGGCACCGCTGCCGCCCCCACTGCCACCGTGGAGCCGGCGCAGCTGAGCGTGGCACCGGGGCAGCCGGCCGAGTTCCGCTGCGTGGTCACCGGCAGCCCCCAGCCCACCCTTGAGTGGCTCGGTAGGTGCCCGCTGGGGACGGGGGGACACCAGGTCCGGGCATGGGGACATGGTGAGCGGGGGTGATGCTGGGCTGTGTCCCTGCAGGTGCGCTGCCGCCGCGGGCCGTGGTTCAGGGCGGGACGCTGCGTTTCGGCGCTGTCGAGCCCGCCGACGAGGGGCACTATGAGTGCCGGGCACGGAGCAGCGCTGGGCAGCACACGGCGCGCGCCTTCCTCCATGTGCAAGGTGAGCGGCATCACCATCGTCCCTGTCGCCCCATTGTCCCCATCATCCCCATCCCCATCATTTCCATCATCCCCATCACCCCGATCGTTCCCATCACTGCTGTCATGTACGTCACCCCTTTTTTCCCCGTTGTCCCTGTCGCCCCTCTTGCTCCCATCATCACCCATCATCTCTGTCACTCCGCATCATCCCCATTATCCATCTTCATTGTCTCCATGGTCTGCATCATCCCTGTCATCCTCATCATCCCCGTAACCCTCATCATTCCTGTCACCTCCCATTGTCCATCCCCCTCATCCCCATTGTCCCCATCATCCCATCATCACCACCATTGTCTCTGTCACCTCCCATACCCCTCATCTTCATTGTCCCCATCATCCCTGTCACTCTCATCGTCCCCATTGTTCTCTTCTTCCCCTTCATTCCCTGTTGTCCTCTCAGCTCCATCGTCCCATCATCCCCCGTCATTCCCTTGTTCCCATCAACCTTACCATCCTCACCATTCACATCATGTCCATCATCTCTGTCCACCCCATTGCTCCCATTATCCCCACTGCTCCCATTGTCCCCATTGCCCCCATCGCCCCCATCACTCCCATCGTCTCCCTCATCCCCATCATCCCATTGTCCTCATCATCCTCATCATCTCCATCACCCTCATTGTCCCCCATCACCCCCAGCACCTCCATCATCCCGTGGTCCCCTTCACCCTCATCGTCTGCATCACTCATGTCACCCCCATTGTCCCCACCCCCCCATTGCCCCCAGCACCACCCTGACCCCCCTCCCCGCAGGCGCGGGCACCCCACAGGTGCAGGTGAGCCCGGAGCGGACGGAGGTGCAAGAGGGCTCCACGGTGCGGCTCTACTGCCGGGTCTCGGGGACCCCCACTGCCACCATCACCTGGGAGAAGCAGGGGGGCACCCTACCGCCACAGGTGAGCGGGGCGCTGGCACCAGTGGGTGCTCTGGGGGGTGTGGGTGCACCACAGGCGCCACTGACACCCGCCCTTGTGCCACAGTCCCGTGCTGAGCACGGTGACATCGCCACGCTGGTCATCCCCGCTGTGACGGCGGCCGACGATGGCATCTACCTCTGTGTGGGCACCAGCGCCGTTGGCACGGCCCGCGCCGCTATCAAGGTGGCCGTGGTGCCAGGTGAGGAGGGTGAGGGACACCAGTAGTGTTCGGGGATGGTTTGGGGGGGCTACAACCCACCCACGTCCCCCCTTTTGCTCCCCACAGGGGTGGCACCGCCTGTCCGCATCGAGTCCTCATCCCCATCCGTCACCGAGGGACAGACCCTGGACCTGGACTGTGTGGTGGCAGCACCCGGCTCTGCCACCGTGACGTGGTACAAGCGTGGGGGCTCCCTGCCCGCTGGCCACCAGGTAGGGCCCTGCAGGGTGAGCAGCACCCCAAAGGCTGCCCTGTCCTCTGCTGTGTGACACCAAACACGTCCCCAATCGCAGGTTTCAGGGTCCCGGCTCCGTGTCCCCCACGTCACGGCAGCTGATTCAGGGGAGTACGTGTGCCGGGCAAGCTTGGGGACCACCACCCGGGAGGCTTCTGTCATTGTCACCGTCGTGGCTGCAGCCGGCTCATCCTATGGTGAGGTTGGGCTCAGCAACACCGGAGGGGACGTGCTGGTTCCCAACGGGTGGTCACAGCTCTGTCCTCCCCTGCAGGACCACCAGCGTCAGGTGTCCCTGTCCGGATCGAGGCATCCTCATCCACTGTGGCCGAGGGACAGACCCTGGACCTCAACTGCATCGTGGCCGGGCAGGGACAGGCCACTGTCACCTGGTACAAGCGTGGCGGGTCCCTCCCAGCCAAGCACCAGGTGGGGGACGCAGAGGGGGATGACGCGAAGGGAGGCTGGGGTTGATGCACAGCCCTGGGCGAGCCCGGGTGGCTCTGGTGACCCTTGTGTCCCTGGTGACCCCCTTGTCCCCTCCCCAAAGGTGTCCGGCTCCCGGCTGCGGCTGCTGCAGGTGACGGCGGCCGACTCGGGCGAGTACGTGTGCCGAGTGACCAGCGGGGCCACCACGAAGGAGAGCGCGGTCATGGTGACCATCCAGCCCAGCGGTGCTGGTCACTACTGTGAGTGGGGACAGGGGGTGGCAGTGCCAGCACGGGGTCCTCGTGTGTCACAGCACTGAGCCGTGGCTCAGGTGCCCACACTGGCGAGGCCTTGCTGGGGTCACTGGGGTCACTGGGGTCACCCTCCTGTCTCGGTCCCCAGCCCCGGGCAACACGACTCCCCTGCGCATTGACTCCCCGTCCTCCGCCGTGGTTGAGGGACAGACCCTGGACCTCAACTGTGTCATCGCCAGCCCCGCACAGGCCACTGTCACCTGGTACAAGCGCGGGGGAACCCTCCCAGCCAAGCACCAGGTAGGGGACGCGGAGCAGAGATGTCACCAAAGGGGGTGGATGGGGTTAACCCACAGCTCCGGGCAAGCCTAGGTGGCCTCTGCAAATGCAGATGGACCCATGGAAGCCCAGGTGGCCCCTTATAGGCCCAGGTGACCCCATACAAGAGCAGGAAACCCCATGCGAGCCCTCATGGCCCATGCAAGGTTAGGTGGCCTACGGAAGCCCGTGTAGCTCATACAAGTCCAAGTAGCCCATGCAAGGTCAGGTGGCCCCATGCAAGCCCGGGTGGTCCCATTCAAGCCCAAGTGGCCCCATGGAAGCCCAACTGGCCCCAGTGACCCCCGTGTCCCCTCCCCAAAGGTGTCCGGCTCCCGGCTGCGGCTGCTGCAGGTGACAGCGGCCGACTCAGGCGAGTACGTGTGCCGAGTGACCAGCGGGGCCACCACCAAGGAAACCTCCATCATGGTGACCATCCAGCCCAGCAGTGCCGGTGCCTACTGTGAGTGGGGACAGGGGACATGGGAGGTTACCCACGGGGGGGTGACACTGCTCCCAGTGTCCCCGGGAGGGTCACACATGGTGGTGGTCAGTGTCTAACCCATCTTGGTCCCCAGCCCCGAGCACCACGACCCCACTGCGCATCGAGTCCTCGTCCCTGTCATCCCCTGTGACCGAGGGACAGACCCTGGACCTCAACTGTGTCATCGCCAGCCTCGCACAGGCCACTGTCACCTGGTACAAGCGTGGGGGGACCCTCCCGGCCAAGCACCAGGTAGGGGACAGAGAGTGGGGATGTCACCAAGCAGGGCAGATGGGGATGACCCACAGCTCTGGGTGAGACCAGGTGGCCCATGCAAGTCCTGGGGACCCCATGCAAGGTTGGCTGGTCCTGGGCAGGCCCAGGTGGCCCCATGACTATGGAAGTTTGAGTGACCCCAGGGAAGACCAAGTGACCCCAAGGAAGCCCAAATGACCCCACATAAGCCCAGGTGGCCCGTGCAAGCCCAGAATGGGCCTGTGCAAGCTCAAGTGGCCTTGTGCAATCCCAGATGACCCCTTGCCAGAGCTGATGGCCTCAGTGACCCTCTTGTCCCCTCCCCAAAGGTGTCCGGCTCCCGGCTGCGGCTGCTGCAGGTGACGGCGGCCGACTCGGGCGAGTACGTGTGCCGAGTGACCAGCGGGGCCACCACCAAGGAGATCTCCATCATGGTGACCATCCAGCCCAGCAGTGCCAGCACCTACCGTGAGTGGGGACAGGAGGAGGTGGCTGAGGACTGGGGGACAGTGCCACCATCCTTGGGTGACCCTCCTGTCTCTGTCTCCAGCTGCTGGTGTCACCCCTCCGGTGCGCATCGAGTCCTCGTCCTCCTCCGTGGCCGAGGGACAGACCCTGGACCTCAACTGTATCGTGGCCGGGCAGGGACAGGCCACTGTCACCTGGTACAAGCGCGGGGGGTCCCTCCCAGCCAAGCACCAGGTGGGGGACGCAGAGGAGCATTTTGGGATGGAAAAGGGATTTTTGGTGGTGTTGAGGGGTTTATGTCCCCATTCTCGCACGTGTCACCCCTCCAGGTGTCGGGCACCCGCCTGCGCATCCCGCAGGTGACAGCAGCCGATTCGGGGGAGTACGTGTGCCGGGTGACGTCGGGCAGTGCCACACATGAGACGTCCCTCATTGTCACCATCCAGACTGGCGCCGGCTCCTCTTACGGTACTGGCACGGGTGAGAGGTGGCATGGGGACATGGTGAGGACACAGTGCTGACCCTGCTGACCCTGCTGCCACCCCCAGCTGTCGGTGTCACGCCGCCAGTGAGGATCGAGACCTCCTCTGCTGCTGTCACCGAGGGACAGACCCTGGACCTCAACTGCATGGTGGCAGGACAGGGTCACCCCCACGTCACCTGGTACCGGCGTGGGGGGGCTCTGCCACCGAACAGCCAGGTGGGACATGGGGGAGGTGGCTTTGCCCTGCAGGCCACAGCCCTGCCTCAGGTACTGATGTGTCCCCAACTTGTCACCTCCCCAGGTGTCGGGGACCCGCCTGCGCCTCGCCCAAGTGGCAGTGGCCGATTCAGGGGAGTACGTGTGCCGGGTGACCCTGGGCACCGTCACGCAGGAGGCATCTGTCATTGTCACCGTGCCCAGCAGTGCCAACACCTATTACAGTGAGTGCGAGAGAGAGGGCAGTGCCTGGGGACAGGCGGGTGTCACCTTGGTGATAAACGTTCCCTTTCCCTGTCCTCCCCCAGCCTCTGGCATCTCCCAGCCCCTCCGCATCGAGTCTTTGTCCTCGGCCATCGCCGAGGGACAGACCCTGGACCTCAACTGCGTGGTGGCAGGGTCCGGCCCCACCACCGTGACGTGGTACAAGCGTGGTGGCTCCCTGCCCGTTGGCCACCAGGTAGGGGACAGGGGAGGGTCACCCTAAATTTGTCCCATCCCCTGCTTTACGGTGCTGACTTGTCCCCTGATTGTCCCCTCCAGGTGTCGGGCACCCGCCTGCGCATCCCCCAGGTGACAGCAGCCGATTCAGGGGAATACGTGTGCCGGGTGACCTCGGGCGGCGTCACGCAGGAGACGTCCCTCATCGTCACCATCGATGATGGAGCCAACCCATCCCACTGTGAGTGCCACCCTCCAGGGGACAGGTCCCCACTGGTGTCAGGGACTACTGGGGCCATTCACCCTCAACCCTGCCCATGCAGCCACCGGCGTCACGCCACCCATCCACATCGAGTCCTCGGCATCCTCTGTCACCGAGGGACAGACCCTGGACCTGGACTGCATGGTGGCCGGCCAGGGACAGGCCACCATCACCTGGTACAAGCGTGGTGGGGCCCTCCCAGCCAAGCACCAGGTAGGGGGGGACACCAGTGGGGTGGGGGACGGTGGTGGCTGTGCATGGCTGGGTGATGCCACCACCTTCTGTCATGATGTCCCCAGATTTCAGGGTCCCGGCTGCGGCTGTCACAGCTCTCAGTGGCCGATTCAGGAGAGTACGTGTGCCGGGCTGACACAGGCAGCGCCTCCCGCGAGGCCACTGTCTTTGTCACTGTCACCTCCCGTGACAGCTCCAGCTACCGTGAGTGCGGCCACGGGCTGAGGGAGGATGCTGGGGCGAGACAGGGGATGTGAGCGACCTCATGGCCTCTCTGTCTCTTTGTTCCCGCAGGTCTGCAGAGCCCCATCATCTCCATCGACCCACACAGCATGGCAGTGGCACCGGGTGAAGATGCCACCTTCAAGTGCCGCGTCCACGATGGCGCCCGGCCTGTCAATATCACTTGGCGGATGGGGCCTGGCCAGCACCTCCAAGGTACGGTGGTCCCCAGGGTGGCCCTGGCATGGTCCCTGGGGTGGCCCTGGTGCTGATGGCTCCTCCTTGCTCAGACAATGTGAAGATCAGCGCCAATGGCTCAGTCATCTCCATCACCGGTGCCCATGTGGGCAACCAGGGCGCCTACCACTGCGTGGCCTCCAACCGCTTTGGCGTTGCCAGCAGCGTCGTCAACCTCGTGGTGCAAGGTATGAGGTGGCCAGGGTGGCCCTGTCCCTGTCTCTATGTGCTCCAGGTGTCCCCAGGGCATTGGCGTCCCCATCCCCATGTCCTCCATGTGCTCCAGGTGCCCTCAGGGTGGTCTCCCTGTCACCATGCTGGTGTCCTCCATGTCATCCAGATACCACTGGAGTGATGGTGTCCTTATCCCCATCTCCTCTCCATGCTTCAGGTTGTCCTGGAGTGGTGGTGCCCATGTCCCCATGCTGGTGTCCTTCCTGGGGCCCCAGGAGTTGTGATGTCCCCATCCCTGTGCTGATGTCCTCCATGGGCTTCGGATGCTCCTGAGATGTTGTGTCCCCATCCCCACCCTCATGCTCATTTCCTCCCATGCTCCCGATGCTCCCAGGGTGATGGGTGCCCCCCTGGTCAGGCCAATGTCCTTCATGGTGGTGTCCCAATCCCCACCCCGGTGTCTTCCTCCTTCTCCAGGTGCCCCCACGGTGTCAGTGATGCCACCAGGCCCTGTGACAGTGAAGGAGGGCAAATCCCTGAGCCTGGAGTGCCTGGGTCGGGGCGAGCCGCGGCCACTGGTGCGCTGGAGCCGGCTGGGCTCCCGGCAGAAGGTGGAGCACCAGACGCTGCTGCACATGGACAGCCAGGCCATCCTGCAGGTGAGGGGACACCCAGGGGCACCATGGGGCACTGGGCAGTGCCTGGTGCTCATCCCCACCCTGTCCCCCCTCAGCTGTCGCCGGCCAAGCCGGAGCACGCCGGGACCTACGTGTGCACGGCGCACAGTGCCCTGGGCTCGGCCCAGGCACGGGTGGACGTCAGCGTGGAGTCGGCGCAGAGGCACCCTGGTGCCCCTGAGGTCACCGCACCATCTACTGTCACCGTGGTGGCCGGGGACACGGCCACACTGCACTGCACGGCCAGGGGTACGAGGAGCCTGGGGGACCGTGGTGGAGAAGGGGGGGTCCTGAGCAGTACCTGACACTGCGGTGATGGGCACGGTGTGGTTGTAGGTGACCCAGCACCCCGGATCGAGTGGTCGAAGCTGCGGGCACCCCTGCCCTGGCAGCACCGCGTGGTGAACGGCAGCCTGGTCATCCCTCGTGCCGCGCAGCAGGACTCAGGCCAGTACATCTGCAATGCCAGCAGCCCCGTCGGTTCCACCGAAGTCTTCGTCACCCTCGATGTGGAGAGTAAGGAGGGGATAGCAGGGGGTTGGGGAGCCCCTGGGTTCCTGCTGCCACGTCTGCTGTGGCCATCACCCGTCCTTCCTCTGCATGTGGCTGCCTCCATCGTCACTACCACCCTTACATGCAGCCCTTCCTCGCGGCACCATCCTCGCTCCATCCCAGCACTCATCCTCCTCCTCTCAAGCTCCATCACCAGCCCTTCCCGTGGATGTGTCCACCCGCTTGTCCCAGCCCTGTGCATGTCCATCTCCACTTCTGCTCTCTCATCCGTCCATCTGTCCATCCACCGTGGATCCACCCATGGCTCATCCATCCCAGCGCAATCCCATCTCTTTATCTCTGCTCATATCTCTCCTTCCATCTCTTCCTCATGGATCCATCCATCTCATTCATCCCAGCACACACCCATCTCTCCATCTCCTTACTCTTGCATCCCTTTCATGTGGATTCACCCATCACTCATCCATCACAGCTCATGTCCATCTCTCCATCTCCTCTCACGCCCCTCCATCCATCCCTTCCTGGTGGATTCATCCGTTGCTCACCCACTCCAGCTGACATTCCTCTCTCCAGTTCCTCTCACACCCCTCAATGCATCTCATCCTTGTGCACCCACCCATCTCCAGTCCATCCCAGCACACGCCATCTCTCCATCTCCTCTCACACCCTTCCATCCATCCCTTCCTTGTGCTTTATCCATCTCATCCATCCCAGCACATGCCCAACTCACCACCTGCTCTCACACTGCCAGTCATTGATCCATCCACCCACACACCTACCTCTTCCTTGTGGATGCATCCATCACTCACCCATCCCAGCTCACACCCATCTCTCCATCTCCTAACTCTTCCATCCATCTCTTCGTTGTGCATTCATCCATCCCAGCGCACGCCCATCTTTACATCTCCTCACTTCTCCATCCGGCTTTTCCTTGTGGATTCATCCATTGCTCATCCATCCCAGCTCACATCCATCTCTCCATCTCCTCTCACACGTTTTCCATCCATCCCTTCCTTGTACATCCATCCATGTGATCCATCCCAGCATACACTTATCTCTCAATCTCCACTCAAACTTATCCATCCACCCCTTCCTGGTACATTCATCCTTCATTCAATCTTTCCAGCTCACACCCAGCTCTGCATTTCCTGACTCCTGCTTCCACCTTCTCCTTGTGCATCATCCATCTCATCCATCCCAGCACACACCCAACTCACCATCTCCTCTCAAATCATCCATCCATCCATCCATCCATCCATCCATCCATCCATCCATCCATCCATCCATCCATCCATCCATCCCTTCCTGGTGGATTCATCCATTACTCCTGGCCATCCCAGCCATCTCTATCTCCATCTCCTCTCACATTCCTCTATCCACCCCTTCCTCGTGGATCCATCCAACTCCCATCCATCCCAACACACGCCCACCTCCATCATCCCCTACCTGCCCCTCACCAACACCCTCCTTGCCCCGCTGACTCTTTCCTGGCCCCATCCCTGCTGACGACTCCACCCATCCTGCAGCCCCTCCGTACGCCACCATCCTCCCGGAGGACACGGTGGTGCGGGCGGGCGACGCGCTGCAGGTGCAGTGCCTGGCCCACGGCACCCCCCCGCTGCACTACGCCTGGAACAAGGTGAACGGCAGCCTCTCGGCGCGCGTGGCCCACCGCGCCGGCCTCCTCCGCCTCAGCCCCGCGGCCCCCGCCGACGCCGGCACCTACCGCTGCCTCGTCACCAACCGCGTCGGCACCGCCGAGGCCTTCGCCCGCGTGGCTGTTCATGGTGAGCCCATCCCTGGCCCGGGTACCATTGGTGCTCCACATTGGGTGGTGGCAGTGCCGCCGGGCGCCCTCAGAGCTCTGCATCCTGCCCAGGTGATGCTGGTGCTGACAGGGACCACTGGGGCTCCCCATCCCGCCTGGGTGGTGCCGTTGGGTGCCGCTGGGGGTCTGCTCCCCACCCAGGTTATCCTGGTGTTGCTGGGTACCACCAGGGCTCCGCATCCCCCATGGATGATGCAAGTGCCACTGGGTACCACTGGGGCTCTGCATCCCTTCCAGGTGGTGCTGGTGAAGGTGGGGACATCGCTGGCGGTCCCTTGGTAGTGCAGGTGACACCAGGGAGCCTCGTCAAGGGGGTGGGCGGCACCGCCGAATTCTCCTGCTCTGTCTCCGGGGACCCCCGTGCCCGTGTGGAGTGGCTGAAGGAAGATGGGGAGCTGCCCCGCACCCACAGCGTGCGGGACGGGGTGCTGCGGTAAGGAAGGCGGGACAGGGAGGTGGGACCCTCACCCTGGGCCCCTGTGGGGTCCCTCACCCTGGCTGTGTCCCCGCAGGATGCCGGAGCTGGCGGCGGGGGCGCAGGGCGTGTACGTGTGCCGGGCCAGCGCCCCAGGCGGGCAAGCGGAGGACAGGGCCACCCTCACTGTCCAGGGTAGGAGCACCACGGGCACCCCCTGGCCTGTCCCCCACCAACAGGGGCACCCCGGGACCCCCATGTCCCCACATCGAGGGGCTCCCCAGCACCTTCCATTTCCCTACACCCACAGGCACCCAGACACCCCCAACGCCCGTGGTGACCCCTAATCTCTCCTCAAGCCTGCAGGCACCCCAATACCTCCCACCCTTCCCCACACCTGTGGACAACCCGACACAACCTCTCCCCACCCTACGGACACCCCAGTGCCCCCTCTCTCTTCCCATGCCCATGACCACCCTGGTACCCTTGGGAGGACTCCAACACCTCTGACCTCTCCCCATTCCACAGCCACCCCAATTGTCCCACATCCCCTCAGGAACCCCATTCCTCCCTACCTCCCACTCCGGTGCCAGACCACGATGCTTTCCTGTGCCAGGGGTTCACCCCAAAACCCCATTGTCCCCCCAAGCTCTCCCCAGGGCCCTGATCAACATCCGGACCGCGGTGCAGACAGTGCTGGCAGGGACGACAGTGGAGCTGGAGTGCCTGGGCTTGGGGGAACCCCGTCCCCACGTCACCTGGAGCAAAGTGGGGGGCCGTATCCGCCCCGGGGTGCTGGTCCACGCTGGCACCCTCACCATCGAGCAGGTGGAGCGGGCAGATGCCGGGCAGTACCGCTGCACCGCCACCAACGCCGTGGGCACCGTCCAGTCCCACGTCATCCTCCACGTGCAGGGTGAGCACGGGGGACACAGAGGTGGGGACACACACGGTGTCCTCACAGGGTGGTGACACCTCTGTGCGTTCCCAGCTGCTCCTCAAATCGCCGGGCAGCCAGAGGTGAAGGAGGTATCAATCGGATCCGTGGCCGTTTTGCCGTGCTTGGCATCCGGCTTCCCAGTGCCAGAGATCACCTGGAGCAAGGTGTGATGGATGGATGGAGCGGGGGGGGTGGCAGGGGCTGTGGGGGCTGCCTGTGGGTGCTGATCCCCCCTCTGCCGTGCCACAGCTGGAGGGGGAGCTGCCGGCGGGTGCCAGGGTGCAGGGGAACGTGCTGACGCTGCCGGCTGTGCGCCCCGAGGATGCTGGCGTCTACACCTGCGTGGCTGCCAACCACCGCGGCCAGCAGACAGCTTACTACGTGCTGAAGGTCCAAGGTGAGGACAGACAGATGGACAGATGCATGGATCGGAGCAGGGGGTGACGTGCCCCGCCCCTCCTGACCCCCCTGTCCCCACAGAGCACGTGGTCCCCTATTTCGGGCAGTCGCCCCGCTCCTTCCTCCCCCTGCCCACCATCAAGGATGCCTACAAGAGGTTTGAGATCCTCATCACCTTCCGACCTGATGCTGCCGATGGTGAGCCCGTGTCCCCACGTGTCCTCTGTGTCCCCCTTCACGTCCCCTCCAGCATTTCCCTCTCCCTTCCCTGCCTTCATCCTCCCTTCACACTCCCCTTGCCCTCCTTTATCTCCCATTCTCTGTTCATCTGAGAGCCTCCAATTTATGGGGGGTTTCTCCTCCATTCTGGGAGGATTTTGGGGTCCCCTAGGACGTGCCCCTCACCTCAGGATGGGGACTGTCCCACCTGATCCCCTGTCACCCCCCAGGGCTTCTCCTCTACAACGGGCAGCGGAAAAACAGCGGTGCCGACTTCATCTCCTTTGGGTTGGTGGGTGGACGCCCTGAATTTAGGTGAGACCTGTGAGAAGGTACTATGGGAGAGGTGGGAGATGGGCGCCAGCAGTCACCCACACCCCTCGTACCCCCAAAAAATCAGGTTTGACGCTGGCTCGGGCATGGCCACCATCCGTCACCCCACAGCGCTGCGGCTGGGCGAGTTCCACACCGTGCGGCTGCTCCGCAACCTCACCTGGGGCTCGCTGGGCCTGGACGGGCACCCCGCGGTCAACGGCACCTCCCAGGTATCAGCTTGGGGGGCTGTCGGGTGGGGTCAGGCTGCTGGAGGTGGTGCCCACCCTCTTGTGCCCGCAGGGGAAGTTCCAAGGGCTGGATCTGAATGAGGAGCTGTACCTGGGCGGGTACCCCGACATCGGCGCTGTGGCAAAGACGGGGCTCAGCCGGGGTTTCATGGGTGAGTGGTGGGTTCTGGGGGGCACCAGGGCAAGGGGATGCCGGGCATCGTATGATGGTTCCTCCCATCTCCATCGCCCTACAGGCTGCGTGCGCCAGCTCCGCATCCAAGGGGAGGAGGTGGCCTTTGGGGACATGGACCTGCAGGCACACGATGTCACCAACTGTCCCACCTGCCAGGACCGGCCGTGCCAGGTGAGCATGGAGGGGAGGAGGTGCTGCCCACCCATCCCTGCCCGCCACTGACACCCATATCACCCCTCACCCAGAACGGCGGCGTGTGCCAGGACGACGAGACCGGCACCTACGTCTGCCGATGTCCCCACGGCTTCACGGGCAGCAACTGCGAGTACTCGCAGGCTTTGCACTGTCACCCGGGTAGGTGACACCACTCCCTCCATGGGGACGGCATCCCAGGGCCCCTCGGGATGGGCGCTCATGGCCTGTCACCCCACAGAGGCGTGTGGGCCTGATGCCACTTGTGTCAACCGGCCGGATGGGCAGGGCTACAGCTGCCGCTGCCACCTGGGCAAGAGTGGGGAGAGGTGCACCGAGGGTGAGCGGCACAGGGACACAGCTGGCACCATCCTGGGATGGGGGCATGGGGTGGGGACCACCCCTGGGAAATGGGGACATGGCTGGGGCCACCCTGGGGACATGGGCATGGGGATGGGGATGGGGATAGGTACCACCCTGGGGACACTGGCACAGAGATCAGGACCAGCCTGGAAAGGTGGGCACCAGGGGGATGGAGGCTGCGGTCCCCTCCCAGGGATGAAGGTTGGGGATGGATGGACGGAGGGAGGGAGGGATGTTGTCCCACCCTGGGGATGAAGGCTGTGGATGGATGTTGGGGTCTCGCTCTGAGGATGGAGCTGGAGGTCCACCCTGAGGGTGGAGGGTCCCACACTGGGCACTGACTGGGATGCGCAGGTGAGGTGGTGAACATGCCATCCTTCGATGAGGAGGGAGCCTTCGTCTCGTACCCACCCCTCACCAACGTGCACCATGAGCTGCGGCTGGAGGTCAAGTTCCTGCCGCTGGCGCCCGACGGGCTCCTGCTCTTCAGCGCTGGCAAAGCTGCCCCTGTGGAGGACTTCGTGGCCTTGGCCATGATCGGTGGCCACCTTGAGTTCCGCTACGAGCTGGGCTCAGGTGGGTGGCACAGGGACAGGGGGCACTGTGGAGGGGTGGCACCTGGGAGTAAGGGGATGACACGGCGTCACCAGGGTTCACTGGTATCAGAGGAGTCCCTGAGCCACAGTGAGGTCCCCTGGCACCGCTGGGGTTCCCAAGTGTCACTGGCGTCCCCGGGCATTACCCAGGACACATCTCAGGTCCCTGCGCATCCCTGGTTGTCCCTCCATGACACCACCCCCGTCCCCACAGGCCCGGCAGTGCTGCGGAGCGCGGAGCCGGTGGCCCTGGGCCAGTGGCACTGGGTGACGGCTGAGCGGGTGCACAAGGACGGGACACTGGTGGTGGACAACGCCGCCCCAGTGAAGCGCTCCTCGCCCGGCAAGAGCCAGGGGCTCAACCTGCGCAGCCCCCTGTACCTGGGGGGCACCGAGCCCCCCCTGCGCCCCCCCACCAACGCCTCCTTCCGCGGCTGCATCGGAGAGGTGAGACCCCCTTGTGTCCCCTGGGAGGGGAGGTGACGCCCCCATACTGGGGGCATGATCCCCTTGCTGGGGAGGGAGGTGACCCCTGCTGATGTCGCCTTGTTGGGGGGATGACCCCTCTTGGTGTCCCCTTGGCTGGGAGGTGACCCCATTGCTGGGGAGGTGACTTCCCTTCACATCCCCTTGTTGGAGCTCCCTCAGTGCGCTGGTGACCCCCCGCCATGGTGTCCCCTTGGTGAGGAGTGACCTTGGCGGGGGGTGACCCCGTTGGTGTCCGGGTGGGGAAGTGACCGCGCTGGCAGGGAGGTGACGGCGGCTGTCCCCGCAGGTGTCCATCAGTGGGAAGCGCCTGGAGCTGCGGGAGCGGTTCCTGCGCAGCTGGGGGGTGCGGCCCTGCGGCCACCGTGCCCCGTGCCGGCCAGGGACCCGCGGTGAGAGCGGGGACAGGGCTGGGGGGCGTGGGGAGGGGGGCGTGGGGCGTTTGCACGCATGTGTGCTCTCTGTGTGTGTGTGTGCAGTGCATGTGCTGCGTGCATGGGCTGTGCGTGCATTTGTGCTCTGTGTGTGTGTGTGCGCACTGCGTGTGTGCACTGCATGTGAGCAGGCACTGCACATTCTAGAGTGTGTGTGCTGTGCATCCATGTGCCCTGAGCACATGTACTGTGTGTGTGCTGTGTGTGGGCTCTGTGTGTGAGCACTGCCTGTGTGTGTGCTGTACCTGTGTGTGCTCTGTGTTCCCTGCACACGCCTGTGCCATGTGTGCACACACCTCACATCCCCTGCACACACAGCTCACACCCATCCCCTGCACACACAGCTCACATCCCCTGCACACACAGCTCACTCATTCCCTTCACACACAGCTCACATTCCCTGCACACACAGCTCACATCCCTGCACACACAGCTCACACCCATTCCCTGCACACACAGCTCACACCCATTCCCTGCACAGAGTTCACAGTCCCTGCACACACAGCTCACATTCCCTGCACACACAGCTCACATTCCCTGCACACACAGCTCACACCCATTCCCTGCACACAGCTCACATTCCCTGCACACACAGCTCACATCCCTGCACATAGCTCACACCCATCCCCTGCACACACAGCTCACATTCCCTGCACACACAGCTCACACCCATCCCCTGCACACACAGCTCACATTCCCTGCACACGCCTGTGCCCCGCGGGGGCCGTGCCCGTGCGTGCTGTGCACACTCCCTCGTCACTCCCCGGTGACTGTGTCCCGCTGTCCCCAGGCCCCCGCTGCGAGGAGGAGGAGGAGGAGGAGGAGGCCGAGGGCTGTGGCCCCTCGCGGCCCTGCCTGCACGGTGGCTCCTGTGCCCACGGCTCCTGCCGCTGCCCCCCCGGATACAGCGGGGCCCGCTGCCAGCACCGTGAGGGGACAGGGGGGACACCTTGGGGACACAGGGAGCATGCAGGGACACTGCCAGCAGCGAGGGGGGAGAACATGGAGGGGTGGGGGGGACACCTGGGGACACTTGGGGATGGGGATGACAAAGGAAAGGCACAGGGACACCCAGGGACACGAGGGACATGCATACTTGGGGATACTTGGAAATAGCTGGGGACGTTTTGAGAGGGCTTGGGACATGTGGGGACATGGGGGGAAACTCAGGAATGTGGGAGGAGGTCACTCAGGGACACTTGGAGGACACTTGGGGACACGGGGGGACACACCTGGGGGACACCTGGAGACCCTTGGGGATCGACTGGGGACACAGAGGGACACCTGAGGACACAGAGGGACACCTGGGGACATGGCAGGGACACGCTCGGGGAATACTGGGGAATACCTGGGAATAATTGAAGCCACCTGGGGAGATGGGGGAACACCTGGGGACAGGGTTGAGGATATACCCTTGGGGAATACTTGGGGACACCTGGGAACAGCTGGAGACACCTGGGGATGTGGTGGGAGACTTGGGGACACCAAGGGGATACATTCTCCCCCTTTCCCCCTCCTTCTCCCGCAGGCTCGGCGCTGGCGGAGCTGGAGCAGGACTGGCAGGAGGGCAGCGGGGGTGGCGGTGGGTCCCTGCACCCATTTCCCCTTTTTCCCCCCAAAATGCGGGTGGGGCCCCCTCCTCCCATCGCCCCCCTGACCCCCATCTTCCCCCAGATGCCCCTGGGCAGTTCAGCGCCGTGTTCCAGGATGGATCCTACCTGGCCCTTCCCGGGCACCTCTTCCCTCGTGGGTGAGTGACACGGCACACCCCGGGTGGCTGCTGCACCCCCCCATGGCACCGCCCCCTTTTTGGGGTGCTGCACCCCCCCCCGGCATCCCCCCGTTTTTGGGTGCTGTACCCATCACCCCCCTCCCCTCGCAGCCCCCCCGAGGCTCCCGAGACCATCGAGCTGGAGCTGCGGACGCGCAGCGCGCAGGGGCTGCTGCTGTGGCACGGCGCGGTGAGAGGGGGACAGGGGGACAGGGGGGACCCGGCCGTGAGACCCCCCCGGGGTGGGGGTCCCGGTGCCCCCCCGCTCACCCCCACTGCGCCCGCAGGAGCCCGGCGAGGGCGGCAAAGCCAAAGATTTCCTCGGCCTGGGGCTGAAGGACGGACACCTGGTGTTCAGGTGAGGGGGACCGGGGTCACCCGGTGCGGCTGCGGCACCCGAGGTCCCCTGAGCCCCACAGGGAGCCCCCAAGGGGCCGTGCACCCTGACTCCTGCCCTCCACAGCTACCAGCTGGGCAGCGGCGAGGCCACCATCACCTCTGAAGACCCCGTCAATGACGGCGAGTGGCACCGGGTGACGGTGACGAGGTGGGCGGGGGTCTGGGGGTGCTGGGGGTCGGGGTGGGGCTGGGGAGCAGGCGCTGACGGTGCCCCGCAGGGAGGGCCGGCGTGGGCAGCTCCAGGTGGACGGAGAGGAGCCGGTGAGTGGGGAATCACCCGGATCCAACATCATGGCCAACACCGAGGGCAGCGTCTACGTGGGTACGGTGGGAGATGGGGGCACGGGGGGACATGGGGAGGGACGGGCTGGGACTCAAATGGCCACAGGGTGGATGTGGGATGGGCATGGAGAGGATGGAGAATGAACATGGGGCGGGAGATGTGGGATGGAGATGAGATTGAACAGGGAATGGGACGTAGGATGGACACGGGGTGGAGGTGGGATGGACACAGGGTGGACATGGGATAGACGGGGTGAGGCATGGGATGGACATGGGATGGGCATGGGACGGACAGGGGATGGACACGGGATGGACATGGGATGGGACAGGGGATGGACACGGGATGGGACAGGGTGGAACACAGGGTGGGACAGGGGATGGACATGGGATGGACGTGGGATGGCACAGGGGATGGACACGGGATGGGACAGGGTGGAACACAGGGTGGAACACAGGGTGGGACAGGGGATGGACATGGGATGGCACAGGGGATGGACACGGGATGGGACAGAGTGGAACACAGGGTGGGATGCAGGGAGAGAGGTGGGATGGGCAGGGATGGGACCCATGGTGGGACACGGGGTGGGGACACGGGCGGGGGTCCCAGGCCAGGGCAGGGGTGGGCCCAGCCGTGCCCCCCACCCACGTGTGCCCCACGTCCCCCGCAGGCGGTGCCCCCGACCCCCGTGCCCTGACCGCCGGCAAGTTCAGCTCCGGCCTCTCGGGCTGCGTGCGGGGCCTGGCGCTGGAGTCCGCCGGGATCCCCCGACACCCCATTGACCTCCGGCACGGCGCCGTGGGGGGCTTCCCCGTGCCCCCCTGCCCCTCCTATCCCCCCGGAACAGAGTTTGGGGGGAATTTGGCCAATGTTATTCTTTTCCAAAAAAAAACCACCAGGAGGAAACGGTGCTTCGCTGCCCCGGGGTGACTCGGGGGGGGGGCCGGGACCCCCAAAAATGTTTACACCCCCCTTCCCCCGGCCCCCCGAAGCTGTGCCGGGGCGGCCAGGCCGCCTGGATGCCCGGCGGGGTGGGGGAGCGAGGGACAATCGGGGTGCTGGCGGGGACCCCCCCCGCGGGGACAGCTATTAAAGGAGAGACAACCAGCGTGGCTGCCGTGTTTGGGGCTGCGCCGGGGGATGGGATGGGATGGGATGGGATGGGATGGGATGGGATGGGATGGGATGGGATGGGATGGGATGGGGGGGCATGAGGGCTGGGGGGTGGTGTGGGGGGGCTGTACTGGTATTGGGGTGCAGGGGGTACAGCGTGAGCGAGGCGGTTTGGGGGGTGCTGTAGGAGAGGGGAGATGGTGGGAGGATTTAGGGGGGGACGGTGTGGGGGTGCGGGGGTGTGCGGGGCCCGGAAGGGTCTGGCACAGGGCGGTGCGGTACGGAGGGGTTCCGCTGTTGGGGTGCGGGGGTTCGGAGGGTCCCCGGGGTGTTGCGGCGGGGGGGCTGCAGTGGAGGGGCCCGAGGGGTTCGCACAGGGGGTGCAGAGGGGCCTGGGGGGGGGGGGCCGCTGGGACCCAGCGCGACCCCGCGCAACAGGCCCCGCCCACCGGCCGCGCACGCCCCGCCCACACAGCACAAGCCACGCCCATAAGACGAGCGAGTCACGCCCATGGGCAGCACAGACCACGCCCCCCTCGCGCCTTTCACACAAGCCCCGCCCCCGGGAGCCCAAGGCCCCGCCCCCGGCGGCGCGAGCCGGTTCCTGGCGCGCCCAAGCCACGCCCCGTGGAGGAGGCCCCGCCTCCGGGGAGTCGCGGCCCGGTAACGTCAGCGGCTCGCGCCGTCAGCGCGTCGCGCTCGTGTCGTCACCGGCCCTGACGGCGGCGGGAGGGGCCGGGCGGGACCGGGACCGGGCCGGGGCTGGGCCGAGCAGCGGGGCAAGGACCGGGGCAAGGACCGGGCCGGGCCGGGGCAGCTCCGGGGCGCCGGCGAGAGCGATGGCGCCGCGGCTGCAGCTGGAGAAGGCGGCGTGGCGCTGGACCGAGACGGTGCCGCCCGAGGCGGTGGCGCAGGAGCACATCGAGGCGGCCTATCGCGTCCGGCTGGAGCCTTGCCAGCGCGGCGCCTGCCGGTACCGCGGGGCCGGGCCGGGCACCGAACCCTCCCCACAGCGCGCTTGGCACCTGGGGGCTCCCCAGGGTTTAGGGGACACCCCCTGTTCCCTCCCCCCGGCAGGCGCGGGGCGCTCCCCGCCCCTTCCCAGGTCCCGCGGGGTCGGCGGAGGCTCCCCGTGCTCCCCGGGCCCTCAGCACGGCCTCCCTGTGTGGCTCCCAGATACAGGGGACTCCCTTGGGGTGGTGGGGAGCCTCTGTCCCTGTCTGCTCAGACACAGGGGACTCCCCCCGGGTTGTGGGGAGCCCTTCTCGTTCCCTGGCTCCTCAGGTGTAGGGCAGCCCCCATGGGGTTGTAGGGTCCCTTCTCCTTGCTTGTCCCTCCCCATTTATGGGAAAACCCCGGGATTGTAGGTGAGCCCTGTCCTTGCCTGGCTTCTCAGACATAAGGAACTCCTCCCCCCCCGGGGTTGTGGGGACCTTTCTCTCTGTCTGGCTCCACATTTATAGGAGATCCCTGCGGGTTGTAGAGAACCCCTCTCCTTGTCTGGATATAGGGCACTCACCCTGGAGTTGGGGTGACCCCTTTCCCTGCCTGGGTTCCCAGAAACAGGAGATCCCTTGGTCCCATACTCTCCCCTGGGGTCTCCCTTTTTACCAGCAGGGGTTGGTGAAAGCCCCTCTGGTTCTCCACCTCCTTCCTCACCTGTGACCACCGTTTTTGGGGGGGGAGTGCTCCATCTCTCATCCCGTCCAACACGATGGGCTTCCCCTCATCCCTGCCCCCACATCCCCCGGTGCCGCCCCTCCCAGCCCCCAGGGGATGTGGGGGTGACCGCCGGGCTCTGGCTCCCCAGGAGGAACTGCCGGGGGAACCCCAACTGCCTGGTGGGCATCGGGGAGCACGTGTGGCTGGGTGAGATCGATGAGAACAGCTTCCACAATATCGACGACCCCAACTGCGAGCGCCGCAAGAAGGTACCCCCAGACCCCAGCCCCAGGGCCCAGGGCCATGCTGGGGACGAGGGGAGGTGACCCCTGGCCCTTTCTCTGCCCCCCCAGAACGCCTTTGTGGGCCTGACGAACCTCGGCGCCACGTGCTACGTCAACACCTTCCTGCAGATGTGGTTCCTGAACCTGGAGCTGCGGCAGGCGCTCTACCTGTGCCCCAGCGCCTGCGGGGACAGCGTTCCCAAGGACACAGGTGCGTAGGAGAAAGGGATTTGCTCCTTTCCTCCTAAAAGTGCACGTTGGGATAAGGTTTATCAGGAGGATCCACAGGTGAAGCTACAGCCGTACATCCTTTCACTGCACTGTTAGTTCTGAGCCATCACCTGGGTTTTGGGAAGGAACCAACCTCAATCCGAGTGATTTCGTAGATCAGAGTGATCTGAGCTGGTTGAAAGTGATGGTTTGGTTTGGTCTTGCTTCCCAAAGTAGCCTAGTGGTGGTGGAACATGGGTCAGGGCTGGTCTGTGCTGTCACAGAGCTGCACTTACCCCATGGCAGGGCTGAAATTTGGGTCCCAGACAGGATTAAGGCTCCCAGTTTTTCCTGGTCTTGGGTGCTTTTCCCGGGGAAGCTCTGGGTCAGCACAGCTGCCTCAGCTCTGCTCTTGTTTGCTGGTGGTTTTAAATGGTGTTTCAGCTCCTGGTGTAAATAAGAAGCTGTTTCTCGGGGTAATTGGTGCATGCTGTGCAAACCCCTCACTCACAGCTCACGCTGGGCACTGCAGGATCGTGGAATCCCTAAGGTTGGGAAACTCCTCCAGGATTATCAGTCCGACCATTCCCCCAGCACTGCCAGGTCCACCATTAACCCCTGTCCCCAGACAGTGCCACATCCAGACATTTTTTGAGCACTTCCAGGGATGGTGACTCCACCACTGCCCTGCACAGCCTGTTCCAGTGCCTCACCACCCTCTCCATGAAGGAATTTTCTCTAATATCCAACATGGACCTCTCCTGGTGCAACTCAAGGTCATTTCTTCTCATCCTGTCCCTTGTTCCCTGGGAACAGAGCCTGCTTCCACCCTCCTGTCTGGAAGTTACAGAAAGTAAATATTTACAGTTGGACTTGATGATCCTAAGGGTTTTTCCAACCTAAATTATTCTCTGTTTGTGGGATTTGCCACCATCCATTTGCCACATCATCCACTTCAGTTTTCCTGACAACTCAAACCACCTTCCAAACCCTTCACTTTTAGTTTTAATTTCCCCTGACAAAACCAGAACAAGTGAAACACGTGGAGCGATCCCTTCCCACCCTGAGTTCCTGCTGTGCCTTGTGTTTTCTGCAGATTATGAGCCCCAGACCATCTGTGAGCACCTGCAGTACCTGTTTGCTCTGCTGCAGAACAGCAAGCGGCGCTACATCGACCCCTCGGGCTTTGTCAAGGCCTTGGGGCTGGACACAGGGCAGCAGCAGGTGTGTGGGAGGGCGTTCCTGACACTTCCAGAAGTTGGGAATCACCCTTGGGTGGTTGCTGGGCAGCTCCCAGCCGGGTCTGGCTTCTGGATGCAAAGATGAAGGGGGAGGTGGGGCTCTGGGCCCCTCCCAGAGTGCAGGGGAGGAACAGGAGGGGACTAGGACATCGGGAGCACAGAAGGATCAGGAAGAGCCCGGGGAGTGATGGGATGGGGCCAGGGAGATGAGGAGGATCCCAAGGAGGAATGGGATGAGAGCAGGGGGATGAGGAGAAGCCCAGGGAGTGATGGGATCAGGACATGGGAGAATGGGATGAGTACAGGGATGTAAGGAGGAGCCTAGGGAGCGATGGAAGGAGGCTAGGAAGTGATGAGTGCAGGTCCGGAGGAGCCAAGGGAGGGGTGGGATGAAGCCCAGGAGCGATGGGATGGGGCCAGGGGGGAGCTGGAGGTGCAGTGAGGTGCAGGTGTTCTGGGCTGCTCCTCCCCAGGAGGGGGCTCGGGTGGTGGGGTGACCCTCTCCCGGGGGCGAGGAGATCCCCAGGCTGAGGTGGATGAGCAGGAGCCAGCCAGGATCCGAGGGGAGCAGGTGGGAGTGCCTGGGAGAGGGGGCACGGCTTGGGAATGCACTTGGAGAGATAACGGGAGGTTTTGGAGGAAGAGCCGGGGCACTGGCAAATGTTTCGTTGGGAGGGTCAGGAGGGGAAGGAAGCTGGCCAGGGACACCAAAGGGCAGCTGAGAAAGGTGAAAACCTGTTTGTTTTTGGGAGAGGAGAACCAGGGTGGGAGAGAAGGGCCCCGAGCTGGGTGTGGGGAAGCTGTGGAGCGTCACCGGGATCACCCACAGGGCAGCTTCTGATATTTGGGGTGTTTTTATTTCTCTTCTCACCTCTGATCTGAGCAGGGACAGCTGCAAAAAGGAGGATCAAGGGGCTCAGAAGCTCCACGGGAGGGTTTTTATCCCTTCCAGAGTCCTGGGAGGAGCAGGGCAGGAGTCAAAGCCCCCAGCAGGGCTGGCGGGGAGCCAGGGCAGCTCCCGCTGTGCTCCCACACCGAGGGCCTCACGCTCCCTTTAGCCAAATTCCTCTGTTTTCCTTAGTTCTCCTGCCGGGTCTTTATTTTCCATGCAGTGCACGGAGCCTCGGCGCAGCCTGTGTGGAGGGCTCGGGGTAATTAGCAGTGAGTTAGTGACAGGCTTGGGATTGTGCTGTGGTGGATTGTTAATGAACTTGGTTTTCTCTTTCAGGATGCCCAGGAGTTTTCCAAGCTGTTCATGTCCCTGCTGGAAGATACTTTGTCCAAACAGAAAAACCCAGATGTCCGGAACATTGTGCAAAAGCAGTTCTGTGGAGAGTATGCCTATGTCACGGTGTAAGTAATAGTTTTGGGAAGACCCTTCTTGTAAATATTTAATTTTTTAGAAGGATTTGGGAGGGGGAGACCCCTCCTAACAACCCGAGCAGGCAGTTAAGCTGCAGCAGAAACACTTTCTGAGAAATATTTACTGTTTCCTTTCCTGTTCCTGTGCGTGTGGTGTTGCTGTGACAGTTCTCCAGCTGCTTTTAATCCTTTAATGGGAATTTACCAATTAAATCTGCAAGTGAGTTAATGGAGTGGCAGGTCCTGCAGCCAGAAAACGACGTCCTGGGTGTTGTATTTTCATTCCTATATTCTCAGAGCTTTGAATTTCACCTTAAAAATAATACAAAATGGTGCACACAAGTCGTGGTAGGTCCTGGTAGGTGCTGTCAAGCTGCTTAAACTTCTCCTGGAGTTTTTGTGCTGTGGAGGTGTGGGTCTCCTTAGCCCTGACTTCACTTTTTCTCCTGATTTTATCCAAGGAATATTTCACTAAGGGCTGGGAAGCCCCACCACGTGAGCCATGACCTGTTCTCAGATAAATTTTTTGTCTTTTTTCCCATCCCAGTTGCAACCAGTGCGGCAGAGAATCTAAACTGGTGTCTAAATTTTACGAGCTGGAGTTAAACATCCAAGGACACAAGCAGTTGACAGACTGCATAACGGAATTCCTCAAGGTATGAGCTCGCTGGGGTTGGAGTCCTGCTATTTTTAGCAAGGAATTTCAATTCCTTCCTCCAATTCACAGCCTTCGAGGTCGGTGTCGGAGCGAAGCCACTGACTTGGCTCGGTGAGATGCATCTGAGTGAAAATGGTTTTTTCTGCAGACCTGAAAAACGAGGATTGAGGCATGGAGCAAGGAATGGTTCCGTGATATCATATGCTCCTGTTACAGCTTTAAAAAGCAGTTGGAAGTTGCATTTTTAGTTAAAATACTTTGCCAAGAAAGTTAGGGAGAAATCTCTGCCTGCTTTGTCACGGATAGTACTGGGAGAACGGCTGCTTTCCCTGTTTTCTGTGTCAGTGCTCATCTGCATAGCAACAGGAGACATTCCCTGCTGAAAAATGTGCTCTCACAAGTACCAGGGAGCTCCAGGAATAGCTGCAGGAACAGCTGCAAGTGCTCTCAATTCAGCTTGAAAATTTGCCTGGATCTGAAGTTCAGCTCTGGCACACTAAGGTGTGGATTCCACTCAAATTATTTAGAACAGAGCTAACCCAAGCCCCTTTGCCGAGCTCCTTGGTTGCTGGTGCACTCAGCAAACCAGTTGCTCTGCCTGGAAGGTTTGCTATGAAAAAAAACTGGTTTGGGTGCACACATTAAACTCCTGAATCGGTGAACTTGACATTTGCCTTCTCCTCCTTCACACAAACAGCCCTGTGACGTTTTTTAGGGGGGGTTGGAATTTTCCTCTGGGCTAATCCTGCCCTTGGATCTGCTTAGACAATGAGTGACTCTTGCAGGGTGATTTTGGGTGGCTGAGCAGAGGGCTGTAGTTTCCAGGCTAAAATTTGGCTTTTCATTAACTGGGTCCATGTGAACTCATAAAAGGGGTGATTTAATTATTTTCTTTGGTATAAACCAACTCAGTCAAGCGAGGAGCAAGAGTACCTGAGAACTTGGAATGGGGCTTGATTCAGTCTAAAATTTGCCTTAAAGTGAGAGCAGCCTGCTATGGCCATGCTGTCAAGGGCAGTTATTAGTGTGTCTCCAACTGAGAAAAATTTGGGAAGCAGCTGAAAAGAGACTTAAATAGTTAAAATAACTTTGGTGCTTCTCACTCTCCAGCTGTTGAGTAGCTCAATTGACTTTTCAGTGCTGACATGTTCTCAAGACCTTTCCCTCTGCCTCTCCACACTCAGGAGGAAAAATTAGAAGGGGACAATCGTTATTTTTGTGAGACTTGTCAGAGCAAGCAGAACGCCACGAGGAAGATCCGGCTGCTCAGCCTGCCCTGCACCCTCAACCTGCAGCTCATGCGCTTTGTGTTTGACAGGTGAGTGGGAACCCCTGGAAGCTCTTTGGGAAGTCACCTGCCCTGCTCTTCCTGCTTTAATTAGTGGGGTGTCAGGGTGTCTGAGCCTCTTTGGGGATGTTCAAGGGAGTTATTTTGGGATGTGAGCTGTTAGTGCTGTGCGCTGAGCCGAAGCTTTGCCTCCGCACAGACAAACTGGCCACAAGAAGAAGCTCAACACCTACATCGGCTTCTCAGAGCTGCTGGACATGGAGCCTTTCATGGAGCAAAAAAGTGAGTTTGGGGCAATTTTCTGTTATCTTTTCCTATTGCTTCTTGTCAGATCTCCTCTGTAATTCTGTTTAGGAGGAAATTCCTCCCTGTGAGGGGGGGGAGGCCCTGGCACAGGGTGCCCAGAGCAGCTGTGGCTGCCCCTGGATCCCTAGCAGTGTCCAAGGCCAGGTTGGATGGGGCTTGGAGCACCCTGGGATAGTGGAAGGTGTCCCTGCCCATGGCAGGGGTGGAGCTGGATGGGCTTTAAAACCCCTTCCAACCCAAACCATTCTGCGATTCTGTGGTTCCTCTGAATCCTCTTTTTGATTGAAAATTCTGTCAAGAGTTGTTTGAAGCCCATACTCCAAACAACATCCCTGTTACTAAGACACAACCCTCTTAGCAATGTCCTGAAGAGCTGTGAGTTCAAGTGCAGGCTTTGAATGAGGTTTCAGGCCAGGACAGACGGGTGCTGCTGGCTGCAGAGCGGTGTGTGAGCGGTGACTGCCTTGCAGATGGTGTGTACGTGTACGAGCTGAGCGCTGTGCTCATCCACCGTGGGGTCAGCGCCTACTCCGGCCACTACATCGCCCACGTGAAGGACCCGCAGACGGGCGAGTGGTACAAGTTCAACGACGAGGACATCGAGAAGATGGAGGGGAAGAAACTGCAGCTGGGGATTGAGGAAGATCTAGGTAAAACCTTTCAGTTGTGAGTGCCCTTTTAAAATAACTCTTTTCACCAAAAACCACGGGCATCCCCGGCTGCAGCCTCCTGCTCCTCCCCAGAACGCTCCTACACGGGCTGTCACGGCTCGGGGGAACGTGGGAATCAGCAATCCTGGTGACTGCAGCCAGATTTGCTTCATTTCAGCCCTGTGTGAGTGTTTACACCTCGTGATCAGCTGCTCTAGTATTTCTCTGGCTGCCACATGGCAGATAAGATGCTGATAACGCGGGCAGCGGGTTCCTATCAAGGAGCAACAGGCGAGTGCCACTTCCTTGGAACAGATAAGGAGAATGCTTTCAGTTTCCTTAACACATTATGGTTCTATTTCCACTGAGGTGTTTTATTTGGAGGTAGTAGAAACGATTTTGATCCAAATAACAACTTGGAAGCTAAAACTGCCTTTTACTCTGAGCTTTTTCCTTGGTGCTTTTCTGTTTTCTTGGCTTGTCACGTGCTGCCCAGATCACCGTGGTCCTGGACTGGATTTCTTGGAGATTTCTTGGAGAGCTTGGGCTGAGGCTGGACCTGTGGACTTCTCACTCTGCAGTCAATAAATAAGAGCAGCTCAGTGTCGAATTGGCATTTGGAATGAATTGGTTTTGTAGTGGCTCAGTGTTCTGTAGTGCAGGTGCTCCCAGGCAGGAAAACCAAGGAAATTAGTAAGAAATTCACTTGCAGTTCGAGCAATCCTTTCCCAGGAATTCTGGCACACCCCGATGCTTTGCTGTAGTTGGAATTTATGGAATGTTGCTTTTGAGTGCTCCCTTGGTTGGGTGTAATGGGGCATCAGCCTTCTCCCATTTCCTTGTTCTCACCTGCACGAGGTGCTGGAATGTGTCCAGAGGTGGGCAGTGGAGCTGGAGAAGGGTCTGGAGCACGAGGAAAAGAGTCTGGAGAACTTCTGAGGGAGCTGGGAAAGGGGCTCAGCCTGGAGGAAAGGAGGCTCAGGGGGGACCTTGTGGCTCTGCACAAGTCCCTGACGGGAGGGGGCAGCCAGGGGCGGGGTCGGGCTCTGCTCCCAGGGAACAGGGACAGGAGGAGAGGGAACAGCCTCAGGCTGGGCCAGGGGAGATTTAAGTTGGATATTGGGAAAAATCCTTCCCGGAAGAAGCTGCCCAGGGCAGTGATGGAGTCCCCATCCCTGGAGGTGTTCAAAAACCATGTGGACGTGGCCCCTGGGGATGTAGGCTAGTGGTGGGCTAGGGGTGGACCTGATCATCTTGGAGGGCTTTTCCAGCCATAGCGATTCCATGATCCTGCCTGTGCCAGGAGCTCTGTCCCACTCCCCATGGCTCTGCTCACTCCTGGCCAGGCTGGAGCCGGCTGGACACTGGAGCTGGCTGGACATCTAGTGGTGTGCAGGGAAACTGAGCCCTGAAAGGCACCCACAGCAGTCCAGCCTCTTGTTTTTACTCTCCCCACTCACCCAGTGCAACAAAATGAGATGCAAATAAACTGCTGTGAGTTTTATGAAGTTTTATGCTTAACTGCAAGTAAATGCTCTTATTTCTTGTATTTCAATTCAAGGCTGTTTGGAGAATAGAAGTGAAGTGTGTTTAGGAGTCTCTCTAAGCTGGGAGCTCAATATTTGTATCAAATTTTGATGTAATTTGCCTGTTCTGGGCAAAATTGAAGCCTTTCTTTGTTACAGATACATGTAACAGCAGAAGAAGGTCAGTAACATAAAGTGAAGGTCTGTGGGGGGGAGAGTCTTGGCCATGCAGATGGGAACAATTTAGAAAATTCCTGGATAAATTGCAAATAAATAGAGTCTGGGAAGTCCCCTGGATGGTGTGGGGGGAAGGGCACATGAATTTTTTCAGAATTTGTGAAAAAAGAAAAATAATTCAATGGTCCATTTAGAATTTGACTTATGGAACGTTGTTCCTTTAATTTGTTTCTTTGCTTGAAATGGTTTGATTTTTGAAGCTGCAGCTGTGGTTAAGTGTTTTCCTTGCTTGAGAATCCGTCTGGAAGCGACAGCTCTTGCAACACAACTTTACATCCCCCACCAGCTGCTCCAGAACGACCCTTTCCATGGCTCTTGGCTTCCTAAAAGCTTTGCTGTGTTTTTTTCGTATCCACAATCACCTGTAAATACGATTTCCTTCCCTGAGGATTCGACTCTTTTCTTTGGAGTCAGGACACCAGAACAAGAGGCAAAAGGGAGAAAGGATGTTTTTCCAAGAGTGGCTTTTGGCTCAGAGAAGTTCCACTTGGGAGGGAAGAAAGGCTCTTGGAGAAGGGAGGTTCAGAGCAGGCTCCTAAATTTAGTCTCTTTGATTTACCCAGAAAGGCTGGAGAGATCTGGGGCTTTCTTTGGGATACAATTCTGAGCCATGCCAAGCCCAGTGCTTGGCACTGAGGCCTGGCACGGGGAAGCTGGCTGGGTGGCAAACTCATCCCATTGATGGAGGAGCAGGGAAGGAGCTTGCGTGTTGCTGAGGTTTTGCCTTTTGTTCCCGCAGCGGAGCCATCGAAATCCCAGACCCGTAAGCCCAAGTGTGGGAAGGGCACCCACTGCTCCCGCAACGCCTACATGCTGGTGTACAGGCTGCAGGCCCGGGAGAAATCCCTCACAGTCGAAGTGCCAGGTGAGTCCCTCGGGGATCCCTCTCCTCCTGCAGTGCTCCAGGTGGGCCAGGAGTTGGAATTTTGCTTGAAGCCCCGTTTTGGGGTTAGGAAGTTTCTGGAGCCCCTCTGCTCTGTTGCCAGGCTGGGACAGCTGGAGGAGGCTCCAGGGAGATCTTAGAGCCCCTGCCAGTGCCTGAAGGGTCTCCAAGAGAGCTGGAGAGGGACCTGGGACAAGGGTCTGGAGTGTCAGGACAGGGGGGAATGGCTTCCCTCTGCCAGAGGGGTTTTGTGAAGGAATTCCTGGCTGTAAGGGTGGGGAGGCCCTGGTACAGGGTGCCTCGAGAAGCTGTGGCTGCTCCTGGATCCCTGGAATCCCAGCTTGGACATTGGGGCTTGAAGCAAACGGGGATAGTGGAAGGTGTCCCTGGGTGAAACAAAATGATCTTCAAGGTCCCTCCCAACCCAGCCCACTCCATGATTCCATGATTTTTGACTGTTCTCCATGAGCCCCAAAGGTGCCATGTGGCACCTTGGTGTCTTGACCAGCGAAACCCCTGGGTTTCCCCAGCACTTAATTAACATTAAACTGCTGATCCCTTCCATGTGCCCACTCAGTCGTTGCTTTCTTACCCAGCTGGTCAAGCTGGGAAGGGGTCAGGAGGAGATCATCCCGCTGGGATTCACCTGCCTGCATTCCGAGGGTGCAGGAGAACAGCGTGGTTAAATGTCATCAGCAATGCACGAGGAGGTGAATAATCCTGACAGATGTCAGGTTCCCTCTGCGACTGCCTCAGCTTTGCCACAGCAGGAACAAATGACATGAAAATAAAGAGGCTCCCAGCCCCGAACGGGAATTCGGGCCGAGCGCCTTCATGTCATGCTGTAGAATTATGGGGGTGCCAGAACTGCCTGTGGGTTTAATGTCTCCTGTTCGGCTGCTCCTTGATTAGAAACACTAATTAGGCCCCTGGTGCTGGGGTACGTTCCCCCTTCACTCCTTTTCTGTGCAGCAGAGGCAGTGGGTCCCTTTGGATCCCTGCAAAGCGGGTAAATCCTACACCTCATTCCCCCCTAATAACACCCCAAACCTTTCCCAAGCCCCCCCTGTTTAAAACACACTCTCCAAGCCATAAAACTTCAGGAATTAGCGCTAATTCCTGCCTGGATCTGTATTTTCAGCCTGTTTCCTGAGCTTTCTTGCTCTCCCTTTCCTCCTACCCCTCTGCCCAAAACAATAACTCAACAAAAACCTCCCCACCCAGCTCCAAATTCCTGCACAGCCCCGTGGTTGCCTTTGTTTCCCGTGGAGTCCTGCCAAGGAGCAGGGAATGAAGGGCAGCAGTCGAGCTCTGCGGTTGTGGGGAGGTTTCATGGAACTGTAAATTTGAGGCATTTTGCTTTGATGCTGTTAAAAAGCGGCTTCTCCGGGACAGGGGAGAGACGTAACTTGGCTCTGACCTCAAGGAGGTCAGGCTGGTTATTTTTTAATACTGGATATTCTCCCAAGGTGGATATTTTGGTCAAGAATTAACCTTTTTGCAGCTATTTTAGCTCTTCAAAATAATTCTTAATAGGAAAAGGCCTCAGATAAGCAGAGCTTCCCCCCTGCTCCCTCCCACCAGCCCTGTGAGGGAAGTGGTTTATCTTCTTTTTTCCCTGCTGAGGTTTGGTTTGTTCGGGGTTTTTCCATCAGTGGCAGCAAAAATCCCCATTTCCCTCACCTTTCCGTGGATCTGCCCTGGCTAATCTCCCATCTCCTGAGGGCTCTTTGCCTTTGGGTTTGCAGCGTGCTGGATCACAGGTCGTGACAGGCTTGGGGTGTATCCGCAGGGTGAAAAGCTTTTGTTTGAGGCAGTGATGAGGCAGGACAGAGGAGCTGCACTTAACATAGCAACTGGCCCCAAGTAAATTATTTTCTTGGGTGCAAAACTTTGCATTTAATCATCTGCAACCGTCTGTATCAGAGAGAGCAACATCTGTGTGCTTGGCTTGGGGAAAGACCTCGCCCGGAAGGGCTGCGGGAGGGAATTTTTAGGTTTGTTATCCCCAGATAACCCGTGGTAATTAACATAGCTGGCATTTTCCCTTCAGTTCCTGGGGTTTTTTTTCTTTCCCAGCTTTTCTGCAGGAGCTGGTAGAGCGGGATAACTGCAAGTTTGAGGAGTGGTGCAATGAAATGGCCGAGATGCGCAAGCAGAGCGTGGCCAGAGGCAAGATCAAACACGAGGAGGTGAAGGAGCTCTACCAAAGGTTACCCGCCGAAGCTGGTCTGTAAGACATTGTGGAGTATTGCTGTAGTAGAGCTGTTAAGCTTAGGAATGATTTGTGACTAACCCCCAAGTGCTGTGGCCTTGCTGGAAGGCATTCCCGCAGCCCTCTGGAAGGGGAGAGCTTCATGCATGCTTACATTTGTTTTCCCTTGCTTCTTTTCCTGCCTTAACCTATTTTTCTCCTTTCTTTGCTCATTCTCGTGGCCTCTGGCGTCGCTAATTCCCTCCTGCTCCTTCCTCATCCGTCAGCCTCATGCTTTGTGACTCTTTTCTTCTGCCTGGTGAGCAGCTCAGCTCGTTAGGAGCATCAAGGCGGAATAACTGCCTGCTCCCAAATTGCCAGCTCACGGCAGGTTTGGGAGCTGGTGAGCCCAATCCATCAGCAGGTAACGGGCTAAGAGAACGCCTGACCTCCAGCAGAAAATTACTGGATCCATCCCTGCCAGAGCTTCAGGGCTCCGTGTCTCAGCTTTGTAGGGAGGCTGGGGTTAAGCTTTTCCTCCTGCTCCTTGAGTCTTGTTGCCTCAGCACACAGAGTTTTGTTTCCCACCTTGTTTTTCTTGCCCATCTCCCTCAAAACTTGCTCTATCCATCCAGCCCAGGGAATTTGTCTCCACTATGTGCCTCTCCTAAAAACTCCAGGATAATTATAATTGAAGATTTGAAAGTGGGTGTAATTATGTGGCCTGTTAGAGAATTTGCTGTTTAGCTTTTATTATTGGATGCTCAGAGTCCACCGGGAGATTGGAGCAGCCCAACAGCAAACTCCTGTTCCTGTAAACATCTTCCTCTCCGGTTTGGGAATGCAGGTGCTTAACTCTGGAGCTGGAAGGCGTCACAGCTCCTCACGAGCCTGAGCAGCACTCAAATGTCACTGTGAGATCAGAGCTGTGCTGGAGGGATGAACCTGCCCTGAGTCACCCGTGAAAAGGAGCAGCAGCACAGTTCCAGTGTAGTTTCCCTCAGCAGCAACATAAGAGTTCGCTCTCGGCAGTTCTGATGAGACAGAGGAATAAATCTCAAAAAGATGGTTTTTACAAGTGCAGGTGAAGCTCTTCTGCCCTAATTCAGAGATGACAGGACCTAAAACTTTGCCCTGAGGCACCCTCTGCCTGCTGCTGGCACGTCATGGGCACAGCACTTCCAGCACAGCTGGAGGCAGTGTCATTCCAGCGCTGCTCCGGGTCCTGTCTCTCCGGAGCTCGGGGCTCTCTCTGCAGCTGTGCAGACACGTTTTCTGCCAGCTTTGTGGAGCCTGCCCCAGAAAACCCTCCTTTCTGGGGGAGGCAGTTTCATCCCAAACTAGCAAACCAGTTCTGACAGCGACGCAATTCTCTGGAGGTCACGGCTGCGGAGGGCGTTGCGTAAGATGAAAACACCGTGGATTGAGGCTGTGGAGGAAAAGAGGCTTCACAGAGCTCCAGTGCAGGCTGGAGACACAGTGTTTTCCTGTCTTCTGTGTTTTCCTCTTGCTTCTCTGTTGCTCCTTCCTAGGAAACATGAAGGTTTTGTGCTCAGTTATGAATGTCACCAACGGTTGCATTTCCCCACGGTTTCAGAGCTGCTGTTGTGGCAGCACAGAATGGGTTTTGATTCCTCCTAATTTCCCAGTCATCCCACAGAAGAGTTGTGCAGTGATACTGTGCCTCAGTATTGGGATACTGGGGTTTCACCCCAAACTATTTCCCTGCTCACACAAGCACTGACCTGCTCCTGAACCTTGGCTTTGTACTTCTCTTTCAGCAAGCAAGGGCAAGCCTGCTGCTCTGCTTCAGCAAAATATCTAAGCAAGTTTCCATTTGCACTGTAAATGTTAAAATTTTCTCACCTAAAATTGTAAGAGACACTGGAATTTTGGGTGCTGAAAGGACAGAGGGAAACACTGACTTCCTTTCTGCTGTTGTTGCCTTTAATTTTCAAATTACCCAGATGAACTCCGTCTGTTGTAGAAAAAGCCTGTAATGCATGATGATGATTTAAATATTGTATCAGTCCCTTGATGGATGATAGGAAAACCTTCCCCTTTCCTCGAGTGCTCTCTAGTAATCCCCAAAAGGTTTGAAAGCACTACCATTGCTCCTTGGAGCTTTTGCATATTGATTGCTGAATCCAAAATGATCTGCACATCCTAATCTCACGTAGCTCCTGTCTTCTGAATCTGTGACACTGAGATCAGAATGGGGTGGGAGAAGCTGGATCAGACCTTTGAAAACTTGTACCTCAGAGATTTAATCAACAGTGATTGCCTGTTAATTTTTTAAGAGTAATTATAAAATACCACCTGGCGTTGGAGCTGACATGTGTGGTCTTGTTTCTGTTTGCGGTTTCTCCCCTCCCAGGTTCCCCCTATGACTTCATCTCTCTGGAATGGCTGCAGAAATGGCTGGATGAGTCCACTCCTCCTAAACCTATCGATAACACAGCCTGCCTGTGCTCCCACGGCAAACTCCATCCTGATAAAATATCCCTGATGAAGAGGATATCGGAGTATGTAGCCGACTTCTTCTACCGGCGATACGGAGGAGGGCCCCGGCTCAACGGTAACGTCCTCTCCAGGTCACCTCCTGGAATGTGATTTGGAGCCTTGTTCTGGTCCCAGCCCTGTTTTGAGCCATCCTTTATCATCATAACTTTGTTTCAGTGCATGGCTTTAGTGCTGCCTTATTTCCAGGGGATTTTTTTAGTATCACTTAATTCTGTTACCATTTTCCAAACCCATTTAGGGTGATCACAGGGTCTGCTTTGGCCCTGGGCTCTGCTCAGGGAAGGGCTGTGCCTGGAGGAAGTGCTGTGGAGGAATGGGGAACTTGGCTTAGGAAACATAATACTGGGAAGGTTTGAAGGCGATTCTAGGAAATAAAACTTGCACATGCACCACTCCAAACTCTTGACAATTATTTTCTGTGCCTGCAGCACCCACAGCTCCTGTGTGGGCTGGGTCTCATGGAATATTCAGGCCAAAAATATCCCTTCCTGTCTGTCACCTCATCCGAGGGAGCACTTACCTGTTAGCCTGCTCCTGGTGAAGCACCTACCACACATTCTGCTTTTCGGGGTCAGCCCAGCCCCTCCAGGCATTGGGCATCCCCGCGTGGAGCCCCGGGTTTGTTCCTTTTAGGAAGTTGCTCAGTAACTCCCACTGAGACCAAATTAGCTCAGCTCCTACTGGGAGCTTGTAGGGAAGAAGCTGCTTGTGACGCAGGCAGCCTTTGTGGGGAAAAACAGGGCAAGGTTTATTAGTGGAGTGGAAGGATTGCCTGAAGGGTTGTGGGTTGAGTATGGCTGGCAGGGAGGGAGGGACGGGTGAAAGGATGGATGGACATGCTGCTTCCCTTCTCCTCTTGCTCCAGGATGAAAATCCATAAAATACGTGCGCAGCTGGAGGATTTCCACTTGTTTGGTCCAGTGCAGCCTTGCAGGAGGGTTGTTTCTGGGCTGAACTGGCCCAGTGCCACATTACAGGTGTTTTCCTGGCATTTCCTGCCCCCTGTGGCTGGGTGCTGGGCTGCCCTGGCTCCCTGAGACTGCAGGCTGCAGACACCAGGAGTTGTGAGAGCAGAGCTGTGAAGCGGTGGAGCAGATCACACCTCATTTGAACTATTTTATGCTTCTTTAAGCTTCAAACGTGGCCCCATGTGGCTGTAACCCCCGGGATTTCCTCATTTACACGTGAAATTGCCCATCCTGAGGCAGCCTAGTTGGTACAGACCTGTCTGAGGGCCTTCGAACCAGCAGGAAACTACCCGTGCAGCAAATTATGCAATAAATAGTGTAAAAAAGCTGTGTTTCTTTTCCCCCCACCCCAGTCAAAGCACTTTGCAAGGACTGTGTGGTGGAAAGGTGTCGAATCCTGCGGCTGAAGAACCAGCTGAACGAGGACTACAAAACCGTGACCAACCTGCTGAAGATGACAGTCAAGGGGTATGGAAGTCCCAAATGCTGTCCAAGATGCTTTTTAGAAGTGCTTGAACAGCTTTTTCCTAAAGATTTCCCTGTTTGGGCTGTGAAGAAGGGAGCTGTGATTTTGGGGTACCAGTGCTGTTGTCTCCCTGCAGGAACGACGGGTTTTGGGTTGGAAAAGCATCCTTGAGGAGCTGGAGGCAGCTGGCTCTGGAGCAGTTAAACGAGCAAGACGAAGATGCAGAGCACAGTAATGGAAAAATGAATGGAAATGCACAAAACAAAGGTATTTACTCTTGATTTCCTCCTAATTTCTGCTGCTGTAGGAACCCACCAGCTCTGCCTGATCCCTCCTAACAAAAGACACGTCAGGGGTTTCTGTAGCTGTTTTGTTCCCCTTGTATGAGTAGGGAGGAAAGGATAATAAATCAAATAAAAAAGTCCTTCATTTAAGGAGCTTTTTCTTTGCTAAGCTTGAAAACTGCGGGGTGATCTTCACGCTGGAGAGCGAGATGAGGTGATAAGTGGTTTTACAAAGCTGTGTGAAATTACCACCCCAGACACATGATCTTTTCATCCACTTTTCTCTGAATGAGAGAGCACGGGGAAGGAAGAAACGTGAAAATTACCTTGGGGAAGGCATGATGATGATGTTTATTGTGAAGGTGGAGGGATAAAACAGCACAGCTGATGCAGCGGCACTGGGAAAACACAGCCCGGGAACACAAATCATGAATTGCTCCGTTCTGTGCCCGTATCATGAGAATAGATGGAGGTTTTATTTGCCTTCTGCTCTTTAAATGATTGAAAATTCTGTTTTGTTGAGGTTCTTAGAACTGGGTAAGAAGCTCGTTGGAATGAAAGTGGGAACGATGGCTCAGGGCGTTGATCTTGGGCTGGAAGGCTGGAGGGCACCTCAGCCCCCTGATGAGGGGGAGCACTCATGGAGAAAAGGGTATTTCTGAGTTACCACTCCTCCTTCCTCGGGGGTGACTGATTCACAACAGGTTGCAGCTCCCAGTAGTGCATCTGAATTGCTCACGAGCCAAGTCTCTCATTAGGCAGCTCGTTAGAGGCTCTTGCTGACACGTCACTGTCTTGATGATGCTCCATTCAGTGGCCAACGCTTGATTTTAACTAATTTAGAGATTGATGTAGGGCTTGTCAACCCCCTGGCAGGCTCCCCCTCGGTTTGTCAGGCAGCATCTGGTTTAGATCAGGGCTTTTGCCAGCAATTCTGCTCCCTTTGCTCTTACCTAGGCTTGTGTTTAGGTTAAACTCGGAGATGTCTGGGAGCAGGGAACCCCTGCAGTGTTCCAGCCCTAACAAATGCATCCTTTGTAATCTCACAAAGGCCTGGCTTGTGCTCCGTGCACTTCAAAGCCCTCCTACGTGGCCTGGAGGCTGTAATCCCGCCTGCCCAGAGGCCAAGACATCGGAGAATAACAAATTTCCTTCCAAATTTTCCCTTGGGTGAAGGCGTTTGCTGTAATTTGAAAGGCGACCGTGCTCCTTTCCCCTAAGATTTTTTTCCTTGGGAGAGGAACTCTGTGCAATCCTCATGCATTTTTTTTTTTTCTTAATTAGATGAATCAAATGAAGAGAAGAGGGAGGAGGAAGAGGAGTTAAATTTTAATGAAGACATCGTTTGCCCACATGGTGAGTCTCTCCGGGGGATGGAGCTGAATATCTCCCTTGTTGCCCACTGCTGCACACATTAACCTTGTAGCCTTTGCTCTAACTGCGGCCAGCTTGAGGAGTCACTGCACAAATGTGTTCAATTCTCATTTTCCTGGTGTTTCTTGCTCTCAGAAGTTTCATGTGCAAGCAGACTCTGTAAGGACTCAGCCAAGGAGAGCTGTCAGACACTGAGCTTCCCTTCCTGCATGGGCAGCACCAAAGCTCTGCAGCCACTTGGGAGCTCTGAAAGCACTAAGAGAGAAAGAGGTGGTGTAAATCAGTCCAGGTGAGAGCTGGGAGTATCCATTTTATATCCTGGTTTACATTAAAACAGGAGCACTCACCCAGCACCTGGGCCAGGACCACTCCCGGATATCGATTTCCCAACCTGCTGTGCTTTGGTGTCTGTTTACGTAAGGTTTTGACCTCATATCAGTTGTTTTCCAAGTGATGCCTCATTAGCTGCATCATTGGCTACCCTGTTGTTTAAATCTCACTTTTTAAAGCTTGTGTTCCCAGCCATAAAACACAGTTTTACTTAAGCTCCTGTTTGTAGGCATTGGTTTGTAGGGACGCTCCATCTTATCTCTAAACAGAAAGAAAGGTGGCATAAATTATCCACACACCTCCTGTCATCAGGGCTAATCAAGAACCTGGAGTAAGGCTTGAGAAATCTAATTTCCAAGCAGTGTTTAAGCACTTTGTCACGATTTGAGCTGTTACTCAGAGCCTTGAACGCTGCATTTCCCATTGCCTCGAGGCTGCTGCTGTTCAATAAACGCATGGAGCGTGGGGATGGAACATTTATGGAGCCAGACATGACAAAAAATAGGCCAATAGGCCTTTGGAAAATGTATGGTGTTAAATTGCTGGTTGATCTGTGACTTGGGGTCATAGCAGAATAAATAATACTAAATAAGGGGGCTGCTGGCAGGGCAGGTTTTGTTGTCTTGAGTTAACCTCTGATTACTCATGGAAAACAACCTTTCCACCTTGAAAAATTCCCTCTGGAGTGGATCAGCAAATCTGTAGTCTTGCTCCTATGGCCTTAATTTTGTGGTGGAGGAGGTTCGTGCCTCCATGGTAGGCTCTGGAAAAGGCAGTGCTGGATCTGGGAGGGCTGGCTGGCCTCCAAGAATGCCACCCGGGCGTTCCCTGCACAGCTCCCTTTGCATCCTTCTGCAATTCCTTGCTCTCCAGTAGCTGCCTGAGCGCAGTGAATAATTTTTTCCAGATACCAAGTTAAGCCCTCTTTGATGTCCATGCCCAAAACATGTCCCTGGATGGTGGGAGTGGGAAGCAGGGTCAGCAGTGGTTGGGATCATCTTCCAGATGGCAAAACACTTGTTCCCTGCACACCCAGAGCTGATTTTTCCACCTCTTTTACTCACCCTATTAATCTGTTTTCATTAATCATGTGGTGTCAAGGCACTTATTTGTACAAGCTCCTTTTTTTCCCCATCCTCGCTGGCTCTGGGCAGCATCCTGGGCCTTGTTGGATGGAGCTCAAGTGGCCGAGTGCTGCAGCGAGGCCCGACCTTTGTTTATTAGAGGAAAAGCAGGAGGGGAGCATTGCTATTTTTTTCCTCTTTGGGGCTGGCCAAATTCCAGGCTCGGCTGGAGCGAGTCCGTGGGCCTGAGGAGCTGCTTGTCATGTTAAAGAGCTGCCGGAGGGTGGGGAGGAAGGAGTTTCTCTGCCTCTCCTCTCTCTGCAGCTCTCCAGGCTATAGAAAAGCAGATAATAAGGGATTGTGCCCTTTGGACACCACGGTTGCTGTTTTCCTTCCCTCTTGCTGGTGCAATCCCACTGAGGCACGGATATTCCCAGATCCGGTTCGCCTCCCAGTGTCGCAACGGCTGCGCCTCATGTTTCTCCCTGTGCCTGCATCGGGACTTCCCAGCTGCTGTCTCGGAGGGAGATGTGGTTGTTTTCCCCTTGGCCACCATCAGCCCTGCCAGTGGGCAGCTGCTGGGATCCCACAGCCTTCTCCCGTTTTTCCGAGCCTTGTTTATCTGTCCAGCTCGTGTCGTCACCGTGCACGTGATGTCCCAGTGCTGAGCGTGCCTCCTGCTTCCATCCCTGAGACCACAGGCACAAATGGCTCCTGGAAAACCCTTGCTGGGGTCTTGGAGCTGCCTGAGCATCAGGGTAGATAATCTTGATACCAGGATAAATAATCCTGATGGATAAATAAGTGTTCTGGGGGGTAGCTGGTAAATGTTGCTTGGTATCTTCACATCCAGTTATTCCCCAGAGCAAGTTTAGGGTGCAAAATCTGCCCTTTCCACATCTTCAGGTGCTTGGATAGGGCACATGGAACTGTATTGAGATTCTGCAGTGGGAATTTGAGGTTTTCAAGGATGTGGAAAGCACCTGGCTTCATGGGACACAGGGTTATCAGCAAATGGAGTCACCATGAGGATGTAGCTGTGGATAGCCAGGATCAGAAACCAGTAACCCTGTGCCCTCTGGCTTTTTCCAACGTCCCTCCCTACTTGTGTTTGATCAGCTGCTTAGGCCATGATCTTGGAAATCTAAAGGGTATTTTTATGAATTAAAGTATTATTATTGTTGTTGTTATTATTGTTGTTGCTGTTGTTATTATTATTATTGTTATTATTATTATTGTTACTATTATTATTGTTATTGTTCTCTGTCTAAAGGAAGCACAGAAGGAGTTGAAGGTGACTTTGCTGGTTTTTGCTGACGTGGTGTTGGCTGATGAATGTGTGGATTTCTTCCCCACGTTTATTCCTTCTAATCTCTTCAATCAAGGGCTGCAAAACATCCCTGAGCATGTGGTGATCAAAGCCTTTCCCTTGATTCTGTCCCTGCAGGTGACCTGTGCATCTCCGAAAACGAGCGGAGGGTGGTTTCCAAGGAAGCCTGGGAGAAACTCAAGCAATATTTTCCAAAAGCCCCTGAATTCCCCAATAACAAAGAGTGCTGTTCCCAGTGCAAGGTATTTGCCAAATACTCCCCTTTTGTTGACTGTAAATACTGGTTGTGTTTCTGGTTTTCCTTTTCAACACAACCCTGTGCCGTGGAGGAGAATAAAGTCACCTTTAGTAGCAGCTGGGAACGGGGGCTGGGATGTAATTAACTGTTTCCTGCAGATTTTGGAGCGTGAAGGGGAGGAAAATGAAGCTCTGCATAAGATGATGGCCAGCGAGCAGAAGACGTCTCTCCAGAACCTGTTCCACGATAAATGCAGACCTTGCCTGGGCAGCTGGCCTCAGGTAGGGAAGGTGGGGGGTCAGGGAATGCAGCCAGGCTCGGGAGGGGTTTTTATTGGCTTTAATCCCTCTCCTGCCCTGAGAAGCTGTGGCTGCCCCATCCCTGGCCGTGCCCAAGACCAGGCTGGACGGGGCTTGGAGCACCTGGGACAGTGGGAGGTGTCCCTGCCCTGGCGGGGAGTGGGAGGAGATCCCATGCCAAACCACTCCATAGCCGTTGGCTCAGCCCGTGCCAGCGGAGCTCTCAGGTGTGTTGGGCTGAGGTGTGACTTCCCTGGATTAACTGTGCTGGCACAAAGCCCCGGAGAGCCTCGGGAATGGCCGCTGTGCCAAGGGAGCTGAGGCTGGCCCAGGGTCGGGGAGATAACAGTGACAGTGTTGCTGTCATGGCTGTATCCATCCCTGGAAGGACAGAAATGGCACAGCCGCTTCCCACTGCTCCCCATCAGCCTTCCTGTGCAGGAGGATGCTGGAACACACCTGAATTTTGCCCCACCACCACCTTTTGCTGCTGGTTGAGCAAAATTCAGGTGTGCTCCAGCGTCATCCTGTGTCCCAAAAGCTCAGGGAGCTCCCCAAAATGCTGAAGCCCTCCAGAGAGCAGCACTGGCTGTGCAAACCCTCTCCTAGCTGCTTCTCCAGGAATTCCTGAGGGTTTGAGGTGCCCAGAACGAGCTGTTGGCTCCAGTCCTTGGCTCCTGGGAGTCTCGTGGTGCCGATTAATGATTGACTCTGCAGTCCTGCCAAGGTGCTTTGGCAGGTGTCTGCCTCCATCCCTTGCTGCTCCAGCTGGGAATAAACACTGAGGCAGCACAGATCCATGGCTCAGAACCAAGGAGATCTAAATGGGTTTAAAAGGAGTTTTCCTTTCGTGCTGAGCTGGAGAGCTCCAGGTCCTGCCAGTGGTGGTTAAGGTTGTATCTGGTTGGATTTACTTTTGGAGCTGGAGAATGGGAAGTTGGAGCTCATCACTGTGGGTCAGAAATAGGAGGGTCTCCACCAGCAGGGCTACATCCTTCTTCCCTTTTTATCCTCCTTTCTCTTTTAATTTCCCAAGGGAGCCTCATAGAAAAGAGCTGAGGATCTTCCCCTCATAGAAAAGAGCTGAGGATCTTCCCCTCAAGCCTTCGGAGTTTTCCTGATCCAAAGCAGTTGGGGTTTGGGAAGGAAAACAAGCAGAGTAAAAAGCAAGCAGAAAACAAGAGGTGAAGGGAAATTAAAAAGTGTATATATATGTATGTGTGTATATATATATATATATTCCTCAGGTGTGCTGAGTTTTCCTGCAGAAAGATGGAGCAAGCCCTTAAATCTGTCTTAGGGAAAGGGGTGAGGATATAGGAGAGCATGGAAGTAAATTTGTCACCCAGCTCTTGGGGTCTGGGTGGTTTCTTGTCCAGGAGCAAACAATTTAAAGGAAGATTGGGACAAAAAGCCACAGATTGTCCCAAAAACACTGCCTCATTCAGTGCACAGCTGTGGTTTTGTATCCCTGCTGCTGCCAAAAGGAAAAGCTCATGGATTTTGTTGGGGTGGTGTCACCCTACACCTGTGGGAATGCAGGGATTCACCGGCTTCAGACCCCGAGTACCCAGCAGGAGAAGCAGCACTGGGGAGTCCTGGCTGCTCCAGGGAAATGCCCTTTCCCGCTGGGAATTAAAGGCAATTGGATCAAAAGCTCAAGTAACTTCATAATAAACACAAGATTAGCAATGGCAGTGCTTAGTACCTGATCCCAAATTATTTTCCTTGGCTTTTGCAGCCCACTTGGACGGAGTTGTCATGGTAAAGCAGCACCGAAGTCTCGGAGGGAGCAAGCGCTGCCGAAAAACCGAACAGTCATTGTTGGAGTCATTAAAAAGATCCTTTTTCCTCCTCTTTTCCCCCAGGAGACGGATGAGCTGTATATTGTTTCGCAGTTCTTTGTAGAAGAATGGAGGAAATTTGTCAGGTAACTTGGCTGGAGGGTTTTGGTGCTTTTTTTCCCTTATTTTGGAGGCTGTAGATAATATTTTGTAAATAATATTTTGCTTCCAACTGCCAGCACAGTGGGCTCATGGAAGCAGTGGAGCTGGTTTTTGCAGGACTTTTATCAAGACACTGAATTTCCTTGTTTGCTGTGTGTTAACCAGATGGTCGGATTAGCTGGTAACCTGATTAGTTTTTTCATCTGTCTGGAGCTGCATCCCAAAGGTCACCGCTCAGGCTGGAGATGGGAATCTCTGCTGGACAGAATCACTCTGCGCCGCAGAGGAACGCAGATCTGATTTCCTCATCACGAGTAGTTACTATTCCTTGTTGGAATGCCTTGTGTAAATGCGCACCTGTGATTTCTTCCTGGCTTCCTGAAGAACCGGGGGGGTTTTGGTGGGATAGCCTGGTGCAGCTTTCCCAACCTCTGCCCTTTTGCAGGAGGCCAACGCGCTGCAGCCCCGTGTCCTCCATAGCAAACAGCGTCCTGCTCTGTCCCCACGGGGGGCTCATGTTCACCTTTGCTTCCATGACCAAAGAAGACTCCAAACAGTGAGTTTCTTCCCTTCACGCACTTCCCTTTTGCCAGGAGCTTCGGGAGAACATTCCCAAAGGAATGCTCTTGCTGCTGAGCTGCAGCGAGATGAGGAGTGAATCCTTTCCCTCAAAATTAACACCAAGGCTTTCTGAGAGCCACCTCAGCCTTCCTGCAAGGCAAGACCTTAACTGTCCAAGGATGCTGGGTCAGGAAAAAAGAGCTTCCTTCAGCTTGGTTTGTTCCTGACAATAACCACCCTGGATTTGGCCGGGATGCAGAAACATCCTGCTTCCTTACATTTTGCTTTCTGTGAGCCTTCCCCCCTGGAGCGCTGGCTGCAGGGCTGGACTTCATGCTCCACAGCCTTGCTTCTGCAGTGATGCAGCACTAAAAGTAGGAAATCTTCCACTCCTTTCCTCCTCCATCCCTCCCTCCGGCACGGCGGGAGCACAACAGCGTCACTAATCACAGGCTGCTGTTATCTGGGTGTACAGGCCCTCCCGTGTAGCTGGGTTTTGGATGGATTCTGCAGCTTTTCTTTCCTTGACAGACCCACAAGCCAAAGAGGGAGGGTTTTTTGGGAGCTTAGGGCTTGGTTTTCCCATGTCATAAAGCACCTGCCTGTTCCTTTGCACAGTATAGCTCTGATATGGCCCAGCGAGTGGGAGAGGATCCAAAAACTCTTTGTCGTGGATCATGTCATCAAAATCACCCGGACACAGGCAGCGGGCGCTGACCCCGAGAGCGCCCACTACGCCTCCGAGCCCCGTGAGTGCCTCTGCTCCTGGGCATAAAAACTTCAGTCAAAGGGGATCGGGGGAAACACAGAGCTTGGCAGATCCCCCCCTGCAATGCTGTGTCCAGCTCTGGAGTCTCCAGCACAGAAAGGACCTGGAGCCGCTGGAGCAAGTCCAGAGGGGGCCATGGAGATGCCCCAAGGGCTGGAGCCCCTCTGGAGCCAGGCTGGGAGAGCTGGGGGTACTCACCTGGAGAGGAGAAGGCTCCAGGGAGAGCTCAGAGCCCCTTCCAGGGCCTGAAGGGGCTCCAGGAGAGCTGGAGAGGGACTGGGGACAAGGGATGGAGGGACAGGACACAGGGAATGGCTTCCCGCTGCCAGAGGGCAGGGTTAGATGGGATATTTGGAAAAATTCTTGGCTGGGAGGATGGTGAGGCCCTGGCACAGGGTGCCCAGAGAAGCTGTGGCTGCCCCTGGATCCCTGGCAGTGTCCAAGGCCTGGAGCAACCTGGGACAGTGGAAGGTGTCCCTGCCCATGGCAGGGAGTGGGATGAGATCCTCAAGGTCTCTTCCAACCCAAACTGCTGTGGGATGTGATGTGATTCCCTCTGGCTTGGCAGTGAGAGGCCCTGCACTGGGGCCTCTGAGGAGCTGGAGCAATGAGATGTTTTCTCCCGTGGTGTTTCCCCAGAGCTGTGCCCCGAGTGCCGGGAAGGGCTCCTGTGCCAGCAGCAGCGGGACCTGCGCGAGTACACCCAGGCCACCATCTACATCCACAAAGTGGTGGATAACAAAAAGGTAGGGACTGCCCCCCATCCCTGCCCAGCCTGGCTCCAGGCGCCCCAGGAGTGCCCCGAGGGGGCTGTCACAGTTCCCATGTCCCCAGGACCGGTGGGGATCCTGCTGGTCTGTGGTGGTGGTGAGGGCAGAAATTCCCTGGCTCTGCAGCTTTGGCAAAACTGGCAAACTGGGACATTCTGGCTCTGAAAACTCCATCTCCTCGAGGCTTCCTTTTGCCAAACCAAATCCTTTGTGTTTTCAGGGATGCTCCCAGCTGTTTTCTCTGTCTTAGCTGTGTTCCCAGGCTCTACCTGCTCTCCTCCCCCTCCAGTATTTGTCATTTCCTTTCTTCTTGCTCAAGTGACATTTTTATTGCTGGATAGAAATGAGCTCTTCCCCTCGGCGCTGGTGAGACAGTGAACTTGGAGATGGTTTTCAGGATCCCCTGAAGCTGTGAATTTTGTTTTTACTGATCTTAAGTGTCAGGATCAGCTCTAGAACTGGTTTTCCAAGTACCAAAAAGCTGGTTCTGGTAGACCTCCCTGCCTAGGGCTCTTAAGGAGGGATCCAAGGGTGGGTGAGCTCAGATGAAGACGATCCCTGCACCTTTCTGGCATGGGGTGGGTTTTTTTGGCCTTTCTTTGATTTCCATCTCCCTGCCAGTCCCAGGGAGGCGCTGGAGCGCGGGGAACCGCGGGGAGCTGGAGGCTGGATGGGTTCCTGCCTTGGTTGTGAGATGTGGATCACGCAGCACCGTCTGGAGCCATCAGCCACGGGCTTTCAGCCTGAATCCCCAGCCTGAATCCCTCTTGGCTCTGGTGCAGGGGAGGGTTGGGTGTTGTGTTTTTCTGGCACTGGACAGGACTGTGCTCACACGTGGGGCTGGCAAAAAAACAGGGAGCTATTCTTTGTGGAGCAGCTGGAGCTGGAGAGAGGGGGCGAGAACGTGCCCACGAGATCCCCCAGTAGCAGGGCAGTCTGGGCAGGATGGGAAGCAGCAGGAATGCTGGCCAGGATCACTGTCGGCAGCACTGGGAGCCACTGTGCCCTTCCTGCTGGGCTATGCAAAATCAGGGAGAGTTTCCCAGCCCCTCACCCCTTTTCCTCCCTCCTCTGCACCACCTGGTTCCTCCTTGGGGGGGATGATGCTGCAGAGGGAAGCCTCATCCGGATAAAATCGTTGTAGGGTGGCACTGCTGGAGTTCAGAGGGCTCTGGGGAATGTTGGGGAGCTGGAATTGCGTCATTCATTGTAAATACATGACAGAGAGGAGAGGGGAGCACTGGGCATCCCGAGCTCCTGGGCTCCTGCAAAGCCCAGCTCCAGCCACAGCAGAGCTGGGAATTCGCATCCAGGCAAATCTGGGCCTGGAGTAACTTTTGCCGGCCTGAACAACCTTTTTATTTTTGTATTTGTGTAAATTATTTAGATTTCATTTAGTTGCAGCCTCCGTCCCCATAAGCGATGGTGCTGAGTGTCCCTGCCAGGCTGCTGCAGGGACACAGAAATGTCTTAGCTCATGGAAAATACTTTCTCCATGCTGAGGCTTTTGTAACACCCTTAGATGAAGCAGCTGAAGGGAAAGGAATCAGTCCAGGGCTCAGGAGACTTTCCCTGTGCCTGGAGAGGAGGGCAGGAAGCACCTGCAACTCCACAGAGAGGGATTCCTGAGCTGAATCCCACGAGGTTCCACACAGCTGGGGAGGGTGGAGGAGCCTTTGCAAAGCTCACGGAGCAGCTCCTGGGGCTGTTCCTGGGCTCTCTGGATGGAGGTGGCACCCGGAGGTTTCCGGGGGCTGTTTGTCATGGTGGGACAGGGTGGGTGGGCACTGTTGGTTACAGAGAATGATTTTTATGACTCCAGGTAATGAAGGACGCGGCTCCGGAGCTGAACGTGAGCAGCTCGGAAGCTGAAGAGGAAAGGGAGGAAAACAAGCCAGAGGGGGAGCAAGACCCCGATTTTAACCAGGTAGAGATTAAAAACCTGTCAGGTTCCTTGATTTTTGTATCATCCTCTTGAGTCAGCATGATGGGATCACCACCCTCCTCCTCTGCATCTCAGTGGCAGCGGAAGTGTCTGAAATTGTCCTTTGAGTGGTCAAACCACACAGTGCTGGGTTTTGGAAAGACTGGATATGGATAGGGATTCGTGTGCGTGTGGGAACCTGCCCCATGCTGGCATTAGGAGCTGAGGTCTGCAGGCAAATCCTTTGGTTGCCTCCACACTTGCGTGCTTCCATTGGCTTTCCAAGGGGTTTTCCATCGCTTCCTGCCTTCCCTTGCATGCCCAACTTGCCCAAAACCCTCTCTGGGATCTGGGAAAGTTGTGCTTATCCCTAAACAACTTGATCTCCTGGTTTTCCACCTCGTCTCCAGGCCAACGGCAGCGCGAAGCGCCAGAAGCTCTCCCACCAGAGCTACATCACTTACCAAAAACAGGGAATCAGGAGGAGCACGCGGCACCGGAAGGTCCGGGGGGAGAAAGCACTGCTCGTGTCGGCCAACCAGACCCTGAAAGAGCTGAAAATCCAGGTGAGGCCGGCTCTGCTTCCAGGAATGAGGGAGAAAACCCAAAATGAGGAGTGCAGGGTGCGGGGGGAGGGTCTGACCCCCCCGGGAGGTGGGGACGGGTGCCGGGGCGGGAAGGGCAGCGATCCCAGGATGAGGTGTCTGTGTGCCCCCAGATCATGCACGCCTTCTCCGTGGCCCCCTTCGACCAGAACCTGTCCCTGGACGGGAAGATCCTGAGCGACGACACAGCCACGCTGGGCAGCCTCGGGGTCATCCCCGAGTCCGTCATCCTGCTCAAGGTAACGGCGGGCTGGGATTCGGGAACGCCGTGGGATCGCTGAGAGCCACGAGGAGGGGGGTGGTGGTGTGTGTGGAAATGGGGACAAATGGAGCGAGCTCCTCGTGGAGCTCCTGGGAGGAGAAAAATCCATCATTTTTTTGTTTTAGGGAAGGAAAATCCTTAATTGTTTTTGTCCTAGGAGAGGAAAGTCCTCACTGTTTTTTGTTTCAGAGGAGGAAAATGCTTAATTTTTTGTTTGGGAGGAGGATTATGCTTTTGTTTTGTTTTGGAGGGGGAAAAGCCTTAATTTTTTTTTTGTGTTAGGGGAGGAGAATCCTCATTGGTTTTGTTTTGGAGGAGGTAAATCCTTTTTATCTTCGTTGTGGAGGAGAAAACCCCCTGGTTTTTTATTTCCAAGAGCCCTCTGTAGCTGATTTGGCTGCTGAGCTCTGTGGGTGCCAGCCCAAAACAGGACTGAATCAGGGAGTTGGTGCTCCCATGGAGCTCCCGCTCCCAAGAGCCCCATTCCCTGCTCCTGGCCCGGGCCGGATCCCGCAGATCCATGTGCCCGTTAATTCCCTGCTCCTGTCTTTCCCAGGCCGACGAGCCCATCGCGGATTACGCGGCCATGGACGACGTTATGCAAGGTGAGGGGCGGGGAGGGGCTGGGCTGGGGCTGCCGGACGAGGATTTGGGCTGGGAAGGTGGAAAATGGGGATTGTGACGTTACCATGGGACGCTCCAAGCGACTTCTAACGCCTCCCTTCCCTCTCCATCCCAGTGTGCATGCCCGAGGAAGGATTCAAAGGTGAGTCCAGGTGTTTTGCCCCCTTTGCACCCCTCACAAGGATCCCACCCCCCTCCCATCTCCCTCCTCATCTCCTGGTGCTGTCTCTCCTTCCCAGGGACTGGTTTACTTGGCCACTGATGGTTTTCCGAGAGGAGCAACCAGAAGGGAAGAGGATTTGTCACATGGTAGGGCATTAAAAGAATAAAAGCAGGTGGATACAGTACTTTTTGACTCTTCCAGAAGGCAAAAATCCATCGTGAGACGTTTGCTCCCCAAAAATCAAAACAAATGCCTTATGTCAAAGCAGATTGCACTGAAGGACATCCAGCTTCAGGACCACGTTCCCGGGTTTATTTAATAAAGAACAGGAAGGTTGGGAAGTGGAGCAGCAGTTGGAGTGTTTGGGACGAGGGGTGGCCCCACGTGTCCCCCGGCCCAGCCGCAGAGGGTTGGGATCCAGTAGATCCAGCCCATCCTGATCCTTCTCCAGGAGCTCTTTAGGATAATCCTGTCTCTGATCCGCTCTTACGCTTTCAGTCCAGCATGGAAGTACAGGGATTGTGACTTGGTGAGGAATGTCTAGCGCTTTCAGACAACAAAACTTCATTTATTTAACCCAAAATGGAAGCTGGGATCTGCCTCCCAAACCCTCCCAGGGGCTGGGAGCTGCCCCCTCTGCACCCCTCCACCGTCGCTTCCACACCTTGGACGATCCAATAACCACCTGGGCTCTGGGAACTGTGGGTTTTTTAGAAGTTTGGGGTATTTTAATGACTCTGGAGAACATTTTTCTCCAGTCTGACGCTGCTGGGAGCGTTCCTGGCTTGGGGCAGCCAGAACCGGCGAGGGGGTGTGGGTGGGTGCCATTTTCCCATGGGAAGAGGTTTTCTTACCCCTCTGTCCTCATTTTTCAGCAATGCACTAATTTTTAAATTTTTTTTTCTAACATCTCCCAGCAAAGTTTTCTCCCCATTAATATTGAGCAGGGAATAGTATCCCACTTCCAGACTGATCCACATTGGGCACTCCGAGAAATCTTAATAGAGATCCTCTTCCTTTCCAGCCTTTTCCTTTGTTTCCACGGAAAAGTTCAATGCAGAGATCACATCAGTTTTATTTTTTCAAGGTTTGCAGGAACTTGGGGTGCAAGAAGAGGGTGGGGGCCACAAATTTCATCCCCAAAGCCCCACCAGTTTTGATTTCCGGTGTTTTATTTCCACTGTTTTATGCAAAGAATTCCAGCTGCTCTTTGCCCAGCCCCCTCCTGTCTTGTCCCTGCTGAGTTTGGGGGTGAAGCAGCAGCATTTGAGGGGCTCTGAAGTTCCTAAGAAGCGATTTTTTGGGGCAGTTTGAACCCGTGGATTCTTTCCCAAGGTACAGACATGATGAGTTCCATGCACCGAAGCCACAGGAGGTTTTTCTTCCCAGCCTGAAGCACTCGCTTGTGTACATATTCCTTGGAAATTCCATCTTTTCAAGTTGCTGTTAATTTTTTTTAATGTTATATATAAAAGTCTCTTCCTCGAGCTTATACTGTTGTGGGAAGGGATCCTGTGGGGCCGTGGGGGTGTTCCAGGGCTGTGGTGGTTCCGGCAGCGCCGGATCCTACGGCGGACGCAGGTGCAAGGTGTGAGTCAAGGCCCCGTTCCTGTTTTGTCTGTTATTTGCAAATATTATCGGATTAAAGTTGTCATTGGAGCTGTGGCAGCCTCGTTACAGTGCGGACACGTGGGCCGAGGGCGTTGGAGCAAGGGGGAGGTGATTATCCCATAAATCCCACTTGGAGCTGTCCCAAAAAGAAATGTGGGTGCTGCGGGGTGGGATGGGAGCAGGAGGGACCCTGCTGGAGCGGGAATCCCCCCCTCCTTCGCACAGGGAAGAGGTTTTATGGAGCTCGGGCGCTGCATTTGGTGGCCCTGGCCCTGTCACATCCACCCCTGTCCCCACCCTGCTGTGTCCCGGGGGGTCCCCGCCCCTCCTTGGGCTCCCCCGAGCCAGGGTCTCCCCCTGGGCCCTCGGGGGAGGGAAATGGGGGCTGGAGGTGGGGGGGGAGAGCGGCCTTGGGGTGCTGGGTGACCCCTGGGTGCCAGGGAGGGATGGGGGGCACAAGGTATGGGAGGGGGTGGGAATGGGGCTGGGGGCTGCAGGGGTGGGGGCCACCCTGGGTGCGAGAGGAAGGGTTAAGGTCGGGGGGTGCTCTGGGTACCAGGAATGGGGAATTAGGGATGAGGGGGTTCCTGCGGTGCCAGGGATGGGGATGGGGGTCCCTGAGTACCAGGGATGGGGGTTATGGGTGGGTGGGTGGGAAGGGGGAATGGGGGAGGCTGCTCGGGGTCCCAGGGAGAGGCGTGGGGGGAGCCCCGTGAGCCGAATTTGGGGGGAGAGGCGGGTGATGGGCAGAGCGGTGCCCGGGTACCAACCGCGGGGAGGGGGCCGGGGATGGATCCCGGGGAACAGGGAGACGTCTGGGGGGGTGCCCCGGTCTGCGGAGCCCCGGGCGCGGGGAGGGAGGGGACACCCAGGCGGTGCCATCAGGGATGGAGAGGGGGATCCCCTGTTCCGAAGGCCCGTTCCCGGTGCCGGTTCCCGGTGCCGGTGGCCGGGGGTCTGTTCCCGGTGCCGGTTCCCGGTGCGGTGCCCGGTTCCCGGTGCCGGTGCCCGGTCCCACCGCCCCCGGAGGGGCCGCCCCGCCCCGCCGCACGTGACGCTGCGCGGTGGCAGCGAGCGCCGGGGCCCCGCTCGGCTCCGCTCGGTACCGGCCCCGCTCCGGGACCGCCCCGGCCCCGCCGCCCCCGGTAAGTGCCGCCCCGCAGGGACCGGGCAGCGCGGTCACCCCGGAGACCCCCGCCCCGGGATGTGCCCCCATCCCCGCCGCAGAACCGGGGGGTCCGTCCGCCCGTGACCTTCACCGCTGCCGGTACCGGGGGAGGGGATGGGGGGTGAACGCTCCGGGCCTGCGGGAGAAGCCCCGGGCTGGGGAGGGAGGGAGGGGAGGAGTCCCGCAGTGGCCCCCCAGCCTGTCTCCCCCAAATATCCCCTCCATAATTACACCCTACAACTTGCCCCCCCCCAAAACCTGCCCCCCCTTCCGGATACCCCAAAACCTGCCCCCCCTTCTGCCCCCATCATCTGCTCCCCCTGTTTCAGTCTCCCCAGTCTGACTCCTGTGTTCCCCCAAACCCAACCTCCCTCCCCACCCCCGTCTGGCCCCCACATTTAGGACATTCCCCCCCGTGCTCCCCCCTCCCTCCCAAGACAGCTCCCCCACCCCGGGTGCTGAGGGGGGGGGAGGGATAGGGGAGCCCCCCCGGGGTCGCCCCCAGCCCGGCGGGGTCACGCTATGGCCCAGGGGGGGCAGGGGAAGGGTCGCGTTTGCACGGGCACGGGTGGCAATGTCGCATTGGCTCGGGGACACCGGGGGGGTCACACCTGCACCGGGGCTGGGCTCGGCTGCGGGCGTTTGCACCAGCGCCGGGCTCGCAAAGGGCCGGGTCACACCTGAGCCGGGGCTGCCTCTGCGCGGGGACGGGGCTCGTTTGCACCAGCGCCGGGCTTGCACAGGGACGGTGGCATTTGCACCAGGGTCCCTTTTTGCACCAGGGACGCGCTTGCACGTCCTTGTGTTCGCACAGGGTCGGGTCGCGTTTGCACCGGGGCTGTGTTTGATGGGGACGGTGCCATTTGCGTGGGGACGGTGGCGTTTGCACGAGGATGGTCACATTGCCGCGGGGACAGTGACATTTGCACGGGGCTGGTGGCACCGGCGTGGGGCCGGCGACAGTGGCACGGGAATGATCCTACTGGCACGGGGAGAGACCTGGGCACGGGGTCGGGGGCACTGGCACGGGAACGATCGTGCTTGCACGGGGTCAGTGTCACTTCCACGGGGTCGGCGACAGTTTCACGTGGAGGGTGGCACTGGCACGGGGTAGGTGACGCTGGCCCGGGGTTGGAGGCGCTGGCCCGGGGTCAGTGACACTTTCATGGGGAGGGTGGCACTGGCACGGGGTCGATGGCACTGGCACGGGGATGATGGCATTTCACGGGGTGGGTGACGGACACTCCCCGGGTCGGGGACACTTCGCGGGGTCCCGGCGCTGTCCGTGGTGCTGCCCCGCGCCGCCCCCTCCCGCCGGCAGAGGGCGCCCCTCGGGGCGGGGGTGGGGATGCGATGAGTTTGGGGGGTCTCAGCGGCCCCCGTGGAGTGACCCCGTACCGCCGCTCCCGCCCCGCCGGCCCCGGGCACCGGCAGGGTGACACCCGGCTCGCTGCCATAGGTTGGCTTCAGGGGTCAGGCTGCTGGTCGGGCGTCCCGGCGAGGGGCTGTGGGGGAGCTCTCCTCTCCCCCAGGAAGCGCCATGGGCCCCCCTGGACCCCCTCGCACCCCCTAGACGCGTCTCCAGCCAGCAGCACCTCCCAACCCTGAGGTAAGCGCCCGAGGACTCCCCAGACAAGGATGCCCACCCCAAGGCGGGGTGCCGGGCACCCACAGCCCCTCTGTCCCCAGGGCAGCAGGATGGCCCAGCAGCGCCATGCCATCCCCCCACCACTCAAGGTAGGTGTTGTTGGGGTGAGGGGTACCCAGCCAGCACGCCGGAAAGCCACCATGGGCATCACCCATCCCACCAACCATGGGTGCCACTGTGGCCACCACCCCCTCGTTGTCTTGCAGACGGAGGAGGACTACATCCCCTACCCCAGCGTGCATGAGGTAGAGCACCCACCCCGCTCCGCAGAGGGGTGCGAGGGCCGGGGCCCGGGCGGGTGGGTCGGTGGGTGGGTGCCCAGAGCACCCACCCCGGCTGTGGGTGCAGGTGCTGGGCCGGGAGGGGCCGTTCCCCCTCATCCTCCTGCCGCAGTTCGGGGGTTACTGGATCGAGGGCACCAACCACCAGCTGAGCGGGGCCCCTGACTCGCCCCCCACCCCGGTACCCGGCACCCGGGCAAAGCTGGAGGGCAACCACACTGCCAAGATCTACCGCAAGCACTTCCTGGGCAAGGTGAGGCCCTGGGGTGTGGCAGGCGCAGGGATATCCCGTGGGTGTGGAGGGGCAGGAGCACGGAGGCCACGTGAGCTCGGGTGTTCCTGGGTGTGGGGGTCCGTGGCTGTGGGAGCACTCTGGGTCGTGGACATGGGTGCTCGTGGCTGCGGGTTAGGGTTAGGGTATCCCTGGGCATGGCTGCCCCACAACGAGGGTGTTTGGGGTGGGTTCTCCATGGGAATGGGAGGACATGGAGATGCTGTAAACACAGGTGAGAGGCACGTGGGTGCTTGTGGCCATGGGTGCCCCATGGGGTGGGTGGCCAAGGAGGTGGGCACTGGGTCTCCATGGGCAGGAGAGCCCCTGGCACGGGCGCCCACAGACATGGGGGCTCCACAGGTTTGCACAGACGTGGGGGCTCCACAGGTTTGTGTGCCCGCAGAACCTGGGTGCCCCACGGGGTGTGTGGCTCACTGAGCGTAGGTGCCCCATGGGTGGCACCTGTGGGTACAGGAGCTCATGGATCGGGGTGTCCCATGGGGCTGGGAGCTCACGGACTCAGGTGCTCCATGGGGCTGGGAGCTCACGGACCCGGGTGCTCCATGGGGATGGGACCTCATGGATCCGGGTGCTCCATGGGGCTGGGAGCTCACGGACCCGGGTGCTCCATGGCGATGGGAGCTCACGGACCGGGGTGTCCCATGGCGATGGGAGCTCACGGACCCGGGTGCTCCATGGCGATGGGAGCTCACGGACCGGGGTGTCCCATGGCGATGGGAGCTCACGGACCGGGGTGTCCCATGGCATGGGTGCCCCCTGCATGGGCGCCCTTGGCCATGGCTGCTCGGCTCCTTCCCGCAGGAGCACTTCAACTACTACTCCCTGGACCCAGCACTGGGACACCTCGTCTTCTCCCTCAAGTACGACGAGCAGGAGCACCTCCACCTGCTGCTGCGGTGAGCGGGGTGTGGGGGCACCCACGGGAGCTGCCTGGGGGTGGGGGACCCCCCTGACCCCCTCCTCGCTCTGCAGCACCCGTGCCCGCACCCTGCACGATGTGGTGCCCATCTCCTGCCTGGCCGAGTTCCCCAACGTGGTGCAGATGGCCAAGGTGGGTGTGACGCCCCCCCCCCCAGAAGCACCCATGGGTGCCCCCCGGCCCGGGCCCCCCTGGCATCACCCCTCCTTCCCACAGCTGGTGTGCGAGGACGTCAACGTGGATCGCTTCTACCCCGTGCTCTACCCCAAGGTGAGCAGGGTGCAGGGAGGGGGCACATGGGCACCCAAGGGTGCCCTCCCCAGCCTCTGACCCCTCCCCGCCCCACAGGCATCCCGCCTCATCCTCGCCTTTGACGAGCACGTGCTCAGCAACCACTTCAAATTTGGGGTCATCTACCAAAAACTGGGGCAGGTATGGGGCTGGGTGGGTGGTGGTGAGGGTGGGGGCAGTCCCTGGGTGGGTGCTGGCACCCATCCCCGCCCCACTGCAGACTTCCGAGGAGGAGCTTTTCGGCACCACGGAGGAGAGCCCGGCCTTCGCCGAATTCCTCGACGTGCTGGGCCAGCGGGTGCAGCTGCGGGACTTCAAGGGGTGCGTGAGGGGGTGCAGGGGGGGCACCACGGGGTCGGGGTGCCTGTCTCACCCATGCACCCGCCCACACAGGTTCCGAGGGGGGCTGGATGTGACCCACGGGCAGACAGGCAGCGAGTCGGTCTATTGCCACTTCCGTGACAAGGAGATCATGTTCCACGTCTCCACCAAACTGCCCTACACCGAGGGGGACGCCCAGCAGGTGGGCACCCGTGGGGGCTGGGGGTATCTGTGGCGGGCAGGGGCTCCAGGGGCACCCGTGGGTACCGGGGGGGTGGAAGGAGGGGGAACGGGGGGACACTTGGGTGCTTGGAGAGGGGGGAGGTTGGAGGTGGTCCTGGGGCACTTGTATGGGGTGGAAGAGCTGTTGGGGCTTTGGGGATGTCCCATGGAATGGAGGGGACTCCTGAGCAGCCCATGGGTGGTGGTGGGCAGCTGTGGGGCCCTGGAGATGGCAGGGCACCCATGGGTGTGGGGAAACATCTCTGGGATGCAGAGGGCTGGTAAGGCACCCATGGTTGCTGAGGGAGCTGTGGGGCACAGGGGGCTGGTGGAGCACCCATGGGTGCCGGGGTGCAGCTGTGGGGCACCGGGGGCTGGTGGAGCACCCATAGGTGCTGGGGTGCAGCTGTGGGGCACAGGGGGCTGGTGGAGCACCCATGGGTGCTGGGGTGCAGCTGTGGGGCACAGGGGCTTTCATTCCTTTTGATGCCCCTGGTGTGACCAACCTCTGTCCCTCGTGTCCTGCTGTGTCCCCCCTTGTCCCTCGTGTCCTGCTGTGTCCCCCCTTGCCCCCCGTGTCCCCCCGTGTCCCCCCGTGTCCCCCGCACCCCCGCAGCTCCAGCGGAAGCGTCACATCGGCAACGACATCGTGGCCATCGTCTTCCAGGACGAGAACACCCCGTTCGTCCCGGACATGATCGCCTCCAACTTCCTCCATGCCTTCGTGGTGGTGCAGCTGGAGCAGGGGGGTACCCAGGGCACCCTCTACAAGGTACCCCGGGTGCCTCAGTGTGCCCGTCCCCACGGGGGCCCGCGGGCTGCCCCTCACCCCCCACCCGCCGCAGGTCTCCGTCACCGCCCGCGACGACGTTCCCTTCTTCGGCCCGCCGCTGCCCGACCCCGCCGTCTTCAGGAAGGTGAGCGCCTGTCGGGGCCGCTGCGGGTCCCCGGTGAAGCCCACCCGGCCACGCACCCACCCAGGGCCGCCCCCGCCCCGCAGGGCCCCGAGTTCCAGGAGTTCCTGCTGACCAAGCTCATCAACGCCGAGTACGCCTGCTACCGCGCAGAGAAGTTCGCCAAGCTGGAGGTGCGGGGTGGGCGCGGGATGCTGGGGGGCACCCGGAGGGGCCGGGCACAGCGCGGGGCTGCGGATGTGGGTGCTGGGGGTGCCGTGAGGGCCGTGAGACCCGCACACCCCGTGAGGGGGCAGGGGCCGGGTGCCGCGGGTCCGGCCCATGCGGGTATGCGGGCGGTGCCGGGACAGGCGGTACCGGGGGCAGGTGGGGGGGGCGGTGGCAGCGCGGTGGGGAGGGGGCTGCGAGGGGAGGCCCCGCGTGGGTGCAGCGCTGCGGGGCGGGCGGGGGGGGGCCTGGATGGGTGGATGGGGGTCTCGCGTGGGCGCGGCGGGGCAGGGGCCGGCTGCGGGGCTGATCCCGCGGGGGTGCAGGATGCGGAGTTCGAGCTGCGGGGGTAGGTGTCTCGCATGGCGCAGCCGTGCGGGGGTGGGTGCGGGATGCGGGGCTGGTGCAGGGCTGGCTGCAGGATGCGGGGCTGGGTGCGGGGCTGGTGCAGGGCTGGGTGCGGGATGCGGGGCTGGCTGCGGGGCTGGCTGCGGGATGCGGAGCTGGGTGCGGGGCTGGTGCAGGGTGCGGGGGCTGGGTGCGGGGGCTGGGTGCGGGATGCGGGGCTGGGCGGGCTCGCGTGGGCGCAGCCGTGCGGGGCCGGTGCGCAGGAGCGGACGCGGGCGGCGCTGCTGGAGACGCTGCACGAGGAGCTGCAGGCGCGCAGCCAGGCCATGCTGGGGCTCGGCCCCGACGACGAGCGCCCTGACAACGGCGGCGCCGCCCCGGGCTTCTTCGAGTCCTTCAAGGTGGGGCGCGAGGGTCCCGCACCCCGCACACCCCGCACTGCGGGGCTCGGCTCCTGCCGGCGCCCCCGGGACCGGGCCCTCCCGGCGTCCCCCTCGGACCCTGCCGGTGCCGCCGGGGCCGCCACGGCCCCGCCCGGGCCACGCCCGCCCAAGCCCCGCCCCATCTGCTCCGGCCACGCCCCGAGCCTTGGCCACGCCCCCTGCGCGCGCAGCCAATCCGCATGGCTGATGCCGCGCCCACCCCAGGACATGCCCCTTCCAGCGAGCCACACCCCGAGAGGCCCCGCCTCCTTTTTAGCAGAAGCCCCGCCCAACCCATAGACCACGCCTTGCTCCCTTTAGCCACGCCCCCACCACAGAAGCCCCTCCCACCCCTTCACTTGGCTCCGCCCCGGTGCCCGGTTCCCCCCCTCCCGGTGCCCGGTTCCCCCCTAGGCCTGTTCCCCCCCGGTGCCCGGTTCCCCCCTTGTGCCCTGTCCTCCCCCGGTGCCCGGTTCCCCCCCCCCCGGTGCCCGGTTCCCCCCTTGTGCCCTGTCCTCCCCCGGTGCCCGGTTCCCCCCCCCGGTGCCCAGTTCCCCCCCGGTGCCCGGTTCCCCCCACCGGTGCCCGGTTCGTTTCCCCCCGGTGCCCGGTTCTCCCCCCCGGTTCCCCTCTCCCCGTGGTCCCCGGTCGGTGACGCGGTGCCGCCCCCAGTCGCTGCTGGTGCCCGGGAGCCGCCGGGGACGCCGCGGCAGCGCCATCGGGCTGGGCTCGGTGGAAGAGGTGGGTACCTCGCTGTCCCCCCTCGGAGTCCCCCCGGTCCCCGGTATTCCCCCGGTTAACGGCGCCCCGCAGGCGCTGCTGGTGCCCGGGAAGAGCCCGTCGCGGCGGCGGCCCGGCCCCCTCGGCTCCCGCCGCTCCAGCGCCATCGGCATCGAGAGCATCCAGGAGGCGCCGGCCGGCAGGTGAGCGCCGGTACCGGCACCGCCGCCGTCCCCTGCCGCTGGCCCCTCCCGCTGGCCCCTGACCGCCGCCGCCTCCCCTCAGGGACGGTCCCGCAGCCCCCGACGGCTCCAGCTCCACTCACAGCTCCCCCGAGAGCCGCCGGAACCCCGACAGGTCCCGCAGCTGTCCTCGGGATCGGGGACAGGGGGGCACTGGGATGGGGGGCACTGGGGTGGGAATACACGGGAACAGGGTGGGCACTGGGGTGGTGCGGCAAGGGCACAGGGTGGCAGCGGTATGGGGTGACAACAAGAGGAGGTGACGTGGGGACAGGGTGATAAAAGGGTGACACGGGGACTGGAGGACACCGGGATGGGGCAGCACAAGGAGAGGGTGGCACTGGGATTGGGGTGGCACTGGGACTGGGGTGGCATCGGGGTGACACGGGCACTGGAGGGCACTGGGATGGGGCAGCTCAAGGACAGGATGACACCAGGACGGGGTGGCACTGGGATTGGGTGGCACTGGGATTGGGTGGCACTGCGTTGGGGTGACAGCAGGACGGGGTGGCACAGGGATGGGGTGGCACTGGGTTGGGGTGGCACAGGGACAGGGTGGTACAGGGATGGGGTGGCACTGGGATGGGGTGGCACTGGGATTGGGTGGCACTGGGATGGGGTGGCACTGGGATTGGGTGGCACTGCATTGGGGTGACAGCAGGACAGGGTGGCACAGGGATGGGGTGGCACAGGGATGGGGTGGCACAGGGATGGGGTGGCACTGGGATGGGGTGGCACTGGGATTGGGTGGCACTGCATTGGAGTGACAGCAGGACGGGGTGGCACAGGGATGGGGTGGCACTGGGACAGGGCGGTATCAGGATGACACAGGGACTGGAGGGATGGGATAGCAGAGCAATGCCATGGGCCAGGGTGACCAGAGGGACAGGGCGTCACAGGAGCTGAGTGGCACAGGGTCTGAATGTGCCAGGGACGAGGGGGCAGGGGGCTGTGGGGCGGCACTTGGGGGGCTTGGGCACGGGTTGGCGTGAAGGTGAGGTGGCACAAGGGACAGTGTGGAATGATGATGACAAGAGGCATGGGGACAGGATTGCATGGGGATGGGACCTCCCAGGGATGGGATGGGATGGGATGGGCACAGGGTGGCACAGGGATGGGACATGCCAGGGATAGGGTGACATGAGGATGCGGTGTCCCGGCACGGGGTGGTGTGGGGACAGGGTGTCCCGGGGCCAGCACGGCATCGCAGCGGGTCGTGATGGTGGCCACGGGGCGCGGTGCCAGCCTGCTGTGGCCTTGGGGACTGTCCCTGGCCTCGGGGACTGTCCCTGGCAGGGCCGAGAAGCCGGAGCCGCCGGATTTCTCCCGCTCCTCCTCCAGCGCCAGCAGCTTCGGCAGCGCCGCAGAGGAGCCCGGCGAGCCGGGACGGGTACGGGGAGCCCCGGCGGGGTCCGGGAGGGGCCGGGAGGGGTCTGGGGTGGGCAGCACCCCTCTGACCCCCCCTGCACCTTCAGGAGAACCGCTCGCCCTCGGGGAGCCACCGCGACGCCTTCACGGACACCCCCTGGCCGGATGACCCTCCCGGGACCCCCCCAGGTAGCCCAGCACCCCCGGGCCGGGGAGCCGCGGGGCTGGGGGACCCCTCCGGGTTCTCATCACTCCCCCTTTCCCCCAGGCCGCCGCCCGCCTGACCCCTTCTGCCCCGAGATCAAAATCCAGCTGGAGCAGCCCCCCGCTAACCCGGTGAGGCTGTGCCCCCCCCACCAGTGCACCCCAGTATGGGGGTGCCCAAATTGGGGTGCCCCCACTGACGTCCCTCCCACAGGGCTCATAGTTACCCCCCCCCACCCGCGGGGGTGTCACCGCTTCGCCCCCTCTGTGTGCCACCCCCGTGCCAGGAGCTGAAGCCATCGTCCCCGGTGCAGGATTTGGGGGGATCCCCCAAAAAAATTGGGATGTGCCCCCCTCCAGACAATCTATGTCACCCCAAAAACCCCTTGGGTGGGGGGATGATGCACCACAAAGGGCCCCCCCTCTGCCGTGACCCCAAAATGAAGAGTGGGTCCAACCCCAGCATCCTCCCCTCCCTGAAAGAAAAGAGGGGACTCAAATCCAGGGTAACCCCAAAGTGGAGTTCCCCCTCCCCCCCTTTATTTTAAGGGAAAAATTCCGGAATGGGCCGGAGGCTGGAATTGGGGGGAAGGGGAAGAATATTTTTTCACACCCCCCCCCAAACTGTGTTTGTGTTTCCCGTGAGTCCTGTATAAAATAAAGGTTTATTTATCGCTACACTGGGGGGTCTCCAACATCTCCAAAACCCCAAAAATCAGTGGGGGCTGTAAAAACACCCCCAGGTTCACTCATTTTTGGAGGTCATTTAGCCATATTTTGGGGTTTCACAGCAGCCAGGCCGAGCAAAGCCTTTCTTTAATGCTGCCTTTTTTTGGGGTGCTGCGAGTACCCCAAAATATGGCAGGCGATATTTTGGGGTACTCGCACCCCGCCCTCACACCCCGCCCCCACCCCCCCCCCACCAAAAAAAAAGAAGTGCCTCTTTGGGCTCCGCCGGTCAGCCCGGCGTCAGGAGCGGCATTTGGCCACGGCCCCGGTGGCCACCGGCGTCCTGCCAACCCCCCCGGCCAAGGGAAAGTGGTTCCCACCCTCCCGAACCCCCAAAACCACGCGGCACCCCGGGAGTGGTTAAACATAGCTCGGGGCTGCCGGAGTTCTGGGAAGCGCCGGCGGCCGGGCCGCGGTCGGGATCCGGCGACGCCAAAAATGCCGGGGGGGGCAAAGGGCGCCGGGCAGAGGGGGGTCAGAGCCCCCCCAAACCCAGCCCTGCCGGGGTCACCGCCGGCACCCGCTCCGAAGGGTCCTGGTTAATGAGGAACTGGAGCTTTAATTATAAAACTGGTGAATGAATAAAAAAACGAGGGAGGGCGTCTAGGGGGGTTTTGGAGGGGTCTGGGGGATTTGGGGGGTCCAGGGGAGTTTTGGGGTGCTCGGGGGGGGGGTGGTGTCAGAAGTGCCGGTGCAGCCGGGGCGTGCAAGGGGCTGCTCGCGGTGGGATTTGCAGGGGAAGGGGCAGCGGCGTTTTCCCGGCGGCGTTTTCCCAGCCACTCGCAGGAACTCGGGAGCACTGCGGGGCTCTGGTGTGTGCACAGGAGCACTCGCACGAGAGCAGGGATAATTTGCACGAGCACAGGAGCATTCGCACATGCACAGGGATAATTCGCACGAGCACAGGGATCATTTTAACGAGCACGGGGATCATTTGGACATGCACAGGGATCATTTGCACGAGCAAGGGATAATTTGCACGGGCACAGGGATAATTTTCACAAGCAGAGGGATAACTTTCACGGGCACAGTGGCTCTGGCACGTGTTTGCGCTGTGCATTGTCACCGTGCAGACGGGCAGTGACAGTGACAGCCACTCGCGCACGGTGACAGTGACGGGCACTCCTGCACAGAGACTTTTGCACATGGAAAGGGGAATTCGAGCACAGCGAGAGACACCCGCGTGTGCCCCGAGCCGCTTGCACAAGCACCGCGACACTGGCACACGCAAGGCACCACGCACCGAGACATCTCAGTGACATTTGCACGCTCAAGGCATCTTTTGCTCGCCTCAGGCAGCCCCTGCAAGTGCCCGGCGACACTGGCACGGTGACATTTGCATGTGCAAAGCGCTGTGGCTCCTTGCACGGTGACACCAGCACAAGCACAGCGACATTTGCACGCTCCCGGCACCCTCTGCACACCCGGCGTCCCTCTCCCTGCTCAACCCTCACCCCCCAGCACCCTTCCGGCTGCACGAGCCCCTTCCCCTGGTGTCCACACCTACTAATTACCCCCCTAATTACCTCACCCCAATAAAGGGGGCGTGTCCCAGAGCGTCCCATCTCTTTCATCTCGCTTTGCTGCCTTTACCCCCCTTCCACAATCCCAGCCCCAACTCCTCCCCGTTCTCTCCCGGTGCAGCAAATTGGTTTAACCCGAAGAATTTTAAAACACAATAAATCACTGAGGAGACAACGAAACCCAAGTTTAGGGACAAATTAACCCGGTGAGTTAATTTTTCTTCCCATCTTCGTGTGATTTCTGCCTCCCCACACATGTGACGAGTTGGGCACCAGGGTCAGTCCTCAGCCAAGGGACCGCAGAGGCATTTTGGGACCCAGCCCCATCACGCTTCGCTCAAAGAGGGGGTTTTATCCACCGAGGCTCCGGCTGCCATCCCAAATCCCGCGGTGGGTTTGGGATAGGCCAGGGAACGCTGCTAATTATAGGGAAGGAACCATATATTTACAGAGGCAGCTCCCAGCACCAAAGCCGGCGGTCGCTTTTGCTCCGCTGAGTCTCTCTGTTCTTTCTCTCCTCTTTCCCGGGCGCTGCTGTCCACAAAAAAATAAAGAGGGGGGATGAATTAAAAATAAATCCCCCTCGGTGATTTGCAAGAGGCACTTTAGCAGAGGAGGAGGAGGAGGAGGCCGAGGAAGGGCAGCAGCAGGGGGGTGGCGGGGCGGGCGGCGGCGTTGCAGTGGCCTCGGTTGGAGCCGATGCAGGCGGCGTAAGCCATGGCATGGGGGATGTAGTTCTGCTCGTGGACCCCGTGCAGCAGGTGGGCCATGGGCCCGCGGGCGAACACAGCCACGTCCTCGCCGCCGTGGGTCTCCTGCCGCAGCGGCACGGCCGACTGCGCCTGGTAGTCAGCGTGTGCTGGGGGAAAACAGCACAGGTGAGAATCGTTTAGGAGCCCAGCTCATCTTAGCCAAGCTGGGATGATTTTAAGGGGTTTTGGCCCAAAAGGTACTCACCAAAATCCACGGCAGAGACGTTTTCTCGCTCACCCGCCACGATTTTATAGCCGGGGCCGTTGCCGTAGAGGATGGAGGTGAAGGGTTTGCGGTCCACGTCGCTCTGCATTGGGGCCAGACCTGGCGGTGGGGCATGATCAGTGGGATGGAATCTCCCCAGGGTGTCCCCGGGGTGTCCCCAGGGTGTCCCCGGCACCGTGGCTGGGCAGGGCTCACCAAAGATGGGGTTCCCGCGGGGGGTGTAGCCGCCGAAGGTGAAGACGTGCGAGTGGTCGGCGGTGACGACGCTGAGCGTGTCCTGGGTGGACGTGAGGCGTGTGGCCAGCCCGATGGCCCTGTCCAGCTCCACCGCCTCGTGCAGCGCCTGCTTCGCCTTCCCCTCGTGGTGCCCGTGGTCGATGCGGCCGCCTGCGGAACCCGGCACCGCTCGGCATCGCCCTTCTCTTCCCAGCCTTGCACCCCTCTTTAGTCCCTTTTCTGCGTTCCCCCATTTATCCCCGCCTTTTTACATCCCACATCCTCCCTTTCGCACCCCCATCAGCCCCTTTTCATTCCTCCTTTTCATCCCCCTACTCTTCATCCGTTTTAGCACTTCACTTTCACCCCTTTTATCTCCCCTTTTTGCACCCTCATGGCCGATGTCACCGCTCTTTTTGCATCTCCCACATCCCCTTTATCTGTCATTTGTGTATCCCCCACCACCCCCTTATCCTCCCTCCCTGTCATCCACTTTTTTTGCACTCCCATCTCCCCATTATCCTCCCTCCCTTTTTGCACCATCATCCTTAATCTCCCTGTTTTTGTTCTCCCATCACCTCCTTCATCATCCTTTTGCACCTTCCAGTCCTCACTTTTTGTACCTCCCCTTTATCCAATTTCCTGCCTTTTTGCACCCCATCACCCCCTTTTTGTATCCCCCTCACCCCCTTTATCCTCCTTTTGCACCCTTCTTTTATCAAATCCCCCCCTTTTTGCACCCCCGTGAACCCCCCACCTTCAACCAGGAGGAAGAACCCTCGGGGGTTTTTCTGGAGCATCCTGATGGCCACGGACACCATCTCGCTGAGGGATGGATCTGTCTCGTTGTTCCTGTCCAGCTCGTACACCATGTCCCCCGGCTCGAAGAGGCCTGGGGACAGGAACACTGCTGGGGACATCCTTTTCCCACCAAAAGAAAAAGGGCGGGGGGGGGGGGGGGGCGCAAATCCTGCTCCTCGTGCTGACTCAAGTGTTTCACACACCACCGGATCCAGGAAGATTAGATAAAAGCCAGGGAGTAATCCCAGCCCTTCCTTCCTCCTGCCCGGCTGGATTCCACATTCCAGAATGGAATGGGAATTTCACTGCTGGCAGAGGAGCTGCATCCCTACGAGGGAGATGTGTCCCAGGGTGGGAGTAGCAGCACCCTTGGGGTGTAACAGCATCCTTGGTGGGCAGCACATCCTTGAGGGTACACCAGCATCCCCAGGGTGGGGCACCAGCATTTCCAGGGAAATTGCAGCACCTCTGGGAGGTACCAGCACCCCTGGGGGCAGCAGTAGCACCGTCCTTGGGAGTGTAACAGCATCACTTTGGGGTACCAGCGTCCCCAGGGCAGTAACAGGATCGTTTGGGGGGTGGGTACCAGCATCCCCAAGGGAACAGAAGCATTTTTGGGGGCTACCAGCATCCCCAGGACCGGGTGCCACCATCCCTTGGAGGCAGCAGCACCCCTGTGAGGATAACTGGCCACTGCAGCTGCCCCAGCACCCCAGGACAAGTCAGGGGTCCCCTAAAGCACCCAGCTGATGCCCGGGCACCCTTGGGTGCAGGGACTCACCCAGCAGGAAGTCGACGCGGCTGAGGTTGAGCGCCAGCAGCCCTCGCCGGTGCCACACGTACTCAGCAACCTGGGGACAGGGACAGGCACTGTCACCGCTCCATCGCCCCCAACATCCCCGTGGCTGCTCCCCAGAGGATTCCATCCCCCAGGAACGGCTCTGCAGGGTAGCAGCGGGGGGATGTGGGTGTGCCCCCAGCCCCAAGGAGGCCCTGTCACCTTGCCGGGGGGCTTGGCGTCCTGCCACGCCTGGACGAGGTTCCTGCGGTCCAGGCGGGTGCCCCGGTGCTTCTCCTCGTGGGGATATTCCACATCACTGACATTTTTGGGGTACATATATTTCCTCCCTCCACCCAGGATCACCTGCAAAGGAGGGGAGGAAATGTAGTTTTAAATAATTTTTAATTATTATAAATTTCCCCCTCCAGCTGGGGTTTAACGGGGGAAGACCCCGAAGGGGCGGAGCGGGATGTCCAGGAAAGTCCTGGTGTTGTGGGCAAAAACACCCGAGGAATTTCACCTCGCTCAAAATAACCCTGAATCTCTTCCTATTAATTAAAAGCCAGGACAAAAATAGCCATTTCCAGCAGGGATTTGGCTTTTTGAGTATTTTTTTTTCCCCCATCTGTGGGAAGGATGCTCCACATCGGGATCCCCACATGAACCCGCTGGGATGGAGCCCCATCCCGCGGCTCTCCCTGTTTGCTTTGGAGTCTGATTTATTTGGCCTCTGTTATTTATAACTTAGCAGAGATTTTATGGTTTTTTTGTATTTTCCCCCCTCTTTCTCCGCGTAGAAGGTGAATTATAAAGCTGCAAAACACCAACGCCAAAATTATTAACAAAAAAAAAGGGAAAAAAAATTCTTTTCCCCACTATATAATTATTTCCAGCCTGGGACAGAGTTAAAATTATATTAAAGGGAAAAAAACAGCAAAAGAGGCTATTAAAGAGCTAAATAACAGGCTGGGATGTTTTGCTTTGGGGCTATTTTGAAGGACAGAAGAAGATTTATTTACAGTGCTGAATTTCTGCATAAATCCACAGCAAGGAGCAGAACTGGGGGGGAAAGGAAGAGTGTTTGGTCTGGGAAGTATGGGAAGGGAGGGGGCTAGGATGGATTTGTGGGTCTGGGACCTACAGGTGCTTGTGGTCCCAGACCTGTGTTTGAGTGTCCTGGTCCCATGTCCACCTGCAAGTGCTGGTACCCCACCCATGGTGGTCCTGGTCCTGTACCTGATGAGGGTCCCAACTCTGTACCCATGTCCCGGTCCCCCTTCTGTTGGGGGCTCTGACTCTGCACCATTGGGTGGTCCTGGATCTGCACCCATGGGTGGTCCCAGTCCACCATCACATGAGGATCCCAGCTCTGCACCCACTGGTGGTCCTGGCCCCATATCTACCTACAGCCCTGGTCCTGCACCCATGGGTGGTCTCAGCCTCACATTTTCAGGGGTGGTCCTTGTCTTGTACCCACTCACAGTCCTGACCCTGCACCCCTTGGTGGTTCCAGCCCAACATCTCCTGGGAGCTGTGGCTCTTCAACCACTGGTGGTTCCAGCCCAGCATCTCCTGGGAATCCTGGCTCTTCAACCACTGGTGGTTCCAGCCCAGCATCTCCTGGGAGTTGTGGCTCTTCAACCATTGGTGGTCCTGGTCCCACATCTATCCACAGCCCTGTCCCCACCCTTGGGTGGCTCCAACCCTCACCCCAGGCTGTCCTGGTCCCATCCCCACTGACTCTAGGGCACATTCCTGGTGTCCTCATCCCCACCTCGATGTCAGGGATGTTCTCCACCAGCTGCCGGGCGATGTCCTTGCAGCCACCCTCCAGGGCGTCCGGGGGCATCTCTCCATCCGAGTACCAGTCGCGGTTGGCAGAGTGGGCATAGGCAGCGCTGGGCGTGGCGTGGGTCACGCGCGTGGTGGTGACGATGCCCACGGCCTTGCCTGCACCACCAGTTCAGGGGACAATGGTGAGAACACCCCCAAATCCCCTGCCTGGCCTCCTGCCCAGGTGTCCCTCAGCCCTTCACCTGCGTCCTTGGCCCAGCGGAGGATGGAGGTCACCTCCTGGCCCTTGGTGGTGTTGCAGCGGTCCCGGGTGACACCGGCGCTGACCCCCAGCGTCCCCTCGTTGGCTTTGACCCCGCACAGGTAGGCGGTGGCCGTGCCCGCGCTGTCGGGCACCTGGGCATTGGTGTTGTAGGTCTGGAAGGTGGGAGATGGACAGACCACCACAGTTATCACCTCCATCGCTGTCTCCACCACCACCAGTACCACTGACAACGCCACCATCCCACCCCGGGGCTTCCCTCCCTGTGCTGTTTGGCTGCACCAGACCCCCCGTCCCACCTGTCCCCTCTCTTTTGCCCTTTGCCCCCATTTTACCCCCTGCCACTCCACCGCGGTGGCACTTCCCCCCCTCACTGCATTTTGCTGCTTTTAGCCTTTTTTTCAGTCCATCTTTTGGCAGGGAGAGAGAAGCCGCTGCCGTGGGCATCCCCGCGGGGTGAACAGAGGTGGCTGCTGACTCCCAATTTAATTATTATTTAAAAATGTTTTGTTCAGCAAAACAACCCCAGGCGAAGCAGGGGGGTCCCGTGGCGTCCCGCAGCCGGCGGGCTCCTCCTGCCCCCCCGCCCCGTTCCCACGGCCGGCCCCTGGCACGGCCAGCGGGCACCGGAGCCAGCTCCCTTCGCCCGCCCCTGACCTAATTTCGGCTCGGTCGATGCCGCCCGCCCGTGACCTTGCGCTGGGTGTCGTGTCCCCGTGGGCGCCCCGGGGGGCTCACCTTGGCCAGGGCCACGAAGGGGAACTTGTCCATCTCCAGCAGGCTCTCCTCGCCCTGCCCGTGCTGCAGCTGCCCTTTGAGGATGCGGGCGGCCGTGACGGTGGAGACGCCCATTCCTGCGGGACACGGTCAGCGGCGCACGGACAGCCCGGCGGCCCCGGGCAGCGCAGCCCGCTCCGCGCAAACCCCGCTCATCCCGGCTCACCGCAGACCCACTTTGTCCCATCATCCCGTTTACCCCATCGCTCAGTTTATCGTAGCAACCAACTTCTTGCAAGCCCAGTTTATTGTGCAGCCAGTTTATCCCAGCTCCCAGTTCATCCCAGCAGCCACTTCCATGGCAAAGCCAGTTCATCACAGAACCCACTTTATTGCAACACCCAACTTTTTGCAAATCCAATTCATTCCAGCACGCAGTTTATCCCAGCACTCAGTTTTTTTGCAAACCAAATTTATCCCAGCACCCACTTTATTGCAATCCCAGTTTATCCCAGCACCCAACTTATGGCAAAACCAATTTACCTGAGCACCCAAATTTTTTGCCAATCCACTTTATTCCTGCACTTGGTTTACTGCAATCCCAGTTCATTGCAGCACCCAGTTTATGCCAGCACCCAATTTATTGCAACCCAGTTTGCCCCAGCACCCAATTCAGCAAACCAAATTTATTGCAGCACTCAACTTACTCTAAATCCAATTCATACCAGCATCCAGTTTACCCCAGCACCCAACTTAATGCAAACCAAACTGATTGCAGCAACCAATATTTTCTGCAAATCCAGTTTACCCAGGACCATGTTTATTGTAAACTCAATTTACCCTTTTCTTTGTAAATCCAGTTCATTGCAGCACCCAGTTTACCCCAGCACCCAGCTTTTTGCAAACCCAATTCACAGCAGCACCCAACTCTTTGCAAAGCAAACTCATTGCAGCACCCAATTTACCCCAGCACCCAAGTTGCTGGAAACCCAGTTTATCCCAGCACCCAGTTTATCCCAGAACACAACTCACCACAGCACCCATTCTTCCACAACACCCAATGTGTCTCACCCCCAATTTGTCACAGCACCCACTTTATTGCACCCACTTCATCACCCCCCGCGCCCTCAGCCCCGTTCCCCCCGTCCCAGGGTGGGTGCCCCCCTCCCATCTCACCGTCCCCCAGGAAGAGGATGAGGTTCTTGGCCACGTTCTGGTTGAGGCGCTGCAGCCGCAGCGCATTCCGCAGGGTTTCCTGTGCCTGCCGCCGCCAGTACTCGGGGTCCTTCTCCCTCTCTGCGGGAGAACCGGGTTCATAGCACCCAACAGCACCCACTTTTGGGGTGCTGCCCCCCAAACCTCACCTACCTGGGACCAGCGATGCCGAGCAGAGCTGGGCGAGGAGGAGGATGAGCAGAGCCTTCATCCTGCGGCGCTGAGTGGGTGCTGCCAGGAGAGCTGCGGGGTGGGTGGCACTCGCTCGTGCCTCAGTTTCCCCACTGAGACCTTTGCCCCGGGGTCGGCCAAGCGAGGACGGAGAGAAATGACCCCTCCCTGCCCAGTCACCGATGTGACACCCTGGGGACATGCCAGCTCACCCCCCGCCCCGGTCATCAGTCCCATGAGGCGTCACCTCACTGTCACCAACCCGAGCTGGGGGAGGGCGGCACGGCCCCCGTGGCACGGTGGGGTCCCCATCACATGGCCATGTCCCCATCCTGTGTCCGTGTCCCCCTCACATGGCCATGTCTCCATCACGTGTGTGCCCCTTCCATGCCCATGTCCCCATCATGTGCCCGTGTACCTCTCGTGTGTCCCCATCATGTCCCTGCCATGTCTGTTCCCATCCCATGTCCATGTGTCCACTGCACGTCTGCAACCCCATCACACACCCGTGTCCCCACCACGTCCCCTGGGTGTGCCCATGTCCCCATCACACAGCCCTGTCCTCATCCCCAGCCCGCGTTCCCATTGTCCCCATCCCACACCTGTGCCCCTGTTGCATGTCCGTCCCTGTTGCACACACATCCCCATCACAGGACCCCATCCCATCACACATCCACGTCCTTGCTGCATGTCCGTGCCCCCATCCCATGTCTGTGTGCCCACCACACGCTCGTGGCCCCATTGCATGCTCATGTCCCTGTTGCACACTCGTGTCCCCACCACGCGTCCCCGCTGCATGCCTGTATCCCTGCTGCACATCCACGTCCCCATCACACGTCCATGTCCCCATGCCACCCCCGTGTCCCCACCCCACGCCCGTGTCCCTGTTGCACGCTCACATCCCCACCACACGCCCGTGTCCCCATGGCACTCTCCTGTCCCCATCACCCCCACGTCCCCATGGCACCTCCCCTCCGCTGCACGCCCCTCACCCCTCGCTCCCCGGGGACCCTCCCCTGCCCCGGGGTGGCAGCGGTGGCCCCGGGGGTCCTTACCGGGGATGGGGGTGTGTCACACACGTACCCGCACAAACTTGGGTCCCGACACCCACGTCCCTCTGGGCGGCGGGAGGAGGCCGGGCCGGGGGGACCGCGAGCCCTTAAATCCCCCCGCACCCGGCCTTCGCCTCCTCCTCCTCCTCCCCTTCCTCCACCCTCCCCCTGCTGCCAGCAGGGCGGGGGAGGGGGGAGAAAAGGCCACAAACTGGGCTTACTGGTGCCCTCTGCCGGGTTATACTGGGAGGACTGGGAGGACTGGGGTGCACCGAGCCTGGCTCTAAGTGCTGAGCAACCCTCTCCCGCTTCACACGTGGGAGTTTGGGGTGTCCCTTGGTGAGGTAGATGTGTGTTTTGCCGGATTTTGCATTGTTTTCACCCAAACCGTGCTAGAGACACCAGCGAGGGGTTGAGGTGGGGGTGATGGATGTGAGGGAGGGCTCCCTGCCTCAGTTTCCCCTCACGGGCTCCTGCAGCAGCCCACGAGAGATCCCTGCTGGGATCCAGCGGCGTTACTGCAGGTCTTAGAATAAAAACGGCGTGGTGGCAAGGGCGGAGGGGGTGACCCCCAGCCCTGCCTCGATTTCCCCACGGCGGGGACCCGAGGGGCTCCGTGACCCGCGGAGCCGCCCGCGGCTTCCCAGAAGGTGGCGGTCTCAGCCCAAAAATCCGCTCCCCGGGAGCCTCGGGGTGCAGCCAAGGGAGCCCCAACACCGCCCCGATGCCACGGGGATGGGGCACGGCGCCTTGCGGACCCCCCAGATCCCTTCGGCACCTCCAAATCTCTCCGTACGCTTTCCCCCTTCCACGCTCCCTTCACCCCTCTGCACCCCCCAGCACCGTGGCAGCCCCGTGGGTGCGATGAGTGTGTCGGTGCTCAGCGCAGGGGGTGGAGGCACGGCGGGGAGGAGGCGGCACCTCTGCTCCCATCCCTGTCACGGCGGCCGCCGCTGCTTTGTGGTGCGGGGACAGCTCTCGCTGGCACTCCTGCTTGCACAACTGCGGGCGTACAGGAGCGTGTGCGCTCACAGGCAGCTGCAGGCGTGCAAGCAGCACCCGCCCGCCCCCTCGCCCGGCCGCCGGTGCACACTCTTGCACAGCCGCACGTGTGCCCGTGGCACAAGCGTGCCGGGCTGGGCTGTTGGCGGCACCGCTCGCCCGCACACCCGCGTGGTTCTGCCGGTCGCACCCTCGCGTGTTTGCACGCCCGGAGCCCCGCAGCCCCACGGGCTTTCGCGCTCGCACAAGCGCACGCCCCGGGATCGCGGCTTGCACGCTCGCCCCGAGACGTCCCATCCCCCGCCGGCCAGCGAGCCAGGGCTGCTTCCCTCGGGGGGATGCTGCCGCCCTCGGGGGGATGCTGCCTCCCTCGGGGCGATGCTGCCAGCGGCGCCGGGGCACCCTCCCAGACGGGGCTTGGGGCCCCCCGAAAGAGTTAAAGGAGGCGCGCTGGAAGCCCGTCCCTCCGCGGCCCCATTGGTTTCCCATCCCAGGTACATCCTTTGCTCGCCACCCTCGCTAGGCCGCAGCGCGTCACGAGCTGTGCCGGGGCTCAGCGGGCGCTCGCCCCATCGGGGCCGGGGCCGGCGGGAGTGGGGTGACGGCCATGGTGAGTGGGGGGGCCCAGCGACACCCACAAATCTGGGGGAGGCGGAGTGGGGGGCGCTTGGCCGAAGGGGGCGTCGGGTGATGCATCTCCCAGGGGATGCTCTTTGTAACCCCATAGGGCCCCCCCATTGCATCCCAGGGGACCCCCCCAGCATCCCCGTGGGACCCCCTTTGCACTTCCGAGGGACCCCCATGAGACCCTCATTGGGCCCTTAAGGGATCCCCCATTGCATCCCAAGGGACCCCCTGAGACACCCCCACAGCACCCCCAGGGACCCCCGAGCACCCCCGAGCACCCCTGGGTGCCCCACTCGGGCCACCCCCGCCGCGTTCGCTTTGTGGCCACTGGGTTCGCCAGGTGGGGACCCCAAAGTTGGTGCCCCACTCAGCCCCCCTGCCGCCCCCCGAATCCCCTCTTGACCCAGACCCGCGGGGGTTTGCACCGTGTTTCCCTCTGCAAAGGGGGGGCGCCCCCCACCCAGTTGAACCCACTTTTGTGGGGCTGTTTGCGAACACCCCCAAACTGGATTGTTCCCTTCCCTAATTTTTTTTTTTTTTTTTTAGTTTAACCCTTTTTTTGCTGCTTTTTAAGCTTTAAAGAAAAATTAGTTTATTTGTAGCCAGGACTCCCTGCAAAACTGGGAACTCCCCCCAACCTCCTTTCCCAGCACCCCTAAGTAACACCGGCACCCTAATTATTACCAGGGGTTGCTAATTACCCCCGGACATCCTAATTAGCAGGCTGAGCCTGGCTGGGCGCTGACTCCGGGCTGTAGAGGTGCGGGGGCACCCATGGGTGCTGGGGCGGGTGGGCACCGCTTTGCCAGGCGGGGCTTTGGGGGCGCGGGGGTGACTTGGGGGGCTCGGGGTGGAGTTGGGGGGGTTGGAAGGGCTGGGGGTAGGCTCGGAATCGCCATCGCGATCGCGGCCGTGGTTGCTCCGAAATGGCGCCCGGACGGGAATTGAAAGCAGGCGGCGGAGGCTCGGGGTGCCCCGGTACCGGCGAGGGGCTCCCCCGGGGGGCAGAGCCGGGCGCTGGGTGCCCCCCGAGCCTTCCCGGGGGGTGCGGGCTCCGAGCACGTGGGGCTTATTGTTTATAAAGCGAAGGAGCGGTTTGGGGCAAAACCAGGCTATTTAAGGTAATGCCGAGATTCTTATAAGTTGTAAAGAGAGTGGAAATCCCGTGCGTGGGGTGTTAAAGTGTGGGTGGCCCCCCCGTGCACCCTTGGGTTCCCCCCACCCTGTTGGAGCTGGGAAAACGCGTTTTTATTCGGATTGAAGCAAACAACAGCTTGGAGGGGGGAGGTGTATGACAAAAACTACCTCTTTTTGCCCCCAAAAAAGGGGTGCTCCCGCTTCACGTGCTGGAGAAAGGTGGGGAGCACCTAGAGGTGCTACTATGCCCTCAATATGGAGGATAGGGGTGTTAAAAATACTTCCCGGGCCCGATTTCCCCCCAAATTAAGGATGCTGGGGGTCGATCGCGGTGCCTCCCGGGGGCGTTTTGGGGGAGCTCGGGCTCAGTTTGGATTCTCTGATGGCTTGTACAGCGTTGAGGCAGCACATCCCCTGTGAAAGGAGAACAGAAAGGGATTATTTTTTGGTCTTTCTTCTGTTTTCAGGCTGGGGTAGGCGGGGTGGGGGATCGCTGAGGGGAAAAAAAAATTGCATTTCCTCAGGAAATGGAGTGAAAGCTGGGGTTCCAGGAATATGGTGTTGCAGAGCCATGGGGGCTTCATGGATCCCCCCACCACGTGAGCGGGGATTTGTGCCCGGAGCTGCCAATTTCAGCCATGTGCGAAGTACTAAAAGAGGTGGAAAAAAGTGAAAGGGGTTGGAAAAAAATAGGATCTAAACAGAGATTTTCCCCACGATAAAATCTTGCAGTTGAGGCTCTTTCGCCACACGGCTCTCAGGCTCCAGGCGGGCGCACAGGAGAGATTTTGGGGCTGCAAACAGAGATTTTGGTACAACCAAGGAGGGAAACCACATATTTGTTTTAACCCTTTCTCTTCCTCAGGTGGGTTTTGTGGTTAACTAAACTGAGGCTGGGATTTGGGATCCGGGGAGGGGATGGGATCCAGGGAGAGGATGAGATTTGTTATTAAGCGTGCAAAGGGAGGTTTGGGAATGCTGCTATTGGAAACAAGGCTGAGAACCGGTGCTTTCATTCTGCCAGGGGAAACTGAGGCACGGCTGTGCGGGGTTTTGATCAACTCATCCCTTTGGGATTGATGGCAGCGGGATGGGGACATCCAGATGGGTGTAAACCCCCTCCCTGCGCTGATTGCTTGGGCAGTCGGTGGCAGGGTCAGGGTGGATTTTGGGGTGCTCGGCCCCTCGGTGGGGAGTGGAGGGTTGTTTGCTCCGTCGGGAGACAATCCGGCTGGCTGGCAGGGCAGTGCCAGGGGAAGGAAACGGCGGCGGCGGCACGATAAGGGCCGGCTGCCAACCCGTGAGGTTTTCCTTGTTTTTCTGCCGGGGATGAGATAAGAGCCGGGCACAAGCACAAGATAATGCCCGGCGGACACGGCGCCGGGAGGGAGCCCGTCCACAGCTGAAATTCCTGGCGCTGTCGCCTTTGGGTGCTCGCAGGGACGTCTCCGGGTGTTTCACGGTGCGCAGGGTTCACAGATGGGGCGTGGAGCGTGAGCGAGGCGGTGGTGTCGGGGTGAAAAGCCATTTTCTCTGCTGCCAGCCTTTCCCAGGTGCCTGGCACTCCGGGGTTCCCTGGCACAGGGGGGTCCCTCTCTCCGCTGCAGGGCGGAGGTGGATCCGGCTTTATTCCAGGCTGAAGGGGAGGTTGCACAACCCGGCCCCGGGGGAAAGTGAGGCGGGTTCGGGCTTTGCTCAGCTCTTGGCTCCGGCCCTCTTTGCTTTCCATAACCTTCCTCTGGCGTTTGTGTAGTGCTTTACCACCTCAGAGCCATTCGGGATTTTGCTCCTCGGAGTAGAAGGTGGCTTTAGAAGGTGTGTAAATCTTCCTTGTCCTTCATCCTTTTCCTCAACCCCGGGCCGCTGAGCACCTCTGTTGCCGATTTTCCTGTGCAGATGTCGACCTACAAGCGGGCAACGCTGGACGATGAGGACCCCCTGGACTCCCTTGGTGACGGTGATGGATACCCCAATGGCTTTCAGGTATAGCTTCGTGTGTCTTTTAGGGAGGAAAGAGGGGATTTTTGTGTCCTGGCAAGCAGCAAAGGGGGTGCAGAAGGGTTTTCCACCTGGGACTAGTGTCTGGAGGGTAAAGTCCAGTGTGGGCAGAGCTGTGTTGGCTCCTGCCACTGCTGCCCTTCGCTCCCCTCCTGGCACAGGGAGCGGGCAGGGCCGTATCCTGCCTCCACTGTTTCAACACTCCACCTCCTAGTTTTTCTGCTGGCCAAACCCCTTCCCAGCATGGTTGGGGTGAGCAATTATTGCAGCACTGGGAGTTTTGTCCCCACACAAAAGGGGATTAGTTAATTCCTCCTCAAGCAGTGGGAAAGCAGCTTAAAGAGGGCCGAAGGTGGCAAGAAAAAACCCCATGGCTGCCAGTGTCTGGCCTCACCAGGAAAGGTTCAGGTCTGGAGAGATGCTCTCTGTCCTGGCCCCAATCCCAGCTCCATCAGTCTCTAGAATGGTGGTTTCTGCCCCAAATGTGTTTTTCCTTTTCCCGGTCGGGCTGTCTCTGCTTGCCGTCACATCGAGATGTTTCCTGGGGATGTTTTTCGGCTGAGTGGGAGTATCCTGTTAAGGCACTTCCCGATGCAGCCCCCACCCTGTCCCAGTGCTGGCAGCGGGGACGGGGACAGCCGTGGGGTTACGCTGTGCTCGAGGAGGGGTTCAGGGTGGCACGGGACAGCAGGTGAGCCCTCCGAAACGCTCGTCCCGCTCCCTTTCCTGCCATTGTGCCGCCCTTCCTGCCCGGTTTCTGGAAGGCAGCTACTGCCTTTCCCAGCCCGATCCATGACAGATCCCTTGCCGGGGCTAAATTCGTGCTGTAGGCTGTAGGAAGCAAAATGGGGGCTGCGTCAGTGAGCTTTTCTGCCAGCGGGGAGACGACGCTGCTCTTCCCGCAGGTGAACTTCCGCGGCTCACGGAGCAGCCGGGGCTGCTGGGCCGAGCGGACGCGCGCCGAGAAGCAGCTGGTGGTGCTGGTGGGGGTGCTGGCGGTGCTGCTCGTGGCCTGTCTGCTGGGACTCATCTTTCAGTACAGAGCCAGTAAGTCCTTTGGCCATTTTTTGGGGGCCAAAACTCCCCCAGCAAAGGAAGGATCCTGGGCTCAGCCTCTGTGTGAGAACACTGCAGCAGAGCAGCTTATCTAAGCAGCTGGCAGGGATGGTTTGTTCAAGCTTTGAGCAAACAACTGCGCAGGGATCCTGCCCCCTGACCAGGGTGGGTTGCTGGGGAGTCCCCAGAATGGGATATGTGGTGCAAGGGTGAGATGCTCCCCTGCTCACCTCACCCCAGGACAGGATTCTTGGGTATCAAACAGCATGTTCAGGTGTGGGGTGGGATCTTTGGGCTCAAGACAGGATGGTCACCTGCACCCCTTAACCCCCGGGCAAGGTGCTCAGATGCAGGATAAGGTGTTCCTCTGATCCTTTATCCTGTTGCTTGATGCTTGAGCACAGGATGGACCATTTCCCTGCATCCTTCACCCCAGGGTGGATGACTGGGCACTGGGCAGGATCCTTGGGCCTAAGATGAGATGCTTGCCCTGGGATGGGATGATTGGGCCAGATGCTCAGACGTAGGTCAGGATGCTAATCCATATTGCTTGCCCCAGGGCAGGGTGTTAAGGCACGAGGTGGGGTATTTGCCCACATCCTTCAGCGTGGGGCAGGATGCTCTGTGGTGCTGCTCATCGTGCTGCAGCAGAGGAGCTGAACCTATCCCTGCCCCCCAGGGCCGCCCGCCGTGTGCCTGTCGGAAGCCTGCATCTCCGTCACCAGCTCCATCCTCAGCTCGCTGGACCGGGCGGTGAATCCCTGCGAGGACTTCTTCAGCTACGCCTGCGGGGGCTGGATTAAGGCCAACCCCCTCCCTGATGGTCACTCGCGCTGGGGCACCTTCAACAACCTCTGGGAGCACAACCAGGCCATCATGAAGCACCTGCTGGGTGAGTGCGTGGGAGCGGGAGGACCCCACATTGCTCAGGGGATGCCAAAAACATATGTGTGTGAGGTTGGAATTGAACTCCAGCATCAAACCAGTCTGTGACACACATGCTGTGAGGACATTGAGAAGCAGATCCTGGCTGTGTTTGCTCTCCTAGATGGTCCTGAGATTTTTGACTGTGGTGTTGCTAGTCTTTGGTGCCGAGTAGGGAAAGAGTCCTGGCCTCTGCCCCGTAAACCCCATGGTGGCATTCCCAGGACCTCTGAAATTCTGGATTTGCACTCCAGACTGCATCCAGAGGCTGCAGTGCCCCAAGGATATGTGTTTTTCCTGTTCTTATAGCTTCCAGCCTTTGTGAGCAGCCTTTTGGGGGGCTGGCTGCCAATGTGGCCATTTTTTGGGGGCCAAAACTCCCCCAGCAAAGGGAGGATCCTGGGCTCAGCCTCTGCGTGCGAACACCAAAGCAGAGTGGCTTATCCGAGCAACCGGCGGGGACGGTTTGTTCAAGCTTTGAGCAAACAACTGGCTCCTTATCAGCACTTTCCACTGCGCCAGGGCTGATTATCTGGAAAGAGAAGGTTTGGGAAGAGTGTTGTCTTTTGAGAGAAAGGGGGTGGCGCGGGAACAGCTTCGTCCCTAGCTTTTCCCGCAGAAATCTGGCGCTGGTTTTACCGGGAGAAGAGAGACTGGGCTGCCAGCCAAGTGGTCGCGTTCGGCATTTCCTTGAATTCCTTGGAGCTGAGGGACCTTTAGTTAATAAAACCACACAGCTGGGAAGCCAAAGGTGCAAGCTGTGTCATCAGGAAAATAAATAAAAAAACCCCAAAAACCCTCTGGGGAAGCAGAATTTTAGCTGGGGAGATGAAAGGAAGGTTTTGGAGGCAGAGGAGAAAAATGGGTTTATTGTTCCTTTTTGCAGGAATAAATAATACAGGGCTGGGGGGCACCAGCACAGAGGCAAGGGCAGCACCCGGGGCTGGATGATGCTGGGAATATCAGAGCTGCTGGAAAAATGCTTTTTGTTTTTTTCTTTCTTTCTTTATCTTTTGTCCCCAAAGAGTTGGGGCAGTCACTGTGGGTGGGAAATGAGGCAGGGGGCAGGAGGCCAGGAAGGGCTGGGGCCAATGGGATGCTCTTGGGGGCACGGTGGGGACTATTGGGACAATCCTTGGCACCTTTTTGGAGCGTAGCCTTGCACAAAATGGGGCTGAATCCTTCTGGCTCCAGTGGATGCCCATCCTGGGGGCCCCCTGTGATTCTCCCTGGGTACCTCCCACAGAAAACACCACGGCCAATGTGTCGAGCGAGGCAGAGCGCAAGGCACAGCGCTATTACCAAGCCTGCATGAATGAGAGCAAGATCGAGGAGCTGCGTGCCACCCCACTCATGGAGCTCATCCAAAAGGTTTGTCCCAGTCCTTGTGGAAGAGCCATCTTCCCCCTGCAAAATGGGGGGAAAAGCTCAGTCATGGGCAGTCCCAGCTCCCTTCAGACTCCATTCTTGGCGCTTCCTGCAGAGGAGCATCCCCCAGGTCAGGCAGGCAGAGGCAGGGATCTATAATCCTATACTGGGGGGCTTTTTAACCCTCTTGCAAGATGTTTCCCTCAGGATGGATATTGAGGGGATACTGAAGCAATTCCAGGTGGCTGTTTCTTACCCAAAATTGGGTTGCTGTCTGTCCCCAGCTGGGTGGCTGGAACATCACAGGTACCTGGGCCGGTGACAACTTCAACGAGACGCTGCGGGAAGTGACAGCGCATTATCGCACCTCGCCCTTCTTTTCCGTCTACGTCAGCGCCGACTCCAAGAACTCCAACAGCAACGTCATCCAGGTGGATCAGTCGGGGCTGGGCCTGCCGTCACGGGATTACTACCTGAACAAGACGGAGAATGAGAAGGTGAGGGTGTCGGGGGAAATGTGGGTGGGCTGGGGGGATGCTGTGGGTGCGTGGCACCCACCATGCTGATCCCACCTGTCTGACCACACAGGTGCTCGCCGGGTACCTGAACTACATGGTGCAGCTGGGGATGTTCCTGGGAGGCACCGATGAGGAGTCAGCGCGGCAGCAGATGCAGCAGATCTTGGACTTTGAGACGGCCTTGGCCAACATCACCATCCCGCAGGAGAAGCATCGGGATGAGGAGGTCATCTACCATAAAATGACAGCAGGAGACCTAAAGGTAGGGATGGAGCTGGTGAGCTTCCCTGTTCTGCTGTGGTTTGGGAAGCAGGGTGGACGGATGGAGGTGACGCAGCTCCTCTGGGAATCCTGACGCCAGCTGATACAGCCTGGGAAGCTCTTGTGCAATAGCTTGGCCCATGTCCTCCTTGGGGAAATCCCACCCTGACCCTTCCTCCCAGCCTCCGGACCACCCCTGGGGCTGGCAGCTGTCCTACTGCAGCACTTATGTCCTCCTGGCACTGCTGCCCCTGGACATCAGCCAGGTCACTTCCCGGTGTCCCCAAAGGGGCTCTAATGACTTGTGTCAACATTTCTGACACCCACCCCACTTTCTTTTCCTTTGTGTGAGGAAATTGTTTACTCCCCTCCAACGTTTCGAGGATGCTGCTGTTGCGGGAACTGGCCTCTGAAAAATCAGCTGAATCCATCACATGGGGACTGATGCAGCTGATTCCAGCTCAAGAAGCAGCTGCCACCTCCTGCGATGGTTTTTGGGTCCATAGCAGCCCTATGGCTTTTTCAGGAGCTGGCACCGGCTGTGGACTGGATGCCCTTTCTCTCCACGGTCTTCTACCCTGTGGAGCTCAACGAGTCAGAGCCCGTTGTGGTCTATGCCAAGGAGTACCTGGAGCAGGTTTCTGACCTCATCCTGCACACAGATAAGTGGTGAGGACCCCCAGCCTGTACAGAGACGTGGGTGCCCAGGGTGGGCAGGAATGTGCTGCTGCCTACTCACCGCCTACTCACCACCTCTCACCACAGTCTCCTCAACAACTACATGATCTGGAACCTGGTGCGGAAAACCAGCCCGCTCCTTGACCAGCGCTTCCGGGATGCTGAGGAAAAATTCATGGAAGTGATGTATGGGACGAAGAAGGTGAGGGTGGAGTCCCCAGTGCCCTCGACTGATGGCTTTTTGTGTCAAGGACCTGTCATGTGGCATCCAAACAACAGAGATGTGGGATAGCTTTTGGGGTGGCAGGGGGATGGATGGGCCAGGTGGAGCCAGGGGTGGGAATGTGGAGGGCTTTGTTCTATGCCACCGCTGATGACCACCTCTTGTCCCACGCAGAGCTGCCTCCCGCGCTGGAAGTTTTGCATCAGTGACACGGACAACAACCTGGGCTTCGCCCTGGGGGCCATGTTTGTCAAGGCCACCTTTGCTGAGGACAGCAAGCAAGTGGTACGTCCCCAGGGCAGCAGCGTGCGAGTCCCCGTGCTGGGAAAGCCTCTCCCGTGGTGGAACTGTTGGGGCAGACAGTGTTTCTCTGTCCACCTCGTTGTGTTCGCTGTGCATCTCCGTGTGCTGGGTTTTTCACCATGTGCTGTCTTGGCCGCCCAGCCTCTTCCTCCCTTGTGGTGTGAAGGTCCTTGACCTCTCTGGGACGGGAAGCCAGCTCTCTGGACTGACGCTGTGCTGCCTTGTTTTGTCTAGGCGGAGGAAATGATTGCGGAGATTAAAACTGCCTTCGAGGAAAGCCTGGGGACCCTGCAGTGGATGGATGAAGAGACGAGGAAATCAGCCAAAGAGAAGGTGAGGCGCTGGTGGCTGCGCTGGAGAGGTGGCGAGGGTGGAGGATGGCGGAACCGGGTGGGCCTGTCCTTCTGCCTCTGGCACCAAAAGCACTCTGGTCCTTGTCACCCTCCAGGCAGACGCCATCTACAACATGATCGGCTACCCCAAGTTCATCATGGACCCCAAGGAGCTGGATAAAGTCTTTAATGACGTGAGTTGGTTGGATATGTCCCCTGGGTATTCTACAGGATGTACAGGATGCGCCCATATCACCATGGCCTCGGGGCAGCCTTGAACCCCAGGTTTCCTCCAGAAGGGTCTCACTGATGTCCTTGGCCCTTCTCTGGGGACTTCCCAGAGAGCTGTGGGCCAGTCCTGGGGTGGCTGGGGCTCTTGGGATTCCTGCCTGGGAAAAGGAGGAGCCGTTTTCCGTAATGGTGATTCATTGTCCTCCAGAGACTCTGCAGATGTTGGAGAGGAGGAGAAACAGGAGAAATCGTAACTTGCTGGCTCTGGAGGCTCAGATGTGACTGTGGAGGGAGGAGTGGGGCTGGGCGATCACCACACACTACTCAAGCCTTGTTCCTTTGCAGTACGAGGCCGTGTCCGACCTCTACTTCGAGAACGTCATGCAGTTTTACAACTTCTCAGCCAGGGTCACGGCTGACCAGCTCCGGAAACCGCCGAACCGGGACCAGTGAGTCCTCTGCTCCACTTCCTTGTTGTATTCAGTAGGGAGTATCAGCATATCTGGAGCACTGGGATTTGGTGTCCACCAGCCTGTGCTGGTTTTGGGGAGATAAATTTAGGACAACAGCTTTGCAACAAAAGTGGATGTTGTTGGAGCAAACACTGGTGATGGTTTGTGTTGCCATGTTGGCTGTGTTTGTGTTCCTGCAGGTGGAGCATGACACCTCCGACGGTCAATGCATATTACTCTCCCACCAAGAATGAGATTGTCTTCCCTGCTGGCATCCTCCAGGCCCCCTTTTACACCCGTGCATCCCCCAAGTAAGAGCCATGGGAAAATAGAGAGGGCAGGATTCCCAGCCTTCCTCCTGTACCCAAATTGGAGGCTAAGTTTCATGGCTGTGGGGAGCAGAGGCTGCTTTCTTAACCTCTGCATTACCCTCCTGCAGGTCCCTGAATTTTGGTGGGATTGGTGTGGTGGTGGGCCATGAGTTGACACATGCCTTCGACGACCAAGGTATGACCAGGGCCAGGTGGGTGGGCAGCTGGAGAGGTGGCCAGTATGAGGTGAAGAATCCACTGTGTTTTTGCAGGCCGGGAATATGACAAAGATGGCAACCTGCGTCCCTGGTGGAAGAACTCCTCGGTGGAGGCCTTCAAGCGTCAGACAGCGTGCATGGTGGAGCAGTACGGCAACTACACCGTCAACGGCGAGGCGGTCAATGGCAAGCACACCCTTGGGGAGAACATCGCCGACAACGGGGGCCTCAAGGCCGCCTACCGGGTAGGACCATGGGGCTGGGGAGATTCAAAGGGGGCCATGGTGGGGTGGGATTTGTGTTGTCTCCTGAGCCGCCTGTGCTCCCTGGTCTTCAGGCATATCAAAACTGGCTGAAAAAGAATGGGGATGAAGAAACACTCCCAACTCTTGGCCTCACCAACTACCAGCTCTTCTTCGTTGGCTTCGCACAGGTAGGTCACGTGGTGACCTTGGGAGGGTGGGCACACAGGTTTCTGTGGGTGGAGCATGCCCAGATGGGGTTGGGAGGGTGTGATGGCAAAACTGAGTCCTCTGGAGATGATGTGTTGGATGGGAGAATGAGATTGGGGTGGTGCTGATTACAAATCAAGGCAAAGCTGAAGCTCAGGCTGCCTTGGCACCCATCACGCAGACAGAGGGCTTGGATCAGCGCCGAGCTGGCCCTGTGGTGGTGGGTGTCAGTACTCAGGCCCCTCGCGCTCCATTTGCAGGTGTGGTGTTCGGTTCGCACGCCGGAGAGCTCGCACGAGGGGCTCATCACCGATCCCCACAGCCCCTCGCGTTTCCGCGTCATCGGCACAGTCTCCAACTCCCACGAGTTTGCGGAGCACTTCAGCTGCCCCCCAGGCTCCCCCATGAACCCCCTCAAGAAGTGTGAAGTCTGGTGATGGGCGAGTGCCCAAGGGAACCAGCGGCTGGTTGCTTCATCCTCTGCCAACAGCTGGGCTTCCCCAGTCCTTTGAGGCTCAAACCACTTCTCCATGCCACGGAGAGCCCAACTCTTCAGCCAGAGCGGTGTCTGCGTCCCTCGGCATTGTCCGAGGTTCAATCCACTGTGAAAACTCCTCATCCCCCTGCTTGTTGGTGAAATGACTTTGGTTTGGGGGTGCCTTCTTTGCCACCATGACTGGGCCACGTGTCGAGGCACATGGGTCCGTGGGCACTGCCCGTATTTACACACACAGCGCTCAGCCTGACCCACCGCCCAGCAAAACCCCTCTGTTTGGAGGTGATAAAGGGAACCCCCAACAGTGGCAGGTTTGTCTGCGTGTCTAAATACACCCAATGTACCACCTTGTCTCCAAAGATGCGCACACAAAGGTGGAAAATATTTTTAGGTATATTTTTTGGGGGGGGAGGGAAATATATATATTTTTTTCATGTGTTGTGGAATACACTGGAAATTTTCAGGGAAAATGCATTTAAAAGCCTTTTTTTAGTAAAAGATTAGTATATTTATTAATTTTTTTTTACTTAGTGCAGCTGTAGGTGCAGTACCCTGTGGTGATAGTCCCTTGGCCAGGGAAGCTGGGTAGGGCCGTGGATATAACTTTCCAGTCTTGGATCCTGTGTTTCTTTGGGAGAGACTATCCTCAGAGGACGCTGATGGGAAAATTAGGGACAGCAGCAGGCCTGGGGACAGGGCTGGAGGATGCTGCAAGTCACAGAGGCTGTGCCGGGATTAGCAGCTCCTGGGATTAGCTTTAATTTCAGAGTGTAAAGGGAAAAATTGACGCAACCAAAGATGTAACTAAGGTGGTGATGGGGTGGATGAAGCATCCTGTTCTCCCTCCTGTCCCCTCTGAAGCCCGGCCAGCCAGGATTTCCTGGCCCAAAAGCTTCTCAGACAAGTGCAGGCGGTTCCTGCCGCTGCTTCTCTCACGCCGAGCCTGCCCTCTGCCTGGGAAACTGCAAGCCCCAAAAGCACCATGTTGGCCCCAAAACTCTGTCCCTCCACGGCTGGTTTGAGAAGTGATCAGGATGGGGCTGAGAGACTTTTTTGAGGGGAAAGCACTGACAGGAGCTCAGGTGCTGCGTGTTGTCACTCTAGACAATGCAGAGACCTAGAGGGATTTTTAATATTTATATATGTAAAGGGAGGGATGGAAGGGGCTGGATTTTTGTAACTATTTTTTCACCCTACGCAGGAGGCTTATTGTAATTGAAATAATAAATACTTTTTACTGGATTTGGAGCTGATCACGACTCATATTTTTTTATAGCAGGAGACTCTGCATCCCTTTATTTATGCTTTTCTCCCTGTCCACACCACTGAGACCGTCCCGTGCTGACAAAACAGCCAAGGAGGCTTTTTCCAGCCTGCACTTGGTGACTGCTGCCTCTCTTGGAGGCTAAAGCCAGGGGTTTTTGCCCAAAAACCCCACTCTCAGTGCGGGTGGCTCTTTGCTTTCCACCTCTGTGGCACAGCCCCACACAGCTCCCCAGCAGGGAGGTCTTTCCCGGATGCTTTTCCTTCCTCCCGGGTGAGTTTTTGGCCGGCTGGGCTGTGCTGGGATCCAGCGGCACAGGCCCCACACAGGTTTCTTTCCAAACTCCCTTATTTATGGCCTGGTGATGCTGGTGGGATGCTGCCAGCTCTGTAACACAGGCCAGCATTCGCTCCGAGCAGATGCTCCATGGCTTCATCAGGCTTGCCCAAAAAATGCAAGGCCGGACTTGGACTGCAGGCTCCCTGCAAGCCTTACCCCAGCACCTGGCAGGGCTGATGGCCATAAAACAAGCCAAGTGCTGGGTACTCCTTTGCTATTTAGCCTTGGAATTGTTATCGGATGCTGGATTTGGGGCAAAACTAGGGGGCTGCCGGCCACTGGTAACAAACTTTTGGGAATAAAGAGTGGTTTCTGCTGCTGGCATGGGCAAGACTGAGCCAGCAGTGAGATGGGGGCAGGGGTGTTGTGTAAATAAGACATTAAAATACCTCTCTGGCTGTTTTTACCGTGTTTTCGCATCCAGATGGAATCGAAATGTAGTAATAGCACTCACTTTTCTGCTTGCACGACTCGGTGTGAGGCCCTCGGTTTCCTGCAGCGCCGGAGAGCGGCCGTGGCCGTTGTTTTCCCTGAGATCTGCCTGGAAATGGCGCAAACCCGCAGAGGGCGGTGGAGCCGAGAAAATCGCTGCCTGCACACTCCAGTGCCGGGCTGGCAGGAGCCAGCGATGTTACCAGAGTCCTGTTTTGGTCTGGATGTGGCCCCACATGTTTAAATTGTGGTGGAATACCTGCATTCCTAGGGAGAGGAGCATCGTGGGTCTAAGGCAAAGAGGAATAGTGGGGCTGGGGTGAGAGGGTGTTTTCCCAGCTGCAAGGAGCAGGGAAGGGAGCACAGGCGTCACATGGAGATGCTGTTAGAAGTGGTTTAGCCATCCAAAAAGGAAATACTTTGGCTCTCTGGGGCTTAGTCGCAGGGAGTGACCAGGCAGGTGATGGCTCAGAGACAGCCCCAGGGCAGGAAGGACTTCGAGGGTGACCATCAGCTGTGTCGTGATGGGAGACACCGTGGTCAAGGCTCCCCGTGCCGGGCGGGGAGCGGGTGGCAGGAGTTTTTCTCCCTGGGAGGCTGCCGGGTGTAGGGAGAGCGGGCAGGAGGTGAATCATCCCGCTCTGTGCCGGCGCCTGGTGTGGGCTTGCCTGGTCCTGGGTGGTATTTGCTTTATTTTGCGCTCAGCTATGCCCTGAGGGGCTGAGACGTTTGCCGAGGGCTGAGCCCGGGCAGGGGGAGGAATGGGGAAAGCTCCAAGCAGGACCGTTTTTGTTTGTTTTTTTTTTTTTTATGTTGGGTGGTTTTCTTGTCTGGAGGGTGTTGGAAGAGGATCCGTGCAGGAAAAGCAGGAGAAGCCAAAAGAGGGAGGTGCTGCTGTGCTGAGCTAGGTGAAAGCGGGCACCTGGAGCAGGCTGGAGCCTCCCAATGGAGCTGGAAATGGGGGCTGTTCGTAGGTTTGGTGGTGCTGAGAGGTGAGAGGCTGAACTGAACCATCTGAACTGCCCTTCTCCTTCCCGCTTTGTTCCCTCCAGGTACGATCTAACCCCTGACCCATCACAACAGTGCTGAGGTCACCTACTGGGACAACCAGATTTTAGGGCCAAAAGCTTCCCTGAAAAAGCCACACCTTCCTGAAGGCAGGAGGATGGGATGTGGGAGGTGGGGAGCAGGTTTCTAAATCCCACCTTGCAGCTGGGACCTGCTCATCCTGATGACTGTGAGTTTTCACCCGGAGCCAAGCAACAACAAGGCTATGTCTCCTCGCTGACTCTTAGGACGGTGGCTTTGTGCTTTATGCTTTTCTCTTCGCGAGTGTCCCTCCAGAAAAACAGCCATTTTCCAGTGATACCCCCATCTTGTATTTTCCTAAGTTCACCAACAGCTCCAGCATTCCTACTGGACTCTGTGCTGTGGGGTTGTGTCTCTGCTGTGGCAGGTACATGAGAGACTGGTAGGACTGGAGGAAGGGCTGGTGATGCTCTGAAACAGGAGCTCAGCGCTGTGCGCTCCAGCTGCCCACGGTGACACATTGGCTCCCAGGTGCTAATAAAGCTAGCAGGAAAAAGAGGAAAAACTAAATGGAGAGGCGGGAAGAAGGGTGTGAATCCAGCTGGAACTCACTCAGGCTCTAAAATCTGCAGGATTTGTTGGCCAAATCATCCTACGTAGGGTAGAAGGGAGACGTATCTGCTTTTTCTTCTCAGGAAAAATTAAAAAGAAGGGAAAAACATGGCTGGGGAGAGACATTGACTTGGGAAGGGCTTTAAGACAGAGCCAGGAGCCGGGCTCCTTCTCCTGGCCAGCACATTTTGGGAGCTTCAGCAGACAATATGGTGATAATGCCATTTTTTTTCCTTTCTAAACAGGCAAAAAGTGTTACATCCAAAGATCCTGGAGCTCAGAAGCTCTTTCGCAGCTGTGTTTACAGGCAGCTATTTCTGTGGAACAGAGGCAGCCATGGATGTCAATTTGCTTTTGAGATGAATTTCCTTCCGTGCAAAGGGGGGTACCCGGAGAGGGGCTGTGCCAGGAGATGGTCACGGAAGGGCACCAGCCCCCCCAGAACACGCAGCTCTACTTGCACCCTCCAAGTAACAACAGCCAAGTCTTTACCAGCTGTGGAGGGAGAATCGGCTTCCCAGCAGGAGAGGTGTGCTGTGAACGCTGGGATGCTGGGAGATCTATTAGTCCTTGGGCAAATCCCATACCATGAGAGAAGTTCCTCCTTTGTTCTCCCATTTTTGGGGTGTGGGGGAGTATTTGGCCTTTATTTTAGGTCATTTTTATTTCTCTCTTCAGTTTTCCTGGTGGGGAATCAGTTAGTACGGCAGGCTGAAGGCTGCTGAGGAGAACTGACTTAGAAAAAAACAGCCAGAGCCTCTAAATATTTGTTCCTGAGTTCAGATGGAAATATTCCCCACTTAGGACTTCTTTACAGGCTGGCAGGGCTTGGTTGGGCTCTTTCCCCTCACAACAAAAATCTCAGTGTTTCCTATTTCCCCCCATTTCCTACAGGCAGTGTGAGGTATGTATGAGTTCACCTCCTCCCAGGTATTTCCCTTACCCCAATGCAGAACAAAGAGCACAGAAAGGGACACTACAGCAGCACATGAGTCACCTTCCCCTGCCCCAGTAATGCCTGCTGGCACTGCAGGAGGTGGCTGTACCCTCCGGTTGCATGTGAGTAAGCAAGAAAATATTCCAGTTGCAGGGCTGCTTTTAATGGAGACCTGTGTGGCAGCTCCCAGCTTTCCTTCTGAGAACACACCTTGGAGGAGGGAGAGCGTCTGGATACACTGCAATCCTTGTGTGTCCTAAACCTGCCCTGCATGACCCCATTGTTCTTTAACTCAGAGCCTGACTCCAAAGGGAAAATGTACTCAAGACCCTTCTACTATATTTTGCCCTATTTGTGCTGAGTTTTGCTCCAGTGAACAACACCCAGTCCAGATTCTCCACCTTCAGATTTATATTTAAAACTCACAATTACTTCTCTGTGTAGAAACAGGACCATTGCACAGACAGGGACAGACATGACTCCTCAGGTAGGTTTCCTTTAGTGCACAAGATCTCTCTTTTCTCAGCTTGTGGTTGTACCAGTTACTCTCCAGGTGCCTGAATACACCACCATGAGAGCTGTTCACTTCAGTAAAAGAAGCTTTTCACGTTTAGGGGTTTATTTGTGATTGCTTTAAAGCATTATCTTCCTCCTAAACTTGCAGCTGCTGCTCAGAATTTGCAGCAGATGGGACACAAATGAACCCTGGGAAGGTTTCCTAGAGCAGCACCCCAGGCTGGGTGGCGGGGGCAGCAATACCTGCGGGCGCAGCGAAGGTGCTGGGAGCATCTCCCTGGGACGTGCGGCATGGCAGGAACGCTGGAAGGTGCCAGCGCGTTGGAATGAGCTGTCGGCGGCCAGCGGCGAGGCAGGACAAGTCAGGACAATCTGGCAGCTGCTGGAATCTGTTCTGAGGTGCTTTTTATCTCCCTGAGATGGTATAAACCACCTTGGCTGCTGCCAAGCTCAGGTGGCGGCCGTGAGGAGGGTTCTGCAGGTTAGATGTGAAATGGTGAAGATGGTGGTGGTGTGCCAGCCCTTGTGGGGTGATGGCTTGGTATGACCATGGGATGAAGTGGACACAAGGGCAGGTCTGGAGGGTCCCCATTGCCACAGGTCCCGGGGCTCCCTCACAGCCATTGCCTTGGGGGACCCTCACAGCCACCCTGTCACCCTCAGGACTGCCTGCCCTCATGAGGGGCTGCACTGTGGCCCCTGCCAGCTGCTCCAGCAGCTGGGAATTTGGGCTGGGGGCTGTAGGGCTGGTAACGGGGCTGGGGGTGAGATTCCTTCGGTCAGCCCCTTCCTCGGGCCCACGATGGGGGGAATACTGCGGGACCCCTCACAGCCAAGGGAGTCCCAGGGGTCCCAGGCTTCCATGTTGCCTTGAGGGCTGCCGGCCCTCACGACTCCTCAGGAGGAGCTGCGGTGCTTCCATCCCCTCCAGAAGCCAGGAACTAGGGCTGGGGATGAGTTTTCGGACAGGGGAAGCCCGCGGTGGGCTGGGTGCTGAGGGACCCCATGGCCCCCTCACAGCCTCGGGCCAGTCCCTCACTGCCGAGCGTTGCCGAAGTTTCGCCGAGCCGAGCCGAGTGTGCCCGAAGCTACGCCCGCGCCGATCCCGAGGGACTCCGAAGACTGCCGAGAAGCTCCGAAGAGGCACGAGCGGGGCGGGAATCCCTCTTCCGAGCCCCTCCGAAGCTTCCCGAACTGTCTCACGCCCTCGTCTTCCGGAAACAGCCGAAGTTTACCGAGCGCGGGGGTCACGGGAGGTGCTGGGCTGAGCCGCGGGGGAGGGGGAGCAAGGCAGGGCGCTTGCGCCCGCGAAAGCCTTTCCGGAACATCCCGAGGTTTGCCGAGCGGCGCTGGCTGACGAGAGACTCCGGAAAGAACCGAAGGTTGCCGATCAGCGGTGGGCCGACCGACTCCGGAAAGAGCCGAAGGTCGCCGATCGGCTCTGGGCCGAGCGGCTCCGGAGCGGCCCGAAGGCGCCCGAGCGCCCGCCCGGCCGGACAGCTGGAGGCGGCCGCAGCGCCATGTTTGATGCTCCGCTACTCCAGTGAGGAAAATCCGCCGGCATCGCCCCCGAGCCGCCGCCGCGAACGGCTCCGCTGCCCCCGGCGAGGGCGACCGCGACCCCCCGCCGCCGCCGGCTCATGAGCAGCGCGGCCTGAGCCGCCCCCCCTTCCCTCCCTCCCTCCCCTCCCTCCCTCCCTCCCCGCCGGCCCCTCTCCCGAGCCCTCCGGGAGGCGCGTTGTCACGGAGACCGGCGCCGGTGCCGGCCCGCCGCGCTGCCCCGGCTCTCCCCCGGCCCGCTCCGCGGCTCCCCCCGGCCCCGCTCCCCGCCGCGGGGTGGTGGCTGCGCTTGGCCATGAGTTTACCGCAGAAGGCGGCTTTGAAACCCGGCGCGGCGGCGGCGGCGGCGGCGGGGACCGGCCCCGGGAGCGGGGCGGCGGCGGGGCCGCCTCCCCCCCCGGCTCCCCCTCACCCGGCGCCGGCGCCTCACCCCAACATCAGGGCCTTGCCGCCACAGCCGCCCCAGCAGTATCCTTTGCCCCGGGGGTTCGGGGGCGACACCCCCTCCCCACAGCGAGCGGGCCCGGGGGGGTGAGGGCTGCGGGGACCCCCCGAGACCTGGGGGCGGTGGGGGGTGAGGGGTCCTGGGGCCCCCCAGACCGGGGGAGGGTTGGGGGTCGCGGGGCCCCCCGGAGCCCGGGCGGTGTGTGAGGTGGGGGTTGTTGAGGGGTTCCCGGCTCTTTTTTGTGTGTCTGTTTGTGTGTGGGGCCCCCTGCAAAGGGGGGCTGCACCTGCTGGGATGGTGCGGGGTAAGGGGGGCTGTCCTCCTCCCCAGTGGGCTGGTTTGGGGGTTCAGCCCTTTCCAGGGGGTCCATTTTCCCCCTCCCCCAAAGCAGCGGTGACCCCAAGGGTAAACTTTTAATTATAAATCGTTCTTCAGTTTTGCCTCTGGTCCTGCCCAGGTAAGTGCTTTGGTTTTGTTGTTCTTCCAGGCGAATTTAAACCCAGGGTTTTTTTATTTACAGCTGGGGACGATTTTCATGTGATTTATTTTATTTTATTTAATTTTTCCTACTTGGCTGGTGGGAATAAATCTCAGGTGGAACGTTTCACTGAGCAGCTTTCCCTGCCAGGCCACGCGTGATGGGGAGGAGGAGGAGGCTCCCACTCCCCAAAATCCCCCCACCAAAGCGGCCGCTGCTACAAAGAGAGGCCGGCGGGGGCTGCGAGTGTTTTTTAAAGGTCTTCGGTTCTGTGCTGTGAGTAGGCCCCGAGTCAGGAGGGAAATACTGCAGGGATCAGCAGGAAAGTGCCTGCCGGCCTGAGGTTTTGTTTCCAGCGTCCGACAGCATCCCGTGGCAAACTGGCTGTTCTCTTCACCCCCTCCCTGGAGTTTTGGGGGGAGTATGAAGTGAAAAACACACTTTGTGAAATACCTCCGTGCTGTGTTATCCGGGAATGGTGCAGAGACGGTCGGGAGTGTGTTTTCCCATTAATGTTTGGCGGTGAGTTGGATTTTAAGGTGGAAGTGCAGGGTGGTTTTCGTGCCGAGGGCTGTGCCGTGCTGCCTGTGCTCTCAGAACTGTGTTCCCTGTGTACGAGCATTTTCCTGCTCTCACTTTCATTTTGGAGGTAGGAAAACCCAGCCCTTTTATAATCAGTTTAGGTCCATTGTTTTCTTGAGCTTCCGGCAAGAATCACCCCTGCCATGACAACAAATTCATTGCTTAAATCATGGGACTGTTGACGTTACGGATTTGTTTGGGTCAAGTGAAAACCCCTGGATGTTCTCTGTGCTGGGTGATTTTTGCCTGGTTTGTACTATTCCGTAATTCCAGCGGGTGCTTTAGGAATAAAAAAAGTGGGAAGGTGCTGTCAGTAGAGTCAGCGGGGTGGTGGTAAGTAAAACTGTTGCTCAGGGAAAATTTGCTTCAGTTTTGAGGGATGTGCCAAGAGTTGGAGTGGGAATGCCGGGCAGCGTGCACAGGCTGTGCCCAGCTGATCTTCCCAGCAAGGTGCTGGTTTGTCTGGGAAAGGGCTTTTTTATCGGGGAAGGTGGCACTTGGGTGCCTTGACAGTTGAAGGCTGAAGTTTGCCTGGCTCTGGGGTTGTGCTGGGCTTTCCAGAGCCCTTTATTTATTCCCTGGGATACTTCTCCGGGTGTTGCTGAGGGGGAGCCTGGTGGTGGGTCGGACGAGGGGCTGTGCTGTTGTGGCTGTTGCTTTTGGTGAGTGTTGTCGAGAAGCACACGAGGGATGAAGTTTGGGTTTACTCTGAGCACAGCCTAAAAACAAAAGGACTTGGAAAGACTGGAGAAGGTCTTGGGCGAGCGGGGCTACTGTGGCAGTGTGTCTCCTCCTGGAGACCCAGCTGATGCCGTGAGCAGGAGGGACAGAGGGATGGAGGAGTGTTAGATGGGTATCACAAGTTGGTGTTATAGAAGTGGGGAGGTTAAAATTACACAGTTTCATTTTTATTTCTAGACAAGGCTGTTTTGAAAACATAGTGTTTGACCGATATCTCTGCTTAACTCCTAAACTACTGATCTCTGCTTGGAATATATACAAACACTTTATTTTTGATGCTTATTCAGGTGTCCTGGTGAAGCTTATTCAGGTGCCCTGGCTGGTTTTATCCTCCACCAAACTGTGTTTGATTATAAACAAAAGCTGTTACCTCTCAGTGCTGCTCTGAGTGAGGCTCGGGGAGCAGAGTTCATCCCTGATTTACTGGAGTGCAGGGGGTCATCTGAGTTCAGCCTTATTTTTAGCCCTCTTTGGTTTCTTTTTTTTCCCTCTCTGTTTTGATACAACTGTTGAGCCACTGTTACCTCACAGCAGATAAAAGAGTTGCAGGTTTGTCTGACTTGGGCTTTTTAAACCAAGACAGTTTCTTACCGGTGAACTTTGTAACTTTGGAAATACCTGTGGTTTCAGACTTAATGTATCATGAAATTAAACAATATCTGTGTAATTGGAAAAAAATAAGAATTGTGTAAGAGAAGTGTTCGGCCTGTGCATGTAGCAAGGCATGAGGGAGGGAAAATTAAAATACAGGGGAAAGAAGGAATTTTTTTTAAAAAATGGTATTTTTTGAGAAAAGAAGCTGGAAAGTGATGGATGTGAAGAGCAGAAATGTCTGGATGTGAGATTCATTCTGTTTCCTGCTAAGTAGGAAGTTATTAGAGCTGCTGTAAGACAAGACAGATTTGTGAGGAATTTCCATAACACAGTGGCTTCAAGAAGTTAAATTTTCTGTGTAAAAGTAAGTTGAGATAATGTTGTGGCTCTGGTAGTGGTGAGTATTCAGCCAAACCTGATTTCAGGCAGAAATTGTGCTCAAAAGTTGTCAGTGTGGATAAATCCTTCAGTTGGATTCTGACCCTTATTTGGGAGGAAAGGACAAGGGAGGGTGAAACAACACACAGACAGAATATTGTAAAAAATAAATCCCAATCTGCCCTCCTTGGCTTTGACTCCCAGGCTGCTGCTGCAGAGAAGTTCCAGTGAAGTCTGGAGTGAGACTCCTTCCATAGAAATGTGCAGTAACAAAGGTGCTGCAGGTGCACCGTGGCCCTTTGTGGTTTTACCTCGATGCTGCTTCTGACACGTGTCACCTTACGCCCTGTCCTTTACTCTCACACTTAGGGGAGCGAAGTATTTTTTGTGTGTGTGTTGCATTTAGCTGCTCTTTCAAAAGTCCCCGTGCTGGGAATAAATTTTGTGGATCAATAGAATCAAGTCACCAGTTTCTTCCCAGCCTGGACGAGAGCAAACATTGGCCTGTGAGGGACAGCCAGGTTGATGGATGGCACCTGGGGTGAGGTCCCCCGGCTGCTGGTTAATGTGTTCAGTCAGAGCCAAATCAGAGCTGTCTGCAGCTCAGGGCTGCTGTCAGTAGGGTTTTGTTTTCTTTTCCCAACTTCCTCACGTTTGGAGGGAGTTCCTGGTTGGTGATGTGCAGGCACCAGTAAGCTTGACTTTAATCTATCCCTGTGGCTGCTTCTGTGTGGGATTGGGCATCTCTGAAAAATTGGGTGTTCCTCAGGTTATTGCAGGTCGTGGCAGGCTCAGGGGGCAACAGACCATTACTAATTTTTTTTTCTTCTTCTTCCTCCTTGTTAATTCAATTTCTGAGAAGCAGAGAGGAAGGATCAGTGTTTGGGGGACTGATTTCTGTGTGAATTCCATCACTGCTGTACAAGGAAATGTGTTTTGCTAATGTTGCCTCAGTAATTTAGTTTTAGTTTTTCCTGCATTGTTCAGCTAACTGTGCTGTAGTCCCTTTCAGGAAGTGGCGTGCTGGTTCCTGCTGTGTTGGGTGGCATCTTCTGGATGCAAGCAGCTTCCCAAAAGCCCAGGAGGACAGCAAGTAATACAGGATGGCGTTTAGGAATGTCTGAGGCTTTGTGAGAAGTTGGGGTGAGTTTCTGGCAGTTCTTGCCCCATGTCGGGATGCAGGCCAGGCCAGAGTAGGCCTGCCTTGCAGATCTGGTTAAATCAAGATTCTTGAGGAGGATTTGGGTGTGTGGGGTTCTCTGTTGTCTCTCTGTGCACAAAGAGTTGAGCTGGAGGAGAAAGTGCCCAATAATTTTCCCCAGGAGAGAATCTGCAGCATGCGGCGAAGGATCGGGGTCTCTGGGTTACTGTGATCCCCTCCAGAAGTTTGGAGCCAATGCCATCTCCCCTCCCTTACTTCCATTTCGAGCAGTGTTTTCCCAGACTACATGATGGAGCAGCTCTGTGCTCTCTGGGGTTTGTCTGCTGAGTTCAAGGCATTCGGAAGCTGCTTGGGCACAAAAGTCAGCTTGGAGAGCGTGGCCGTGGCTCTTGTGTGGAGCACTCCCTGCACGGCTTTGACATCGACTGGAGCGCAGTTGGAAATCCTCTTCCAGATGCCAGTGGCAGCTGTGTGTGAGGAAGGTGTTGGGAGCATGACGGTCCCGAAAGGGAGGGAGTGGCGAGAGGTGGGAAGGAGGGACCAGGCTGAGATCAGAGGTGTCCCTTGCTCTCCGTGTTTCTGAGCTGAGGAGGGAACGTTCTGAGATCTCGCCTGGATGAAGGGGAAGAAGGGGCAGAGGTGTTGCCTGGGAAGTGTTTCTGTTTAGAAGTGTTGAAGCTGTGGAGATCAAACATCTTGGGAGGGTCAGGGAGAAGAAGAGCTTGGAAAAGAGACTTTCCCTGCTGCTCTGTGGTGGTGGCTCCTCTGCAGGGGAGGAACGGGCACGGATTGGGGAACGGGTTGCCAAAAAATTAAGTGCCTTTAGCCCTCTCTGCCATCTCCCCTGTTGATGTTTCCCAGCCTTGGCACATCTTAGTGTTCTTTCAAGCAGCAATAGCTTTAATTTATTTAATGACAAAAGCCAATCATGTTAGAGCACAGATATGTCACTTTACCAGCTTTGTAAGATTTTTGTGGTGAAATCTCTTGGAGAAAACCATTCCAAAAATGTGATTTCAGATGGCTTATTTTCTCCTCACATCCGAGGACATGATTGTGTATGTTCTCTGGCAGAAGTGGGTGGGAGAAGGTTACTTTATCCATTTAAATATATGTGTATTTAATGAGCAGCTCTGATTTGGGAGCAGAGTTTGTGTAAGAAGTTGTTGAGAGGGTAACAGGAGACTCGGAGCAAATAACTTCCCTTTTACATGTTGGCACATAGAAGGATTTTCATCTGTGTGTGAATGGATTTTGTGCATCATTTTCAGGCTGAAAGGCTTTTCCATGTCGTTAGCAAACATTGGGATGTGTTGAGGTGGTGCATTTGCTCCACTTTTGTTTAGTAGTAGGAGTTAGCAGTGAAGATCTCCCTATAGAAGGCAGAGGTAACCTATATTTTCTTTTTCTCCTAATCCAGCAATTTCAGGGCTAGTCAACTGTCAAGTTTAGTTGTGTGTAAATCTGCTAATATGATTAGAGTTGCTGGAATTTTTACTCTGGGGAACTACAGATGGGTAGTATCACTGTTTTACAGGCATTGCTTTTGTAGGAAACTTTATCTGTGACTTGAATGTGGCTGCTGGCAATTGCAAAAGCTTTTCTGGAATGAATGGGGAAGAGAAAATTGGTGTTTATTCCAAGGCATGAAGATGTGGGGGGAGGAGTCATGTGCCCCGTGGTCCAGAGGAACCAGGGCAACTAATTTTTCTTCTTGTTTCTTAAGGGAGTACAGTTGATGAGACTCTCACGGTACTGTGTTTTACACTTGCTGCAGTTTCAAGCACTTCTCTGTACAGCTTTCCTTCCCAAACCCTGGACTCTGTTTTGCCTCCCAAATAGGAGCTGATGATGTGGGAACAGCTGGAAGAAGAAAATAGAATGTGTTCTTAAAAAAGAAGAAGATCAAAGGGAGGAGAGCAAATTCAGCTTCTAGGCTAGTGAAGTTTTCTGGTGCATGTTATTCCTATGGTTTATTCTTTACCTTTGGAAGGTGTCCCAGGGTGCGTTTGCTCTTTTTGGAATAGGTGATGGCACGCTGTTGCTGATGGGACTTGAGTCAAATTGCTGCTGGGCATGTAACTAGGTTAATGGGACAGCATGATTATTTTTTTTCTTTCCTGAAAGGAAAATTACACGCTCTGTATTTCGATTGTACCTGAGGAGTTGTTTTTACCTTTGTTTGCTGTGTAGTTAAGGTGGAGAGAAAAAGACAAGTTTCCCCACACCGAGATTGTATCAGGTTTAAATCAATTCTTCCACCAAAACTAAGATGTTTTGGTTGTTGGTTGTAACACCTTTGTGTTTCCATTATCTACATGAGAGTTAAAATATTTCTAGAGCTTTAGATAGGCTTGAAAAAAAAAGCCAAGTGGCTTCCAGAATGTGTGTCTTGGAAGAAAAACTTATCCCATCCTCGACCGATCCTGGTAGCGCTCTCCAAATCCATCGGTGAAGTGTTGAAATGGGTTAGGACTTGTCGAGGTGCAGTGAGCAGCTGCTCCTTTCCAAGTGCTTGAGCTCAGCAGGAATGAGACTCCCGTGCTCTGGAGTAGGAGTGTCTGCACAGGAATAACTGTAAAAGCTGGAAGCTTTTAGCAGGGGTGAGGACCGAATACGGTGGGAGCAGAAATTTCCCTGCCAGCCTCTAAGTTTCTTCTTGGTGCTGCGAAAACACCAAGCAAGGAGGAGTTAATGCAGTTAAAGGTCTTAAATAACACAGATTTTCCTGAGTTTGGAAAGCTTTTGCAAGGTAGAAACTAATAAACATTGCAGGGCTGCTCTCTTTGGGGTTGCCAGATGATGGTTGTGTGTTTGGGTTTGATTTACACGTGAGGGTGACTGTGAGTTACTGAGTTACTCAGAGGAGTCAGAGGAGTCTGACTGCAATGTCTGTGTCACTGGTGGTGGGTGAGAATCCATTTGAGCTGATGCTATGGCTGTGCTGATGGTGGTCTGAAAACAGATTTCCCTCCTTCATGTGTTATTAGTAAGTCACAGAAGTTACTGTGCCTTCAAACTGGCATTTTCTGGGTTTATTTTGTTCCCTTGCCAAAAGGCAAAAACGAGAGAAGTCTTTGGTCTTTCAGACTAAGCAGGAGACTCTTCCTATGTGCATCAAAGGGAAAGATTTTTTTAGTGATGCTACTTTCAGCTTTGGTTTTTTAGGCAACTGTTGTCTTGGGAGGGCTCCGAAGCATCCTGAGGAAAAGACCTTTCTAGAAAAAAATAAAAGTGCATTTCCACTGAGTGGTGAGACCCAGCCCTTCTGTCCTGGGGCTGCCACAAGACCTTCCACAGAACCATCAGGTCTGATGTGAAATTCAAGCTGAAATCAGGCCTGAAAACTTTCTGGAAGTCTTGAATTCCTGTTTGGGGTGATGTACAGGCTCCACACGGGACACTTTGTTTTGCAATGTGCAGCTGAATCATTGGGCTGACTCAATATATTATATTGGAAAGGGAACTCAGCAGGGTTCTTGTAGCTGAGGGTGAGTAACCTATACTACTTATCTGGGGGGAATTCAAGAACTGAAACCAAATTTAAAGCCTGTTTATTGTGACTTTTAATGTGAAATTGATGGTGCACCTTGAACTCTGGAGTGTGCCGGGAAGGGGATTTCAGCAGGTTTAGCATGGCAAGGCTTGTGTGGAAGGTGCTTTTGGATGTAGTATTTCTTGAGCAAGTGGGACGTCTTGAGTTCCACTTGCTGTATAATATGAAACCAGCTTCAGTTTGTGTCACCCTTCGTCACCAGTGCTCACACAGTTATAAATACTTGTCACTGGACGGTCTCTCTCCAAATACTCAGCTTTTCTGGGCTCTGTGTTTCATGTTTTAGAGTAGTGAATGCAAATAATTCAGCTGTCAACCTGTCCAACTTGAGTTTTATGTTTTCCTTCAGTGCTGGGTTTTAAAGTCGATTTCAAAGTGCCTTTATGTCTGTCTCTTCAAAAAGAAAAAAGACCTAATTTTTGTTGATATGCAAATATCACGAAGCCTAAGTTTCGATGAGTTTAAGCTGTTCACCTTAATTTTATTGATTACATTTCCAAAACACTTTTTTAATTTTGAAAAAGTTCAGCTGCACAAATAAACTCCTTTTGCGAGGTTGTGCACCACGTTTAACTTGAAACGATTCCCATTTTCCCCCAAACCACCCCGTCTCCTTGCGGTGGCCGTGGCAGCAGTACCTGGCGTTGCCGGCATTCACCGAAACAATTGGCCCTTGGCACAGCCCCATCCCTGCCTTGCTGCAGCCAAAGCACACTTTATCCACTCAGGCTGATGTTAAGATCATTAAATAAATGAATGAATTGTACTGTCACCAAATTCCCATCCTGGCAGCCGAAGAACATGAGAGTTTTATAGCCAGGACCTCTGTCCAGAATGTCTTATTGAATGCCCGGGATGTCAGGAGTGGGAACAGTCAGCAAAAAGCTTTCTGGTGAAATGTGTGAGCCTTACAGAGAGTTATGGCATGGAGCGCTGTAAAAGCTTGAATTACCAGACATCTGATCGTCCAGGATGAGTATTAATCAACCTGGGAAGGGCGTGGAGAAAGGAGCTGGAGCAGAGCAATAAAACAAGAGAGCGGGACAAACATGGAGAGCGGGGAGAGCTGTTTCTCTATTGTCAGGTCTGCTCTGTCTTCTTGTGTGAAAGGAGTTTTGGGGGGAAGAATGCGGCCAGTCTTGGAAGTGTTGAAAACAGGAATGACTCTTGGTCTTCATCAAGGATTTTGAGGTCTCGGTGGTTGAGCTGAAACTCCTGAAGGTCACTGATGGTTTGGAAGCTTTTGGAGAAGTCTGCTGAACTTCCACCACCGGGAGGAGAGGATTGCAAATATTCCCTCAAAGGAGGAGAATTCACTCACTCCTCAGGCCTGGATTGCTTTTTCTTGTGGTCTAGCTCCGTCCTTGCTTTTATGATGTTGTTCTTAAGACGGTGTTTTTGCTTAGGAATGGGAGACAAAAGATCTGTATCACCCACACTGGCTGCAAGTGGATCCGAAATGTCTCTGGTTTGTGGGGGAAAAGGAAGAAGATGAAGTGTGTTTCAACCAGGTTGGATTCAACCAAATTGCACTGCAGCCCCTGATAATGTCAGAGGTGCTAGGGATAACCAGAAATGTTTGATTTGGTCCATTCCTGTTCTGCAGTGTTCCAAAACATCAGCGTTTAAGGGAAGAGTATTTACCTTGTTCTTCCCTTCCTCCCATCCAGTGGTTAAGACCATTGTCTTAACTATAGTTAATTTGAAAAAAGGCTGCTAAAATAGCACTGGTCACCAGCACAGTCCTTGGAGCTTCCCTGTCCATGCTTTAGGTGGTGATGGCCCTTGCGGCCGTGGTGGTGGTGAAATCCAAGTGTCTGGGCAGTGCCTGTAGGTGGAAAGTTCAGTCTTAAAGCCCTGCTGTGACTGTGGAGATACTGCAGCGTGAAATCAGCACAGCTGGGGTTAGTGCTCACCAGGAAAGGAACCATTGTGGCTGTGGTGGTGCATGGGCTGCAAATAGGCCTGAGGTTCCCATTTCTTTCCCATCTGGGATAGAGCATCAGGTATCCTCACTGACTTCTACCTTTGTGTTGGTTCAGCTGTGTGGCATCACTTCAGAGACCACTGCAGCAGCTGCAGCCTTCCCTCTGTGTTTATCCATAGCCTGAATTTGTAGAATCCCAGAATGGTTTGGGTTGGGAGGGACCCTAAAGCTCCTCCTGTTCCACCCCTCTGCCATGGGCAGGGACACCTTCCACTAGACCAGGTCGCTTCAAGCCCCATCTGGCCTGGCCTTGGATCCAGGATCCAACAGGCAGAGCCAATGGAAGTAAACCAGGATTTCTTTAAATGGGAAATGCTCATAGGCTAATTTACTGCTCATCTTCAGACCCTGGTGGGGTGAATATATCGTTGCTGTTCCTCTTTCTGCAGGGGTTCCCCTGCAGAGGTGTGTGTGAGGTGTGCACCTGAGATTCCTTATGAGGGAAAACTGGAGGTGCACAGGATTGAACTGAGGAGACCCAGGGCTCCCGTCCTACCTACATCCCTCTGTGAACTTTGGTTTTTGTGCAGCAGCGTAAGATGTGTTGCACTGCCCTCCCTGGATGCCAGCTTTCCCAGGATTTCATTTTGTATGACACAAGATTTTAACTCAGGGGAAGTCATAAGCTCCGCATGCGGCAAGAAGGTACTTAGGATTTCATTTCATTTTGATAAACTGCTGAAATAAAGATTATGGGGGGGAAAGTCACGAGGCATTACAGAATTGGGAGTGGAAATGAGCATCAACGCTCCGGAGAATCATCCTGCTAGAATTCCTCGCTCAGCTGACGGGAGGACCATCACTCTGGGTGACAACACTGCTGTCACCACAACAGAGTGACCAGCAGAGCATTGCATTTCCCCATGAGGTCACAGCGTGAAGTATTGGAGACACCACAGCAAATGCAGCTGAGTGAATGAGACGGTAAAATACCAGGCTGTTTGCTATTCCTGCTTATCATACAGCTGGAGAGCCTGGCTCAGGAATAGCTGAATGCTGGTGCAGGGTCCCCAGCCCCCGGGACAGAGGCAGGGGCTGTTCCTGTGGAGCAGAGGCATGTGGGGGGTGTAGCCTGGTAAGCTGGAGTGGTTTATTAGTGATTGTAGGGCACAGAATGGTGGGCAAGGGCAGTTCCGTGTTAATGGCATGCACAGGAAGGGAAAAGTCTCCTGGTTTTTAGTACTTTATGGAAATTCACACCCCTGGGTGAAAATGGGCATGAACGATCTGAGGTGCTCGTGTCTGGATGGGAACTTTCTTCTCCAGTCGTGTAACAAGGTGCCCCCAGCTGCAGGAACTGCCGGCTCTGAAGGGAAGCCAGAGATGGGAGGTTTTACTTTGTGAATTCAGCAGGAGGGAAGGTAGGCTGTCATACGCACAGAGAAGTTTATTCCAGGCTGTAAGATGAATAAGGGCTGGAGAAAAGCTGTCGAACCTTTCTCTGCGATGAGATCCTTTTCCTCCTGCTCTGCCTTCCTCTGTTCGTGCCTTTTCAGTTATGTCACCTGGCCCTGTCTGCTTTGGCTCTTGGGGTTTTAATGCTCTTACCTGGTTATGTGTGTGCAGGGCAAACTCGGTATAGAAATAACTCCGTGTGTGTGTGTTAAGTAACTGCTCTGAAGGAAACGAGCCCCAAAATCCCAGTTTTCTCTTCCTGGTGAGGCTGTTGGGACTGGAGTGTGTTTCCTGGTCGGTGTCTTCTGTCCCCAGTGTCAGTGGCTCTGCACTTCCCAACCCAGACCCAGAGTGTGTTTATCAGGTTGCCTCAAAGCAGCAGATGGATGGGGGCTGAGCAGGTCAGAGCCTCTCCCTGAGCTGGTATCGGGCCAGAAACTGCTGTTTCAGCTGCTACTCAGGGGACAGCTACACTGAATTTGGGGACCTTTGTTTTCGCTGGATTGTGATTCAGTTTGTGTGAGATAGTGCCTGGCTTGGCGGTTTGATGTGAATTGTTTTAAGCTCAATGACTGAAATACAGGAGTATTTGAAAATAACTGTTGTATCTGCAGTTGCATTTCAGAATGAGAAAGCTGGAAGATGGGTGTGGCTTCAGCTGTGCTGTCTGATCTCTGGCATTTTATTAAAAAACCTCTTTTTTCTGCCAGACTAGATGTGCACAAGCATCTGACGCAGCCAAAGGTGCAGAGAACAGCTGAAGAACCATTCCTGTTCCTTTTGGAATAGACCAAAAGCCAAAGTAACTCCAGAAAGGAGTAGGCTGGTATGTGTGTCTGGCCAGACAGGAGATCAAAGCCTTGTTCTCCCTGGCTGCCTCCTCCCAGTCACTCCTTGTCATCTCCATCAGGCCAGCCTGCTCACAGCCTTGCTTTGGATATTTTTACAGCATTTACCAAGAGGTTTGCTCGGTCTTAGCCTTCTGTAGCTACTGTTCAGTGTGAGACTACTACTGTTACTTTTTTTCTGCTTGAAAATGCAATAAACAAAATTAAAACGATCATCACAAGTTCTGGCTCTGACATTGCCTCGTGTCAGATTTGCCTTTGTCGCCCCTGGCTCTTCCTTGGCCACTGCTTGGGAATTTTGTGGGTGTGATCTTTTTCTCTGAATGCATATCTCCTGTTGGAGATTCCTGGTTTTCCCTCCTTTCTTGAACAATGCAGTTTCTTCACTCTGAAGACTCCTCCTCATTCTCTGGGAGCAATGGTTCTGACCACCTTAGAGCTGCCTCCTCCCCAGCAATGGTTGCAATTAGTTTGGTTGGTGTCTTTGCTTGAAAAAGTGACCCAGGACTTTTTCCTAGTACATCTCTTCTTCTCCCAACTCTTCTGCAATGTCCAGAGCAGCTGTGGCCGCCCCATCCCTGGAAGTGTCCAAGCCCAGACTGGACAGGGCTCGGAGCACCCTGGGATAGTGGATGGTGTCCCTGTCCATGGCAGGAATTGGCATGAGATGAGCTCTAAGGTCCCTTCCCACCCAAACCATTTGGGATTCTGTGATTCCGTTCACTTCCCTGTTCAGCTGTTTGAAGGGAGGATCATTTTACTGTGGCAGGTCAGGGAGGACTTTTGAGCTGCCAGGCGGGGGGTGGGTGTGGTTGGCTCTGTGAGGGGTGTTATCAGCTGGGGCAGAAATGCGTTCCTGAGCAGCAGCTGGAGGGTTTTTGGCAGCCCCTTTGCATTCCATCACCTCCAGAGGGAGGTTTGCAGCGTGCAGAGGTGCCTCCATGTGTGCTCAGGGCTGTGGGAGCTGGCATGCCATTTCCCTGCTGAACTGTTCCATACATAAATATGGTTTTTAACACTTACCAAATGCTTGGGAGCTAGAGGCTGCTCTAGGAGAACTTCATCAAGGAAAGCAGTGTAAAGATATCTCTCTGTTAGGTACTGAATTTATTTTCCCTTCTGTTGTAGTTAATCGCAAAAATAAATGCAGTTAAAAGTATCCAAAGGACTTTTTTCTTTGCTGCGCTGTGCTGTGAAATGCCTTGTTCAAGATGCTTTCTTCCTCCGAGTTTGGAACCTTTTTAAGTGCTGAAGGGCATTTTTGAGACTTTGTTTTAACTCCATTTTACATCGTGTTTATATGAAACAGACAAAAAAATCCCCAGTGCTTTGCCAAATACTTTTGGAAAGAACAAGCTTTGTGGATAATAATTTTCATGTTCTACCTGCTCCTTGGTGTGTTCAGATGGTGGAAGAATCTTCTCTCCCCTGAAAAAGGCTTTGAGAGATTAACCTTAAGGTAGTCACTTGAGGCGAGTTGATTAAGAAATATACTGAACGTTAGATTTAATCAAGATTGAGTAATGGAGTTAGAATTGACTGTCACTCCTGGAATGCAGTTATTTTTAGGTGGGGATTGGGATGTGCTGCTCCCCAGGTTGTCTGTGCCATGGCTCTGAAGGCAGACTGATTCAAATGCCATTGGACAGAGCAGATCTGCTCCAGTTCGGTACTTGCAGCTTCATCCTGTTAACACATCCCATAGTAAACGCCAGAGCAAGGGGATTCCACTGCAGCACTGAGGGTTGTCACCCAAAATACAGCTCAGATATATCAGTAAAAACATTGAGCTGGTATCGATGGAGGGACTTTACCTCCTTTTGTGTTTGGCTTCCTCCCAAGGGGCAGTGAAGGCACAGCTCCAGTCTCTGCTCTCTGTGAGCAAGAGCAGGATCTGAGGGAGCAGCTGGAGCTGTGTCTGGGGGGTTTAGGTTGGATTTAGGGAAAGGTTCTTCCCCCAGAGGGTGCTGGGCACTGCCCAGGCTCCCCAGGAATGGGCACAGCCCCGAGGCTGCCAGAGCTCCAGGAGCATTTGGACAGCACTGCCAGGGATGCCCAGGCTGGGATTTGGGGTGTCTGTGCAGGGCCAGGGCTCGGACTGGATGATCCTTGGTGGTCCCTTCCAGCTCAGGATATTCCACTGTTCTCAGAAATGTTTGGTGAGGCACTAAACCCCACCTTTTGATCACTTAGTTCAGGCACTGCCCTTGTTGCCACTGGTGCCATAGTGTGAGGTTCTGAACTTTTTGCCCGTGTTGGTTTTTTCAGTGGGTGCCTCAAGGGAAATGGGTCTCGTCCAGCTCGAGGCCTTGGTCCTCTCTGTGGTGTGCTGCAGAGCCATCCTTTGTCATCTTGCAGGGGACATGTGGCATAGCTGAGGTTTGGCTGGGTATTTTCTCATGCCTAAAGGTGAGAACAAAGCTGTTTCTTTGCTGTAACTTTCTATCTTCAGCTCAGGAAATCAGGAAGTTTATCTGGATTAAAGCCTAAGAAACCGTGATAGGCCAGGAGGGGTGGAAACACAGCCCTGGGGAGTAATGTCCCTATCACTGGCAGGGGATTGGCACTGGGGGGTCTTCAAGGTCCCTCCCAACCCAAACCAGTCTGTGGTTCTGTGAAACAGCTGAGGCTGTTCGCTGTTCCAGAGAAGCCAGGTTGCAGATTGATTGAGTGGAAGAAAGTGGGGTCACTTGCATGGGAGGTGAATGAATCAGGATTATTTTAAAGGAGCTTCCTCACTTTGTTGACATGCCTGGCTGCAGAGGGAATCAGAGCAGCTGCATTGCTAAATTCCTCTTAGATACAAGGAAATTGCGACAAAACAGTCTTTCCAGGGACTGAAAAGTAAAGATCAGCTGCAGGTGTTGCATGATATTGTCATTTTGATTGTGTCTAGTAATAATATCAATTTCCCTTCGCAACCTTCAGTGTCAGTGGGCAGAAGAGGCCAAAGCTCGTGTGGTTCATCACATGGTGCCCTCAAGCAAGGAGTTGTTCATCTGTCAGCTGGAATTGTGACTGTTTTCTGCATTGTGCCCAGGCTGGGCTTGTCTTTGCCATGCCCAGGATGTCGATTTGTAGGTTTGCATTTCTGGGTCAGTGTAATCACAGGGTGGGAGCAGTCAGGATGTGAAGTTACCCATGAGAGAAAGTCCTCCCGAGAGGCCTCAGGTGTGCTGCCTGTTGTAAGCGTTAGGAGCAGGTAGGATC